>JANBXA010000488.1:0-22138 GCA_030556225.1 Cricetiscus sungorus
GTCATGAGTCTTACACTACTTGATGAGAGACCTCCTAGAGAGCTTGGACCACCCAGAGCTACAGACATCAAACTTCTGACCCATCTAAGCCCACTGGTGGAATAGAATAGAGAGAGAGAGAGAGACTCCACCTACACCTGCTGGAAGAAAGGATGGGAAGACAGAAATACAAGAAAACACCTAACAATAGAAAAACGAGCATAACATCACCAGAATCTAGGGACTCTACACCAACTAGACCTGAACACCCCAAAGCAGATGAAGCAGAAGAAAACGATTTAAAATATATCTTCATAAAAAATGATAGAGGCCTTCAAAGACAATGTGAGAAAATTACTTAAAGGAATGGAAGAAAAAACAAACAAAAATTTGGAAGAAATGAACAAATCTCTTAAAGAAAGTATGGAAAGCCAAAAAAAAAAAAAAAAAAAAAAAAACCTAAACAGAAGAAGGAAACAGTTCAAGACTTGAAAACTGAAATAGAGACAATAAAAAAAAAACACAAACTAAATTAATGCTGGAAAGAGAAAAACTGGGCAAACAATCGATCAGGAACTACAGACATAAGCATAACCAACAGAATACAAGAGTGGAAGAGAGAATCTCAGGCACTGAAGATAAACTAGAGGAAATAGATTCATCGACCAAAGAAAATCTTAAATCCAATGAATCCTTAACAGAAAACATCCAGGAAATGTGGGAAACCCTGAAAAAGACAAACCTAAGAATAATAGGCATAGAGGAAGGTGAAGAAGCCCAGCTCAAAGGTGCAGAAAACATATTCAAAAAATCATCGAGGAAAACTTTCCCAATCTGAATAAGGATATGCCAATGAAATTACAAGAAGCATACCAAACACCAAATAGACTGGACCAAAGAAAAAAGACCCTTCAACACATAATAATCTATAGAGAGCTGTGAAGTGTCATGCCTTAAAGACGGCGCTGGCATCTGCCTTCACCTCCCTGAGGTCGAGCACTCTCTGGCATAAAGAAGCCCTTATTTGGTTAACCGTGTTCAGCCTGTCTGCTTTCGTGTTAGAGTAGCCTATCTGCAGGGTCCTCATAGTTCACTGGGGTTGGTTAGGGCAAGGGTATTTAAGCCTGTGCAGGGGTCCCCCAGCTCTCTCAGGTCAGAAGAGCATGTTCAAGGATCCTGATTAAAACTGCATGAACAAGATCTTCCCGGAGTTGTGTCTTCCTTGCTGGTGAGGGCAGGCACAGCACAAATTGTGGCCCACATGGGAATCTTCAAATCAGAACTCTTTGCTGGTGAGGGCACGTGCCTACAAATGGTGGCCCATACCGGGAATTTTTCAGATCAGAACTTCTTGCAGTCAGGGCAGTGCTGGCAAGTTCCCAAGGTAAGTTGGGACCAAATTTAAGGCACTCGGTAAAGAGGTGATAAGGTCTCCCGTAAGGAGCAATGAAGTCCCAGGTAAGTTGGGACAAAGTTAAAGACCTTGGAAATAAGCGGCAATAAAGTCTCAGGCATTGAGCGAGAGGTTCTAATGAAGCGAAAGTGAAATTTTCAAAATGGGGACTTCTCAGTCTCCTCCAATTTTTCTGGCTCTTCAGGAGCTACTTTTGTCAAAGAAACTTAAAATAAAGTAAAGCACACTAGAAAGATTCCTGAGCGAAAGTGATGCTATTGCACCTTGGTTCCCAGTTTCGGGAGAGCTCACGATAGTGTGCTGGGACAAGTTAGCCAAGGATCTTGATTTTGCTTGGGAACAAGGGACCCTAAAGTTCATAGTCAACTGGTTTGGAAGTTAGTGCATAGCTGTATTGAATTCCCAAATATTGCTTATAAATGTTTGTTTTCATTTATGTAGGCTTGGTTATAAATGGTTACTGATCACAAGCAAACTTTCTAAAGGTAAAAAGGGGACTATGGTATAGATATGAATACTTTGCTTTGGAATGGATTTTCATTTATTGATAAAATGTAATGTCAATTTTGTGATATGTATATTTCTCCTCTGACCAGGCAGTGAGTTGACTGACCAGGCAGTGAGTTGTCTCTGTCAATTCAAAAGTTTATATATTATCCTTCTGTGGTCTTTGATGGAGTTGAAGACAGATAGATACGGGTATAGTTTTCCTTAGTTAGGATTAAAGATGAGTTACATATAGGACTTTAGACTTACAAAGATAGCATAGATGATAAAATATTTTCTTTAAATCTTGCTAAATGTTAATGGACTAAATATTGTTCATTGTGATTGTTATTTGATAACTGTTGTGTGATATATTTTGCTATGTTGAGGTTAAAACCCTTTTAATTTTAGACAGAAAAGAGGAGATGATGGGAGATGTCATTCCGTAAATATGTTTCTCTTATTGGCTAATGAATAAAGCACTATTGGCCAATAGGAAAGCAAGATAGGCGGGACGAGGAGATTAGGAGAAGAGAGGAAGTGATAGGGAGATCCAAGATGGAAGACGGGGAGAAAGGAACCCCAGCCCCTCTCTCCGGTAACATAAGACCATCTGGAGGAACTTAGATTAATAAAAATGGGTTAATATTTAAGACAGAGCTAGCCGATAAGAAACAAGTAACTGGCCAACAGAATTATATATAATACAGTGTCTCTGTGTATTCATTGGGGCTGTCAAGGAGGTGGGACCAGACTGGCTGGCAGGAAAACCCTACTCATAACAGACGGGTTCCCTCCCTTGGAAGGATAGAGCAATCAATAAACCTTGTGCATTTTCATCAGTGGGGTTGTCTCCCTGGACTCTTTGGGGATCTGAATGCAACCAGTAGGTTGACCCATCCCTGTGTGCCTATAATAATTCCTCGTTGGGTTTATGACTCTCCTTTTGTCTAATTTCAAAGTCAGACATTGAGAATGTATGGTGGCTGCCCCTGCTGGTTAGAAAGCTCCAGGCTAATCTGAACCAAAGGAGATCATGTCTCAGAAAAACAGACTGTTACATGAGGACAAACAAAAGACATCAAAGATTTCTCAGAGGCTGCAAGCAGAAGTTTTAGGCATTGAGAAGCTCAGGAAGGAAAGTTAGTCTGCAGAGTGAGTTAAAGTCCAGTCTGTGCTACAGAATAATACTCATATCTAAAAGAGAGGAAAGTTTTGTGGTGTTGACCTTTGATGGCCATATACCACCATCTGAGACAGGTGGATAAAAAGGATTCAGCCAGGTTGGGCTATATAATCACTTGAAGGCCATTCTCAGAAAACCAAATTACATCAGTAAAATAACCACATAGCTGATTACTTACTTAAAACGACCTGGAGTCAAAGAACACTGCTTTCTGTTTTTTGAGGAGAGAGATCGCTACACACTTTGTACATAGAAATACCCAGATGAAAGTCTGCTCCATAAAAATGCTGTGATATTCCTCAAATGGTGGACTGCTTCTCTAGCATACATGAAGACTTGGTTGTATCTGAGAACTCCACATATGAGATACCAGGTGCAAACCCATAACCCTCCACTCCTGACAGGAAGATGGAGGACCAGAGACTGGCTTCCTAGCTGGGTTAGCCTGGTTCCAAAACTCCAGGAAATGTAAACAAAAAGAGCTATTCATCATTGTTCATTTTGAAGTCAATGTCCATCTAGGAATTCCAACTGTGGAAATTTTAAAATTCTATTACTTTGGGTTTTTTTTTATTTTTTGGCTTCTTTTTTATTTTATTTAAATAAAATTTTATCATTTATTTTGCATGTCAACCAGATTTCCCTTCTTCCTCTCCTCCCATAGCGCCCCTTTCACAACTACCCACTCTCGTCCACTCCTCGTCCATCTCCTTCAGAAAGAAGAAGTCCTTTCATGGGCTTGCCCTAAGCATGGCACATCAAGTTGAGGCAGGACCAAGCTTTCTCCTTACTTCAAAAAGGACCAGGTAATCCAGCAGAAAGAACAGATTAACAAAAATCAGCTAAATGTCACAGTAAAGTCCAGCTCTCTTGTTACAAGCCTTACTAAGAGACAAAGCTACCAGATTGTCACACACATGTAGAAGGCTGAGAGATGTCACATGCAGGTTCCATATCTGTTGGTCCAGTATCCATGATCTCCCAAGACCTCAGGTCAGCTGTCTATGTGGGTAATCCCATCATGACTCTTTGCTTCATAGAAGAACTCCTCCCCTTTTTCTGTAAAAAACTCAGAGCTCAGCATAGTGCTTGTATGTCCATCACTGCATCTGCTTCCATCAATTAATGGACAAAGGTATGACCCACACTTGAAAGTCTCCTCTGCATCCTATGACAATCAAAGCTCACATGCCAGGGAAAGGACCTGAAATGTGTTGCATCCCTACTATTCCTGGATGAGTGGAACAAACTCACACCATCCTCCTGCCTCAGTCTTCTGAAATATAGGTATATCAGTTGCCTGTGCCAGGAAATATCATAGCTCCTAAATTCCAGTAAGGGTTCAGGATAGAGATCATGTCACACCACATAGATCCATTAACAGTGATATTCTGATATTTGTATTTCAGATATTTCAAGGGCAACATTCTTCTACATCCCTAAGCCAATTCATTCTCAGAACTCTATTGTCTACATATGAGTAATGCTCAGACATATGTGGCATCTCATACTATAGCACATACCAGGGTGAAACAGAAGAGTTGCTGACAATTCCAACACAGTCTCTGTAACACAGTGAGTTCTGGCTAATCTTAGGCACACTGTGAAAAATCATCTCAAAGTTTAACAAACCTAAGAACAGATATGGATAACTGAAAACTCGTTGTCTGTAGGTTGGATCAGTTGCATGAGACCTTGATCATCAATACAGATTATTCTTGGGTGAATCTATTCCAATTCATATAAACAACAATCCAAAAAAAGTGTAATTGAGAATCTTTTATTGAATAAGACTGCATATTTTGGCTGGAAGGATTATGGCTAGAGAGGGAGGGTTCAGTGGGAAGGTTTACAAAGAATCATCATAGAGATAGAAACTTCACAGTCTTAGAGTCTAGACACAAGGTCTATTCTTTCTGCGATTCTGACACCTCAAATCAGTGTCCTTGTCAGGTAAATCCTTCAGCTTTATCAAGACATGTCATCTCAAGTAGCTTAGTTTAACATTGTCTTCATCTCAGATAATATATAAATATATATATATACATATATATATATATATGAATATTCAGTGTCTTTATCCCAATATTATCAGGGGTGACTCCAAATTCAGAACATGGTTTCTCTGAAATCATTCTTCTGCTTGGTCCTGCAGTCAGTTCTGCTTACACCAAAGTCCTCTATATTGAATCATATGTGACTCTACTCATCACTGTCTTCTGAGATGGATGATACCACAAGGGCTTCATAAAGGACATTTCTTGTGGCACTGGGACCAAATATCTTAGCATTTTTTAAAACAAGGCAATTCTGAGATAGACTAGATCTTTTCAAGAGATTTAGTCATGGGAGTCAATGAGATCCTAAAACATGGTTGTTCTTTGTCTATTTCCAAGCTGATAGGTGTGTTGTGCCTGCCTGAATGGATGCACCAGGAGGCTGTTGTGTCCTTGGATAAAAAGAGCCATCCAGAAGCTGTATTTAGACACTGGCCTTCAATGCTGGTTTCTTTTGTCTCATCTTGGGTGCCTACGGGATTGACATGCATTTGTACTGAGAGATGGCTGGGAACCCTGGACAGCCCCCAATTCAGACACCAGAGTTCTCATGTTGGGATTCAGACTGGAGCTGATTCGACGTTTCTTTGGGTGACCCTGACTCTCCTGGCTGGTGAATTGGAGAGGTTTCTTTCCAGGAGCCTGGATTCTGACTTCAGAGTTTTGGCCAAACTTTGGTTTTGTAGATTGTACACAGGAAGTTGAAGATGTACCAGGATGTTTCTTATTTGTCTGGAGTTTAATGTCATGCACTGAAACAGCTGTCTTCACATCAGGCTCAAGAGCACACTTGGTAAAAACAACAGCCCCACGGGATGTCAACATGGAGCTGGGGGAAGGATCATGACGGTCCCTACTATTGGACTCCAGGGTGTCTGAGAATACCATATCAGGTGCTGGTACTAATCCATAGGTGTTCTCCTCCTGTCCTTTTTTGTAAGAATATGAGGGTGTGGTTGCTCTCACATCAGGTGTCTTGCATAATGGGAGACCATTGGAGACAGGACCCAATGAAGTTTTCTTCTTGGATATGCAAATTAGCGATGGCCTGGTAGGTTTCTGTGAAGAAAAAAAACCTCAGATTACTAGCCTTCAGTTAAATTCCTATCCTTGCGTGTGACAAGCTCTCTAATTGAAATTATCCACATAGAAATTATGTAAAAGCAAATATGTAGGGAAACAGATGCATGGGAGAGAAGGGCCATTGAGAACTAAAAGAAGACCAGTGGAGAGGAAGGTGGTGTAACATATTTATATAGGTTATAGGTTGTATAAGGGAATGTGTAATAGTAATGAGCAAGACAGTGTCATAACAAAGCCCAAAATTGTGCAGTGAGTGATAGAGAACTAAACATAATGAACAGGGCTAGATAAAGGGATATGGGAGAACAATGAACAGAACAATAAACACATTAGGATTCTTCCTAATTCAGATAAACAGAAGCCATGCCAACCAAAGGAGATAGGACACTGAACTTAATCTGTGTGTGTGTGTGGAGATTAAACCCTTTAAATACCCAAAGTATGTCTACAGTCATTTGTTCAGTAGAAGATGTGAAAAAAACATTTGAACCTGGGACTTAGGAGACATCTAAGTGAATAAGAGCAATTGTTGCCTTTTCAGTTCCTGGGACCTATCTAGAGACCCAAAATTGTCTGTAAGTCCAGTGTTTGAAATTGTTGAAATCTCATATATTGTTTTGACCTCCTATGACCCTAGATATATGCACACACAAGTCATAAACGCAGTCAGGCAAAACACTCATACACACAAATCAAATGAACCTAAAAATAAAAACACAATTTGATATAAGAATGAGATTTTAAGTCTAGGAGATGCCACTCTGAGACTATCAATTAAGAAGGGGATGTCAACTTGCTAACACATCCCCCATGTAGGGATACCCCCTTAACCTAGAGACAGGAGCAGAAGTCCTAGTCCCTACTTCAAATGACTTGACAGATTTATATGACCCAACCTGGATATCATACCCTACATGTGGAATGGGGGTGGGGGGATGGGAGGGAGGGTGGTCAGGGTGCATGTCACAGGGAAAAGACAGTAAGAGGGAGGGAGAGAGACAGGGAAGAAGGGAGGGAGGGAGGGAGGAAGGGAGCAAGAGGAAACTGGGGTCGACATGTAAAATTTTAAAAATTTTAAATTAAAAAAAAATTTAAAAAAGGGATGTCAAGAAATTCTTTTGTTTACAAAGACAATATGAACATGGTTTTGGTAAGTCTGGATGAAAGCATCCTTTCTCCAGCAGACAGGAAGATTCTGGAAAAGCATGGATGACACCAGACTGATGCAATATCACTCAGCATGAGGGGAAGCATTTCCCACATACACATACATCCACCATATTTCTTGGCACAACCAAGATAAAGGGAGCATATTCAAATGAAGATACAGAAAGCCATATGTGGTGCTGCAAATATGTGGTCCCAGAACATGTAACAATAAATAAGAGTCATCTCAAGTTCCAGACAATGCTAAGTTACATACCCCATATCCACAAAATGAAAACATATTAGACGTGTCTTTATACACCTGAAATCCTAGTATGTGGGAAGCCAGGCAATAAGAATGTGAAGATGCCAAAGAACATGATCATGGTCAGCACAGACTGAATAAAACCCCTGTTCCAAAGAAGAAAAAGAGAATGAAAAGAAAGGAAACAAAAAGAAGTGAAGAAAAGGGAAGCTAAGAATGGTACCATAGGGATACAGAGAGGGAGAGGGAACAGGAAAAGTGGAGAGCATGAGAATAGGAAAGGAAATGTGATGAGGAACTAAGAGAGGGGAGGGTAACTACAGGGTAAGCAACAAAGGGTGAAGAATTGAAGAAAATGGAAAAGGCAATCAAGCAGAAGCTGGTAGAGAAGTGCCATGAGCTTGCCTGGCTTTCCTTACAATACCAACACCAGGCATGCAGCAGAGCAGCAGAGATGGGATACAAGATAAACACCACAGGCAAGCAAGGAAGACTCACCCTCAAAAAGAAATATGATTCTTCTGGTTCTTCCAAGCTTCTCATCTTCTTTTCTGGAGAGCGTCTGGGAAATTTCTGTGGTAGCGTTTTCCTTGGAAGCAATTCTTGCCTGCAGAGCACATAGCCTTAAATGCTGGGGTCAGGAGAATCTCTGCATGTAAAGAACTAAAAGCAATCTCTGTCTTGAAAGTTAATGCCAGCATTGATTGGAGTGAGGAGGTTTGAAGCCACAGTGAGATTTGTTTATCTGAGCTAGGATCATCTTTTATCTAAGGATCTTGTACCCAAAGTGAGATTTTCTCATCTAATCTAGGATCATCTTTTATCTAAGGATCTGGTAACACACCTGAAACCATACACACACCCTGGGATTAGATTTGCATATGCCTTTACAGTAAATAAAAACAGGGTATCCTGTAATTCAGGCTAACCTCTAAAACACAAGACAACTGAGGGGAGACCATGTAATTCATATCCACTGTTACCTGTCTCCCCTCTGCTGGATTTCCAGGTATGCACAAGCATGTTGATATGATTGTGGGGATGGAACCCAGACAAGTGTGCATATTATCATAATACACAAACCTCTGATCAAGAGCATAGCCCAGCACTGCATTCTTTCCTTTGATGCTACTTCTGCTCTGTCAACAGTGGGCACCATTCCCACCTTTATCCCTCCCTGCTCTTTGGTGGTCTCAACACTACATAAGCTGAGTGCACTATTCTCTGATCATTGAATCTGATGGTTTTTTAAGGTTGGGGGGGGAAGCTGCTTCCTGAAATGTCTGTATTCAATGAACAACTATCCAATACCATCTACTCATGTGCCCTTGCACATGAATAATTATGGATGTGTCCCATGCTCACATTTGTCTTCCTTTCTCCTCTTCCTCGGTCTTTTTAAATATTCCTGGAGTCTGGAGCTGTTGGGCCGTCATTGTTTTCGTTTTCTCTTTCTTGTTTGACACCAGAGGCTGGACAGGAAGGGCTTCAACCCAGCGTTTTATGGGGCACATCTTGCTACTTGCCATGTGTCCAAAGGCTCCACAGTTCTTGCATTTTACCTGTGTTGACAAAGGAGTGAACACATACTTAGTTACAATCTCAGTTAAGTATCAAAGTCCCACAAAATTCTTTTAGGTGAGATTCAACTTTGCTTGTAGGATGTAGCCTCAAACAGTACTCCATTATCTGCCAAGTAAGACAGGATTCTACAATCATTCACAGGGTGCATTTTATAGAACATTGCAGAGATAAATAATTTTGTGCCAAAAGGATTACAGTGGGTAACATGGTGTGACTCCCAACTTTGAACTAGCACTCAGGAAGATTCAGGTAGAGTAACATGGGTTTAAGAAAAGCCTTGTCTATGCAGATAGATCCAGGTCAGCCTGTGAGAATTATTTACATGGGGTCTAAATACAAAAAGTAAAATGAATGTTGGAGATATAGCTCAAGCTTATAACATTTGGATATAATTCACCAATAGGGAAATAGGTTCTGTACTAGAGAAACATCCAGGAACATGAGGCTGCTCATTGCATTGAGTATATACAAGGTATCTCCTCAGAAGCCCTCAGTGGACTATCAACTTGAGAGAAAACTGCTCAAATTAGATTAGCTTCTATTAGAGAATATGAGATACAGACAACATGGTTAAATCCACTTTCTAAAGTACATGTAGAGCAAAAATTCTCAAAACTTGAAGTGCATTGACCTTGGTTTCTTCCTCCTCTTCTCTGGGAGTCCTTGGTCTCTCTGCTTTAAAGCTTTTTTTCTTCTGAGTTTTGTCTTCAGGCGGTCTCTCAGCAGGGGGTTGTATGCAATGACCAATCATCTGCTTTTTGACATTTGGCTTCTTGTCAATATTTTTCTTTAATTGATTATTGAACTTCCTAGTTATGGAATAAGGAAGGAGAAGTTATATTGATAAGTATCTTTGCTTACTACTTTAGGATCCAGAAGTGCAAAGGATTTACTGACCAGAGTCACACACATCTTACCCTAGAACACTCAGAGTTTGCATGCCTGTTCCCAGAATATCACACTCAAAAAACTGTTAACCCCCCGAGAAAATGCCATCAGGCTTAATAGGGCTGAAATAAGATGGGTAGGACTGCATAAAATAGAGTGGGTTCTGAAATTATCCATGATTTTCCCACCAACGTTTTTCTTTTTTAAAAAAAATTTCTTGCTTCCTACTCTTTCCAATTCGCTTTTCCCCCTTGTTTTAAGATGTTATATTTTAAATTAGTTTTCCATGTTTTGAATCCTGCTATGACTATGCACCCTGTTTGTGCCTGCTGCCTACAAGGATCGAAAAGAGAGTGTCTGTGCCCAAGAAAGGATTGAGAAGTATTAAGAGGGTCTTTGTGAGTGCAATAAAGGGAACGCAGGCATTCTGCAAGAGCTGTCTATGCTTCTAGCCACATAAACTTCTCTCTAAACCCTATCAATTTTTGAAAGCTAAATTTCAGTTCATGACAACTAGGTATTAATTTAGGATTTAGACAAGAATTACCTAAATCCATTTCTTCCCAAACATATTTACTAGCAACAAAGGCATTCACCACCATACAAATTCCTAAGAAGACGTTGCATAGATTATTTTTCAAACAAATACATTTACAAGAAAAGCAAATTATTTTTTCAGCATATTTGCTAGAAATTATTTTCTGTTTACCTTGTATGTACAATTTCATCTATAAGCTTCAAATGAGAATTATAAAACTCTGATGTGTAGCTGATAAATACAGTTACACTTCACTAACAGAAATTCATGATCTTGTATCTATTTTCATATGAAATTTTTCTCAAACCCAGCACCTGAATAAACAAGCTGAGGATGACAATGCAAGCTGATGTACTGTGAAATTTCATGTCAAGTGATTCACAAATAAGTTCCTTTATGAGCATATGCTACATGACACAGATAGGTAATCCCGGATTTAGGGAGTTTATGAAAATGTAATTTCAAGTTCAAGGCCTTTCTCAGCGATAGTGTTCTACTTAGCAAAAATCAGTATCAAAATGAAACAAAAAGAATTTTGTCTGGTGTCCTGGTGTAGCTCAAGATTGAAGTAATTCCTGACACAAAATAATGAAGTTAGTCTACAATTTAAGAAAACAAAATCACTCATCAACGAAAAGCCCTCAGGCAAGCCAATGTAAAAAAAAAAAAATGTGATCCACAACAAATGCCACAGACAGCTGTTTTCCTGCTGTGCCCACCCAGTGCAGGTCAGTTCCTACCTCTTTTCTTGGTCTTCCAGATTTTGTGGAATTGGATGTCCTCGGGGCACAGAATTCTGAGTATTTTTATTAGAAACACAGCGGGCTGTGGGGTCCTCCCCTGGCAGCAGAGGGAACCGAAGCAAAACCTCCACAGAGGCTAGAACTTCCCATTTCTCTGTCAACAAGTCGATCTGAGGACAAGAAAGAGGAAATTAGTTGGTGTTCCACGGTGGAGAAGAGGCCATTCATGGAGGAGATAGATACTTGTCCAGTTCCTTCTGTCTTTCAGGATTATCAGTCTAAAATCCTTCTCACCACAGCACACCAGAACTTTACAAGTGCATTCGAAGTAATGAGAGGGTAAAAGGTGAGTTTGGGGTAGTGGAAATGTTCCCTTGGGGAAATGAGCACTGCTGTATATGCTGTCCCTGCTGTCGTCCCTGGATTACTAGCTCTGTTTCAGGTGCTGTGTTCCTGAGAACACATTTGTACACACTCAGGGCAAGGAATGAGATGCTGCTTCAAGGGAACCATATATCTACTCTACCTCACTCCATGTACTTCTTTTTACCCAACCACACCCATACTTACATCCCTTTGTGGGATCCCACACTGTTTCAGGGAACCGCTTTCCCTCTTGCATTGAAAGATTGTATGGATCCATCTCTGTTGGACCTTTCCAGGAACTCAGCTTCCCTCTAGAGTTTAGAAAAAAATCACATAGTGCTTCTTACTAAAATGTCCTCAGTGATAGACATTCAACTATGTCCATTTAGTAACTCATCTCCTCATAATCCTTCCACTAAAACTGTATATATGTCCTAAATGACACTAATGTGTGTGAGAAATAGGAAGACAAAAGGACAAGAGATTCTTCACTAGCTTCTCCACTGTTAGCAACTAGCCACTAGAAATGCATACAAATTAACCAATGGCCTTCAACTTTTACGGTATTAGACTCAGGGAATGCTACTTCTATTATGAGCTTCAAAGAAATTCAATATGTACAGAGTCCTCTAACTTCTGAGATTCAGCCTATGATTATTCATATCTAAATGCCTAGGTCAAATCAATAATGATATAGAAAAATTTTAGAGTTCAGAATTTGCATTTTTTTAGGTTCAAACAAGCCTGCACAACATAGTCTCAGCTATTTGAGTGCTTGGAGTTCAGTGGGTGTTGCTATCTGAAGTGGTGTCGAGGGTTTTGTCCTAAGACGCCTCCTGAAAATTTCTGTGAGAATCCATTTGTTCCTCCAGGAATTTACCAAGGTATGTTTCTTGATTATAGTTGTTTAGTTATGTGTCCTAACAGCAAGACCACTGTGAAACCCAGGGCTCCTTTGCTACTGAGTGTAGAGACAGACTCAGACTGACACCTGGATTTATACTCCTTCTCAGCCCATGTCCTTGTAATGATAAAAGGCAAAGCAATCATGTGTGATTGAATTATCTTGCTCCACCCTGATCTGAACAAACACTTTTTTTCCTTTTCCACTGATTATTTTTATAGCAAGTAACTGTATCTGAATCACATACTAATTGGTGTTTGCATTCTAAACGTTTCAAATTATTCAGCATGAAATATAAACAATCAGTGATATAAAAATATTTCTTCAATTAATTTGGATTTTCCTTCTCTTAGCTTATCAAAGGACTTTGCCCAGTTAAAGGTGATTTAAAGTTATAAAGCAAACATGAAGCCATCCTGTTAGATATGTGGTGCTGTCAAAAAATCACTGATTGAATCATATCACTCATGATTTTAATTTATACTCAACCGAACTATGGAAATTTTTTTATAATTTGGACACGGTTTCTCTGTTCAAACGTCCTGGCTTACCTGTGTAACAGTCTTGCCTATCCTGGAATTAACCAGGTTTGCTGGGAACTTAAAGAGAAACACCTGCCCTCAAGGGCTGGGATGAGAGCCATGAGACTCTGCTGCCCTGTGATAGAAATTTTCTTGTAAAAATATTTTTTGAGTTTCTTTCATTCTGAATGTTTTACCTAGATTGTTATGATATGTAATGGGCACATGCAGTTCCCACAAATGCCAGAAAAAAAATCTTCAGATATTCTGGGCCTGGGATTCCTAAGACTCTTACTGGGGTTTCTAGGACATTATTCAGCACAGTTAATGTTTGAGCCACTTCTCTACCCCCATCTTTTGTTTTTCATCTAATTACCTCTGTCCTTTCAACATGAACCAAAATTTATTCCTTACCATTAAGACAGTTACTGTCCCAGACACTCATCCAGCAGAAACTACCAGAATTAAAGCTCTTGATTGCCTTGGAGACAAATCAGAAGGACTTGTCCGATTTGTGAATATCTTCTTTAAGTACAACATAACAGACAAGCATCCTATCAACCCAAAAACAACATTGAAATGTCTTCCATATGCTTAACGAGTGTTTGTAGATATTATGGAATCAAGAAAACAGAGATTTCCAGAATTTCTCCAAACCTAAGTATGTGTGCACATATATGTAACACAAATGACAAAACACAGAACAGATATTGTAGTCAAAAGTGAAAAGGAGAGAAGAAAACCGGCAAGCCGCTTGAGAGTTCTCACCTCTACCAACGCTCAGAGGGAAGGGGCGATCCACTAAAGCTTTACTGCTCTCAACTGCACTGCTCCTCAGACTGACTTGAACTGCACTGAGCTCCAGTCTCCTCCTGCCTTTTATTCTGGTCTAGTGCTGGGATTAAAGATGGGAGGTTCCAAATGTTGGGATTATCTTTGTGTGAGGTCCGTTTCTTTTTACAGTGTGTGTATTTGTGTAAATCCAAGTGGCCTTACATGATCAGGCATCCATCTACCAAGAGGACAATTCCTTCAAAAATCCTTTCCCGATATGCTAAAGTGACCAAATTTCTTTACTTTTGTATTTTCAAGACCTCTCACTATAGGCCTGGGCTTGTTCCATTTTGTCTTTTGATTTTACTCATTAATAGAATGTATATATATCTCCTTGGATCATGTCACATAAGGAAATTTTTTTGGGACTTCACGCATGTATTTCTACACCATATTTTATGAATAAATTTTAATATGTGTAGGAAAGTTACCAAAATATTTTTTTTAAATTGGATGGCATTTATCTAGATATAAAGAAACAAAGAAAGAAATAAACAGCTTTGAAAACCTTCACTTTCAAAACTGAATTTAAATAGGGGAGGGAGACTAACTCAGAAAGCAAGTAATCTACATGTCTGTTTATTGAGATCAAATAATTTCAGTAGGTGCTTACCTCACATGCATTGCAATCTTGCTGACTCATACTTCCCAAGGGTTGGTAAAGGCAGGCATCCGTCCTGACTCCTAAAAAGTCCTGACTCAAAAAAGCAATCAAATATAAAATATCCTTGACCATCCACCATGAAATGTTCATATTGGAAGAAAGAATCCTTTAAGTCATATTGATGTCTTATTTCTCTTTTAGATTAGGGTATCAGTAAAATATAAAATAAAGGGCATAGATTTCTACATTTGCAAATACAGTATTAGAGGGTTTACTTCTCTGAATTCCTTTTGTCTTTCCTCTGGGACACTTTTGGGCCATGAAGGCTGACTTGCTATCAATCCATTATGCGAAGTTATTCTCATCTGACATTTCTAGTGCTATTTTAACCTTGAATCCAATCATGGATTCCTCTTGGTCACTTTTATCAGTAGTTAGAAAGTAAGTGATAGACCCCTAATAAAAGAAAATTTGGGACTGTGATGACTTCGGATGAAGGATGCATGCAAATGGACATTGATTTTACTATTTGCTTTTAACTACAATATATTACACACTCCTATGTGTTTGCTACATAATAAATATTGGTATGCATGCACATTTCATAACGAATTCAAAATTAAATACTTTCTGTGGTGATATATTTCTCATGATTTATTAAATCCTGTCTGAGGAATCAGAAAGCAAGTTATGCCACAAGCCACAGAAGCCAGATACAAGCCTTTAATCCAATCAGTAAAAGCTATGAGGTGATGTGACACACCTTTAATCCTAGGACTCAGGGTTAAGAGGCAGACACACCTCTCTGAGTTCTAGACTACATGGGGATACACAAAATCGAATCAATTTAAAAGCATAACAAATCTCATGCTTTCAATCCCATCAGTGGAGAGATATAAAAAGTAGTATTCAGTAGGGGTATTCATTCACCAGTCACTTGAAGAATAGGAACTCACCAGCCAGTCCTGTTACACATAAGAACTGTCTGGTAGTTTAACAACTTTTCTTCCAGATCTTCTGCTTAAATCCCAATAACTGTCTCTTGATTTTTAATTAATTCTTGTTACATTTTCAGTGTGAATCCTGAGGACCTGACTTTGCCCAGGTAATCTGTCTGAATAAAGGAACCCTTGCAAAGAGCCCCACCATATTGCTCTTCCCAAATTACTCTAAAATGTTACTATCTTCTAGTAAATTGAAATACCAAGTAAAGTAGAATCAAGTATAGAAAACATTCACCTACTTTACTAAGATATCACTCTTTGCCTTCTGAACAATCCAAGTAGTCATCTTAATCCCTGCCTATAAGAACAATGATAGACTGAAACTTTCTACTTGAAGCAGAAATTCATAGGTAATAGCTTAGGTGGTGATCCATTTGATTGAGTTATGCACACTCTCATCTTATGAAAATGCTATTGACTTCAACACACCTTTACATATGCATCATACTCAAAACAATGCATCCTACCATCCCAAACACACATGATCCTCCATGGGACATGTTTCCCGTTCTGATCAATAATTTATATTTATCTCTCTCTCAAAGGAATGGTAACAATTCTAAGCAGTTCTGTTCAAGGGTACTATCTTTGCCTTATGTTTTCTTTATTTTCAGTCATAATTGATGGAACCACACCGCATCTACACTGAATAATCAGGAATGTAATTTCACGTGAAAATGAAACCACCTTCTTTGAAGAACAGACCTGTATTTATCTCATTGGATTGAAAATTCATTGTGCACACTTCACTGAATAGATGCATGGGAGGGCTGGCTGGAATGACAAGAAAGGAATGCCAGCAACATTCCAACATATAGTACTTCAGAAGTGGTCTGGGGTTTCAGGCCCATTGATGATAAAGCTCTGTTTTATTTTAACACATAAAGCCACAAGGTTTCCCTGACTTTTAACCTGGGAACCAGCTAAACAGATCAGTCACAGGTGAGGACTACTACCAGATCCCAATCAGGTGTGCCTTATTTAAATTTTCCTTTACAGCTACCATTCTGGAGACACACCAAGTAATCAGCTCTTTGAAGGGCAACATTGACAAGTTATCAATTGCCTCTTTGACCTCAAGCATGTAAAAATGCACAATGTGTTCTGACTTCAGAAAGTTCCTGTCCCCTCATCCCAGTCTTTCCCAGGTGATCATCAGTCCAGGGATCTGAGCACAATGCACAGCATGTCCACCAAGTGCACTGAACATTATCTGAGCCATGTGCTCTGTGTCCCATTGATTAGTGACAAGTCCCTAGACTGCCACAGCAGTCATTCCCTGGGACATCATTTGCCCTGAAAGTTAACAAAGATTCATTTCCATTTTTTATTTATTTGGATTATGATAGTCTTTTAGTATTTAGCTTTCTGTTAAACATTTGAATCAATTAATCAGTCATCTTTCCTTGAGAAATTATTTGTATGCTTTTAAGAACAAACATATATCTTTAAGTACTTTATTATGTGGGTATGCCTTGTAGATTTTATATGAAATAGGAATTTTGTTTCAAATTAATTAAAATATCCATACTCCAGAATTCAATGTTGTATTCCTGGTGCGTAAAAGGACCTTGCAGACACATCCCCCATGGAGGGATACTCCCTTAACCTAGAAACAGGAGAGAAGTCCTAGTCTTTATGTCAAATGACTTGACAGATTAACATGACCCCACCTGGATAGCATAGCCCTACATGTGGAATGGGGATTGGGGGACGGGAGGGGAGGGTGGTTAGGGTGCATAAATAAATAAAAAGAATTCAATGTTAAAAACTAAAAGATAAAGTATAAACACTGTTTAATAAAGATGAATTGGAAGCAATGTTTAAAGCATGAAATACTACTATGAAAATAATGATAAAAATGAAATATGAAATATGGTGTATAATGAATAGACTTGGTTGAGACTAAAGACAAGAAAGTTTCGGAGACACACACACCTGTTATGTAGATTTACGTATGTATAAGTGGTAAAGCCAATGGGGTGTGAAAGACCAAAATTAAAGTTAATGAAACACCTCCCACTTAAAATGAAGGTAAGTCCAACCTGGTAGGATAACCCAGCCCACTGTCAGTTACCTGGAATTTGTTAACCACTGAGAACTTCCCTCACAAGGCCCTAGGATAGCAGGATAACAAAAATTCACACTGCCCCTCCCATCAGTGATAGCTGCAACTCCGGTTTGCCCAGACAAGATTAATTAGCACACCCTGAGGCCCTAAGGTTCTGCTGATCCAAACAGTGAGACCATCTGGCCTCAAGGAGAAAACCCAAGACTGGTCAGGTACTCAGCAGACAAGGAGTCACATCCCCACCCTAAGATTGGGGATTTTTCCTTTAAAAGTACCTGCACCCAGAAAAATTTTGCTTCTCTAGCCTGTGTGCTGAGAGAAAGAAGCCCATTTGCTCAAACCTATCCTGTTCCTCAAAGCCTCTTGAGTGTTGCATCAACTGGACTGGACTTTGAGTTCTTGGGGGTAACACCGAAACTGGGAGACTCCTCATTCTGAGGGTCTTACATTTTTGGAGGTCCCACCTAGATCTAGTGGATCCCTAGATTCAATTCGATTACAAGTTGGAGGTAAGATAGAGCTCGCAACCTATATGTTTGATGTATGTCTGATGTTATGTGTTTTAGACTAGAGTTTGATTTGAAATTGTGCCTGCCCAGGATCTATTAGGTAGAGGGCCACAGGGGGAGACAAACGTGTCCTGAGACCCTTGATCCCATCCTCGACAAAGGTCCCGGGTTCTTTGGAGAGGGCTCACATCTCAGGGGGGATGGTGGGCTCACCTGGACTCTGCTTCCCCCTCCCACTTTGTAACTTTGTTTTGGGCACTGTTTGTGTACAACACGGATTTTCTTGTTTTTGGTCCAATTATTCCTTGTTTGTCTTGTTCTTCTCTAGCTACTGTTTGGGTCCCTTTCTATTTCTTGTTTGTGTCCATTTCTATTCTCCCCATGGGCCAAGAGTTAATTCTGCAACTGTTTTTTGAACCTGGTTCTCATCCCAGTACCCTGCAGCAGCTATCACCTGGGCTGCCAGGGCTGAGCGGTGGTGGGCCAGGGCTGGAAGGGCGGAGCCACACCAGAATGGAAGAACAGGGTTATAACCTTCCCCAGCGGTGCATGCTTGACTCCCCAGTGTCTGGGGACATCTGGGTGACCAGATTACAGCATCCAGTACTGGTCCTTTCCCTCGGATCTTTATAATTGGAAAGACTAACCACCCTGTTCATCAGAGGATCCCCGATGCCTTACAGGTTTGGTGGAGTCTCTTATGTTCTCTCAGAAGGCTAAATCAACAGCTAGAAAAAAATGTCCCTGAGGCTGATGGGCGTCCCATGCACCTGAAAAACAAGATTGACCCACCAGATTCCCCTCAGTGGGACTTTCACACTGCTAAAGGTAAGGTGAGCTTGAAAATCTATCACCAGGCTCCAGTGGGAGGTCTCCAAGGTGCTGAAAAATGGCCCAGCAATAGTGCTAAGGTAAAGAGAACACTCCTTTTGACCCTACCTCAGAAACCCAGAGAGCTTCAGTGGCTCTGGCCTTCCTAGGGCAATTGGGCCCTGGATATTAAAAAGAAACTCCAGAGACTGGAAAGGTTATAGGAAGCTGAGTTATGTGAATTAGTAAAAGAGACAGAGAAAGTGTAGTGCAAAAGGGAGACAGAGAAAGAGAAGGAGGGACAGAGAAAGTGTACTAAAGGGACAGAGGAGAGAAAAAATATGTGACAAAAGAAAGGAAAAGAATTTGACTAAAATCTTGGCCACCATTGTTGAAGAGAAAGACAGTTTTAAAAAAAAGGGAAAAAAATTAAAATGAGAAAGCTGGGCATCTGGACCCTGCTGGAGAAGGACCAGTGTGCATATTGTAAAGAAAAAGGATGCTGGACAAAGGACTGCCCCACAAAGGCAAACAAGCAATAAAAGGTGCTAACCCTGGGGGAAGATAAAGAGTGAAAAAGACTGGGTTTGGATGCTCTCTCCAAGCCCAGGGTAATTATAAAATAGGAGAAAAGACCAGTTGATACAGCCATTAAAAAAATTAAAAGGCAAAAAATCTTAAGTAATGAGTACCACAGGACAATGCCAGTTCTCTTGGACTACCCAAAGATCAGTGGACCTTGGCCTGTCATGGGATGGGTATCCCAATCATTCGAGGTTACATATCTCCAGCCAACTGCTTTTAGCCTTTGAATGTAGCGACCCTAACAAGGCAGAACCCGGCAGCTCACCTGGACCTGACTGCCCCAAGGGTTTAAAATTCCCCAACCATCTTTGATGAGGCCCTTCATAAAGATCTGGCCAGCTTGACCTACTATCCAGAGACTCCCAACACAACTGCTTGGAAAGAACAAAAGCACTGCTGCTGGAATTGTCTGACTTAAGCTATCGAGCCTCAGCCAAAAAGGCCTACATTTGCAGAAGAGAGGTAATGGACCTGGGGTACAGTTTACAGGATGGGTGGCAATGGCTGACAGAGGCTCAGAAGTGAACTGTTGTCCAGATAATGGCCCCCAACCATGTCCAGACAAGTAAGAGAATTTCTGGGGACATCTGGGTTTTGCAGGCTATGGATTGCAGTGTTCTCGGCCTTAGCAGCTCCACTCTACCTGCAAATGTAAGTAAATATTTTACCCTTTATGTGGACGAGCATAGGAAAGTAGCCTGGGGAGTTTTGACCAAGTCCCTAAGGCCATGGAACAGACCAGTTGCTTATCTGTCAAAGAAGCTTGATCTGTAGTCAGGGGATGACCTGGCTGTCTAAAAGCTATGATGGCAGTGACTGAATGAGTCAAAGAATAGACTGCTATGCATTGGAAAACATTGTCCTGCAGACACCAGACTGCTGAACAACCAAGGCCTGCATGACTCACAACCAAAGCCTGCTTCTCACAGAGAGGATGCAATCTCCTGCCTGAAAAGACTGATGAACCAGTGACCCATGACTGCCATCAACTGTTAGTTGAAGAGACAGGGTTCAAAGGCCGGGTAGGTGCTTACCTGGTTTGCTGGGCAGTTACGTTGTAAAAGTAAAAAAAAGGGCTAGGGCAACAGAGGTGGATGAAAACATGCGTGGCTCAGGGCTAGCTGAAGAAAAGTCCATAAACATCTACAAAGGCAGCAGGTATGTTTTTGCAACTGTACATGTGCATGTGGCTATCGAAAAATAAATTAAAATGCCAAAGGTAATAAGATCGGTCAATGGCCC
The DNA here is from genome assembly GCA_030556225.1 of Cricetiscus sungorus. Lineage (NCBI taxonomy): Eukaryota > Metazoa > Chordata > Mammalia > Rodentia > Cricetidae > Cricetiscus > Cricetiscus sungorus. Next base: position 20,820 of record JANBXA010000488.1, read on the forward strand.
AGTTTTTCTTACCCGGGGAAGTCAGAAACTGGCCAAGATATTGGGGATTTATTAAAATTACATTGTGTATGCAGACCCCTAAGCTCAGGTGAAATAAAAAACAGATAAAACCATTTCAGAGACCTGAGACCTTCACGAAATTGACCATGGAGAATGCCATTAATGATCAGATAGCACTCCTACCCTTTGTGCTTTTTAGGTTTATAAACACCCCTGAACATTTGGGCATGACCCTCCATAAGATGGCTTTATGGGGGGGGCTGCTCCTCCACTGTGCTGATGTGCTGTTCACCCAGCCTCTGTTTGCTAGGCTCAAGGTGCTCCGAGTGGGAGGAGACAGAAAGCTTGGAAGCAGCTCCGGGAGGCCTACAGAAAAAGGGGGCTTGAAGTCCTTCAGTGGTTTAAGTTGGAGGAGATGTCCCTGCACAGAAAACCTTAGGCGTGTTTAAAGGCCTATTTGTGGCTGTTCCAGAATATGCCCTCCTCCTCCCCTGGACCCCACTTCCATGCCCACTAGAGGACATAAGACCCAGGGACAGCCTCTTAAAAGTACTCATTTTTATTCCCCACTTATTCCTTACTGTTAGAAAAGTTGTTGCTTTTGTTGGAAACAACTGAAAGTGGGGAAAGATTATGATATTCAGATTAAAGGAGCCTCCCAAGGCAAAGGAAGTTGCCTCTTAATTTCTCTAGTTCTAAGATTAGGAACTATTGACAAAAGAAAAAGGGGGAAAGAAAGACCCTAAATTAAAGTTAAAGAAGTGGCCCAAGATGAAGGACAGTCCAACCTGGAAGGCTAACCTGAATGCCACTCTCAGTTACGTGGAATTTATAACCATTGGGAACTTCCCTCCACATGGCTCTAGGATAGCAGGATACCAAAAATTCACACTGCCCTTCCGTCAGTGATGCACCTGCAACTCTGGTTTTCCCAGACAAGATTAATTAGCACACCCTGAGACCCTAAGGTCCTGCTGATCCAAACAGTGAGACCATCTGGCCTCAAAAGAAAACCACATGAATGAGTCATTACTCAGCAGACTGGGGAGTCACAGCCCCACCCCTAAGCTTGTGGGATTTTTAAAGTACCTGCACCCAGAAAAAATGTTGGCTGCTCTAGCCTGAGTGCTGAGAGAAGCCCGTTTGTCTGTATCGTTCATTAACGACTCTTGCATGTTTCATCAACTGGACTGGACTTTGAAGGTTCTTTGGGGTACCAACTGAAATTGGGAAACTCACTCTTTCTTGGGGTCTTATAGGAGAGAAAAGGAGCTCCCAACGTGTAGATCAGAGAAGTATGCAGTGGGAGGGAAGATGGA
>JANBXA010000489.1:0-140652 GCA_030556225.1 Cricetiscus sungorus
TGATGTCATTCCCATCAATGCTGCCTTGGCAACCTCTATGATGCTGCCTGTGCCTCTGGTGCTGCTGCTTGTCCTTCTCATAGTAGAAGACAGTGAATGCCGTAATGTGCATGGTTTGCTGCAAAATGCTACACTCACACTTGTCTTGTTCATATTGTGATGCTTCCTCTAGGTGAGACTCTGGCAATTTCTCGACTTGACCTCCCATTTGGGGAAAATGCCAGAGAGAGAGACAGACAGACAGAGACAGAGACAGACAGACGCACACAGGCTGGTAAGCACACAAGCACGCTGCAAGACAAGCATTCCTTCTACTCATCCAGGGTGAATTTGTTTCTTTTTTGTCCTAAGGCTTTCAGTTTTGCTGTTAATTATCTAATGTGAATATCCTCCATTTTCTTCATATGGGTGCACATTACAATGAACATTCCTTGTATCTCTCATTTCATAGTTTATGAAATTAGGTTAGTTATGTTGTGTCTATTTCTTCATCTATCGATGGCTCCTAAGTAATCTTGCATGGCTTCCAGGGGAGCTAGTCCTGTGTGGACCAAGTGTATATACCATACTTTGTTGGGAAATTCTTTTCAGTACCAAACAGAAAGCAGCTGGTCTTCTGTGAACCCTGACAGCCTACTGAGGTTGATCTTCATACTGCAGATATCTTATAAGATGAAGCCAAGATGAAGACCAATGCCCTGCTTCCTGGAGACAATTCCATCTAATCTCAATTCTTCGTCTCTACAAAGCTTGCTGAAGACATGTGCTCTGAGGTTTTAAAGGGCACATCTGGGTTTGTTGTAGGGAGATCTGTGTGGAGTTATGGGTTCCTAGACAGTCCAGGCATGACACAGAAAACAAATTCTCTCTCACTATCTATCTCATGTGATTGCATGTGATTGAGTCTGGGAAAGGCCATGGTGCCCACCTAGGGGAAGTTCCATGAGCTGACAGAGCTAAATATGATACTCACAGTGATCGCCTTTCAGCTCTTCCTCCACATTCTGGCATTCTCTGTTCTCTAATATGAGAAGGACAAGCAGCAGCACCAGAGGGAAAGGAAGCATCACAGTGGTTGCCAAGTCTGTGTCACTTGGGATGATGTCACAGAGAGCAAAGAGCTGCTCTCTCTTGGCTCTGCAGTTGAAGATGGCTCAATCACTGCTGCCACAGCCTCTGCAGATGTGTTCCCATCCACAAATGCAGCCACATCATGAATGTAGGGACTCGGTTCAATATCATGAGGTCAGTCGAACATAGTTAATTAGCCAATAATTATTAAATTATTAAATTTTTAATATTGGTAATGACTGTTTATTGTATTGGGTCTGGCAATAATTTCAGGAATTAATGATGTGAAACTATCCAGTTATTAAAGTATTTAATTATATATTTATTAAAATTTATAATGTAATCTGTGATCACTGGATCTCAGTGTCTCTTTGCTCTGGGAGCTGCTTCTCACACCAGGTGTCTACTGTATTCACCACACTGCAGACAAACTCTTAATGGATGACCTCATATTCCTTTAATTGATCAAATAAGTAAATAATAAGATGGATCTGCATGCTTATCTCTGGTAAGATGGCACCAGGGATTATCAGTGAATTAATAGTTAGATAATTAAATAATATCACCAAATTAAATATAACAGGGTATGGGACAGACTACAGTCATGAAGGACAGCATCATCATTGATTTAAATATTTAGATATAATTAAAAAATAAGTGAATAATGAGATTATGTTGCATACTTAAATGCCCCAAGGTAGAAGTCAGACTGAACACTTCTTGGAATAATGATTTATTTGAACAATTAAATAAATAATTAAATGGCCTTGCATATTAACTCCTACAAGTTGGTTCCAAACTATAGGTATAATGGCTGAAGTAATGATCAATTTCAATAACCAAATAATCATAACACACCATAAGCTCCCACAAGTAGACTCCAAACCTGACTTATGATCCATAAGGTCTTTGTATATTTAAATAAATTAATTACATAATTAGATGATCTGTCATACTTGATCCCACAATGTAGATATAAATTATAGGCATTCTGGATTAATAAATGACCTAATTTAATACTTAATTATAACATCAAATGATAAGATGTGTGGCATATTTGACTCCCACAAGGTTTCTCCAAACTGTAGTCTCACTAATTAAATATTGATATAATTTAATAATTAAATGGTTAAATAATTAAATAATTGGATGGCGTTTTATACTTGATTTCCACAAAAATTGGTTCAAACTCGAGATCATTGAATTTTTAAACATATATTTGAACAATAAAATTAATGAGTAAATAATGAGAAAATGTCACATAAATTACTCCTGGGGAGATACCAAAATGTTGTAATCATTTATTTAAATAATGATATAACAATATGGCATGCTAAAATTAACTGCAGCAAGGTGTAATCAGACTACACGCTTCCTTTAATAGATAATGGTCCAGGGTTTTAGAGGACATCAGATAGTTGATGTTGAGAGGCTACCTCAACAGAGATGAATTCCTGTCCTAATTTCAGGGATTTGCCAATGACCTGGTTAGGAGAATCAATTTCCACATATGCTGTCATGAATGCTTGTATGGGCCATTTATCTTCTGCGAGTAAAACATCCAATTATAACACTACATATAAGTGTCTCTCTGCTTCTTGGGCCCATGATTGGGGAATAGAAAATTCAAGCAGGGTTACCAGGCAACAGTTATGATCCAACATTCTAGTAATTCTCCCACATGCTACAAACAACCCTGCCCACTCAGACTCACATTTACACTCACTGATTTTTTTTTCCAAAATGCAAGCCTCTTTTATGAGTTACACTTAATTTCAAATCTCTTAACAAACAACTACATGGCTATAGTGATATAAACATGAAAGTGAAAGCATAATTATTTCATTCAACTTGATTGATGTGTATTTAAACATATTTTCTATACTTCAATTTTTATTTTTTCAATGAAATAATAGAGACAACACCATTCTTATGTCTCTACTTTAATCCATATCTATTTACTGAAATCAAAATAAGAGTCTCTTCATACTCTTAAATTTAGGACAACTTGACCACATGATATAGGGCCAATTATGCATAAAAAGTGACTGAATAATTGTAGCAATGCACAGACACACACACACACACACACACACACACACACACACACACACACACACACACATACACAGAGAAATGAATACACACACATACCCATAACAGTAACAACAAACACATAAGACAAAAATAATGTCATTCATACTAAGAATCAGCCATTCTCACAGAGCTAACATGCAACAAGAACAAATAGCTTACTTGAGATTCCTGTGTCCACACATCCCTTCCCATTCTTTTGAAGGAATATTACTCGAAAGATGCTAGGCCATAATTAAACTTGCCTTCCCTGGAGTTTCCTCCATTTCCCTTCACAATTATGATTAATTGCATGTATGTACAACCTCAAACTATGTGACTCTGTTTAGTTTTAATCTATATAGTCTATAAGACCAGTTTTATTCTTATAGAAAGACAAGGTTTCACATCAGTATAACTTGGCTTGTTCATATAATTCTCACATCGTGATAACTTCATATTTCTATATAATCATACAAAATAAATATACACCTTAGAGAACTATGCTCCTTTGTTGTGTGTGTCATTAGTTTGTTTTGAGGAATGGCTGTTGGGGAGTATAATGTTTTCATTTTCCCCTTGATTTTTCATAGTCAAGGGATGTTTATTGGAATGCTCTCTTTGGTCTCAATAGTCCTGTAATATTTAAATGCTCTACCAACACAGAACAGACAAAAATACTTATATTTGGTAGAAATATATAAATTTTTCTTTTCTGAATTTTTTTAATTTAAATTAGCAACAACCTGGTTTTTCATTTCAATCACAGTTTCCTCACCCGTTCTGCATATGTACCTCCCTGCCAACACCCATCATATCCCATTTTGGCTCAGCATACAGATTAATTCTTCCATGGGGTATCTTTAATTCCATGGGGTCATGTCATTTGGAATTCACCCATGTATCTAAGCTGACAGAGTATCTCTTTATGTATAATAGGCTCCCAAAGTCAATTCCTATAATACAGATGAATACTGATCAACTATCAGAGGCCACATACACTGCCCAATACTCCAAAATAACACCCACTTTCAGGGTGTCTTGGTTGGTCCTGTGCTGGTTTCACAGCTACCAGATGGGGTTTATGAACTCTTTCTTTTTTAGGTAAGCTGTTTATATGGGTTTCTCCAACCTGGTCTTGACCCCTTTGCTCATCACTTTTTTTCTTTCTTCAACTGGAATCATGGAGTTTTGCAGTGTTTAGCTGTGGGTGTCTACTTATGCTTCCATCAGCTACTGGATGAAGGCTCTTGGATGGCATATAAGGTAGTCATAAATCTCACCATCAGGTAAGGGTATATAAGGTTTCCCCTTCACTATTGCTCACATTGTTAGTAGGGGTCATACTTGGAGATGTGTAGGTACTTACTCCTATATAGATTTTAGAATTAGACTAAAGTATTTCCAACTAAAATTCACACCAATAGAAAAGCTAGGAAACAAGAAAGATCCCAAGAAAGACATATACAGTGCCCCAGAGAAGGGGAAATGGACAATATCTCCCCAGCAAATTTGCAGTATGGGGAGAAAAGAGGATTTTAACTGAAAGAGAAAGGTAGAAGAAGAGGGGAAGGAGGGAATTTGGGACCTGAATAATTGAGTCATGTAAAGAATAGAAGAGAGAAATGGAAGAAATACCATATTAGAGCATGTCATTATTTGTATAATGAGTAATCTGGCACAAGGAAATCATCCAGAAATCTACCCTGACAACAAAAATTTTTTAAAGTACATGTTTTTCCTCAAAAACCTTAAGTTTATTCAGAAATTAAATGTTTGGTGTAGGGAAATTGAATAATATATATGGGAATTATTGAAGAATTTTTACAAATAATTTCAAAAATGCATTATGGAAACTGTACAGCTCTGTTTAGCTCTGGAAATTAAAGGTCAGAAAATAAGGAGAAAAAAACATGTAAGATCTAGGAAGCATTGAAAATTACATAGGATATTTAGTAAGTTATTAAAGAACTCCACCCAGAGAACCATGTGTTTCTATTTTCTAAGATGAACTTCTTTCAGTCTCAAATTTCTGCCCATCTTGGACATGAAGTTTCTCATGTAAAGCCAATAATTTCTTCAAAGCACACAGTTTAACAGTCTCTTCCCAAAAATAAATTGACAACCATTGCCACTCTGGTTCTCTTCAGGAAGAGAAAACTCACTTCATGATTAAACAGCAAGGTCTCTACAGCAAGAATAAAGTTTTATTGCGCTGGATTCAGAGGAAGAGTTATGTCCCTTCATATAATTATAATTTATAATTCTTAATTAATACTAAGAAATTTATGTCAATTTCTTATGGAAATGAAAAAAGACAGAAGGAGGAAATATGGTTATTGATAACAGAAGAGGTAAAGTTTTAAAACAAACCATTTAGAAATAATGTGATTTGGTATCCAAAGACAAGTGTAAATATATACAGAATAATATATCATACATTTAAAACATAATTTACCTAAAATTCTTTTAAAAGCAAAGTAATATTTGAAAATTAACATACATAAATATGTGCACACCTATATTTGTATGTAAATTTATTTTATATACTTACTTATATTTGTTTGGTGATCTTAACCTATGTAGTAATTCACAAGTGGCAGATGAAAGTGTGAACTTAGTATATATATCAGAGTCACATCCTCATTAATGGTAAACATGGGATTTTCCTAAGCCATGTTGAGATTTGAAATGTTTGGTGTTCTAGAAAAACATCATGGTGCCTTGAAGTTTGGCTTCATATGGAATACAGTAGCTGGAATGCTTTTGGAAGTGCGATAATGATGTTATATCAAGCACTTATAACCATAGTAAAAAGAACTGCCAAAAACTTAAAATTGAGTCAGATATTTCAAGATACATGTTTGCTAGATACTCTAAAATCATAATGAAAATTTGACACAGGTATCTTTTCCTATTTCACTGGTTTTAATCACCATTCTTGCCATCATTGATGTCTGTGTGTCTGGTAATGTTCAACTCTAGGAATAATGCCTTTTGCATATCGATGCTTAACAACTACAGGCAAAAGTTGATGCCTAAGCATCACATCATGCTATATGGACCACAAAACCACATGTTAATAATGGGGACACTGTTTGCTTGAAAAATATGTTTGGCATGACATTTTTCCATGACATTCTTATTATCCTTTATTCATGGTTTTTTTTAGGACAAAAAATGAAAATGAAAGAAAAAAATGAATATTAGAAGAATGATAAAGGAAAGAAAGGCATAAAAAGGAAGATTATAAGAAATATAATTAGAAATAAAAATGTATATTAGGTAAAAAAATACAGGATAGAATGATGAGGAAAAATAGAAAAGAAGAAACAAGGACCGAATGATAAAATGTAGCATGGAGAAATAATCAAAAATTAAGATTAATTTTACTAAGTCTGTATATTTCCTTATATTTTAAGTTTGTAAATATAATTACTGATAAATGAGGACATTCATTTTCAAATAATGAATATGCATCATTAGGTTGTCATATTTAGGTACTGGGCTTTTTATTTCAGCATTAATATATGCAAACATATAATAATTTCAATTAAAAACAAATAGCTTGTCAATTGCGATATATATTTCCCCAACTGTCATCAACCCTGAGATTCTTTTATATATTTCTCAAGTGATTTCTCACATTAATTTTGGAATGCTCTTTGTTAGGTTTATAAGCTGCTGTTTACACTGTTATAGGTTTACACAGTCTTATTGGTAAAATATTATCAAAATTAGGAGAATAAACAGAGTTGACTGGGAATTGATGGAGATGGCAAAGCAAAGGGAAATAAAATTAATAATCTTATATCAAAATATAGATATTTTGAAGAAGACTTTATGTCCATATACATAGGCAAGAATATCAGGCATATTTTATGTGTTTAGAGTTCATCAGATATGGTTGCATAACTACCAGTGTAGAGGAAAGTAACTCAAACATCAATACATATATAGTCAAGAAATGGTGTAAAAGTTTTAGGCACCCTGTGGCACACCAGTGTCATGCCTATTCCCTAAGGATTTTCAAATGGCAATTTCCATTACTAAAACACTGTAACTGTTCTAAATCAAGAATATATCCCAGATTCTAGCTACATAATACTTGGAATGAGGACAAAACTCTGTACTAAAATTCTCACTATTCCTACAATTAAAATCTGCACCCTGAAAAGTCTCACTACTCCCAAATAACTATGTATAAATCCTTCAGACCTTTCAGCTTCCTGCTGAAACTTCTCAAAATAACATTCCTGGTTTTATTCCTACCCCCCAAAAATCTCTTGTATTGTGAGGTTTACCTAGTGTTATTTCTCAATTCCCACTTCCAGGATAGATTTCCATCTGATTTATAACATTTAGTTAAACACAACTGAAAGAAGGTACTAAAGGTAAACTCACTGAGTGCTGGGCATCCCATGAGAAGTTAATACCTAAATTAACAATTTTAATTCTCCATAATGAAGACATCCACCTTCAAAAAGTTATTCCACAGAAAGCACTCGGTGAGGAGAGGTACCCATGATTTGGGAAATGATATCACCTGAAAGGTTAATCACAATATGTTTGCTCAGAACTTAATTTGGACAATTATTTCCTATGTATTCTGCCTTTTAAGTTTGTACAAGACAATTATTTGTAAAACAAAACATCCAAAGAAAACACTATATCTAAGCTGCTATGTTTTTCTTGGTCGCTTGCTTGACCTCAGTGAATCCCAACTTGGTTTGCCAATAACTTGTTATGATCACAGAGCTGGTCATAATTTAAATTATGTTCATGTTCTAAACTATGTGGCCCACTTGTGACACGCACTATATATTCTAATTTCCTCCACATTAAGGAAATTAACATATGTGAGTTATAATTATTTTTATTTCTCTTACACAATAGCTACCATTAATGGCTGAGTACAGCAAACATTCAAGGGGAAACATCACTACAGCATTATAATTGAATGGTGAACACTTTGACATAACTTATGCACTCCAGATGTCATTCATGACAAATGCAGTCAAGACCCTCCCATCCTCCTGTGACTTATCCAGCATCATTTTACTCAAATCAAAACAAAGCTTTAATCTCTCCTTGTCATTCTCCTATGAATTCTCTTCTACACCAGCCTATAGACTTAAATTGTCCCAAATTTTACTATACACAATCTTCCCAGCCAATAGTGTCACCTGCTATCACAGAAAAATAAAGAGATCTGCTGACAAGAGAAGATGTCTCTGCAATGTGATTCATGGGTTATAACCAGTGTTAACATGAGTTTATGATGAGGATCATGTCTATTCATGACCTCCACTATATATATGTGTTTATTTGTGCTAATACTTGCTTGCTTAGGGCTAGTAATTGATGTGGTTGTATTACATTAACTAATCACATGACTCATATTCAAACTTTACATTTTTCTTGCTCCACATGGAACAATCAAACAATGGAATGTAGGTAGTTATTCATGAGATTTCTTACACCAGCCTACTCATACATATTATGTAGCCATTATGCTATCTATTGCTCCCCATGTGACTATTTACTCTCTTCCACGGGTATATTGGCTTGATATGGAATATGATAGGTGAATGATTTTACAAATATGTGATTCATTTATGACACACATCTTCAGCTCTCTTAATGGAATTATTTGAAAATGAAAAAAGAAAATCATAAAAAAAGAAAATGACATAAAATTGCAAATCTTAATGACATATATAAGAATAAATTAGAGAAAACTTGTGCAGAAGTATGGAAACTATTTCAGAATGCAGAATGTTATAAAGAAGAATCAAGAAAATAAAGACAAAGGGCAAAAACAACAGATAACAAATTATATATATATATATATATATATATATATATCAGTAATTTATGTTACATAAATTTAAACTTCTAAGAATATATGTATATATATATATACATATATATATGTGTGTGTGTGTGTATGTACATATTTCTAACATTAATTAATGATGAAAGAGGCTATGAATGTACAAGTAAAGCAAATAAAGGAATGGACAGTATTATGGAGATATTTTGGGTACATATTTTGTTGCATTACTATTTTATATAACAACATAACACATAAATCTTTTCTTTGTGAAAAGTATTTGTCAGGACTTCACCATCCCTCAGCTTTTTGTAGGTGTTTTTGTATTGTGCAGGCCTCTTGCTGCCCCAGTATAAATACTAGAATATCAATTGTCAAATATTTAAGTTTCTTTAAGCTATAAAATTCATGTTTACACTGTGGAAATCAACAACAACATCAACAAAAAAAATCTATAGAAAGCCTACAAACTCATGGACGTTGAACAGAATGTAAGTACTGTATCATAGGGCAAGGAAGAAATAAAAAAGAAATTAAAGACTCTCTAGCATTCATTGAAAATGAAAAAATAACTTACTTAAAATTATTGGATGATGGGAGATGTAATTCTGTATATATGTTTCTCATATTGGTTAATAAAAACCTGTTGGCCAAAGGAAAACTAGATAGGTGGGGCGAAGAGACTAGGAGAAGGAAAGAGGAAGTGAGAAGGAGGAGTCAAGATGTAGACAGGGGGAGGAAGGAAGATGCTGGACTCAGCCCCCCATCAGATGACTGCGTGGATATACTTAAATAAGTAGAAATGGGTTAATAATTAAGGCAGAGCTAGCCCATTAACAATGATAGTCATTGGTCAACAGTATTGTATCAAATCAGAGTCTCTGAATGTTATTTGGGGCTGGTGTGGCTGTGGGCCCAGACAGACGGGCGGCAGGCTAGCAGGCTGGAGCCTGCAGGAAGGAACAACCTGCCATAACAGACTGGCGGAAGGACCATGAGGCCGGTGGGGAAAAACCTGCCCTAACATAATGGTGTCAGAAGTGGAACTGAGAACTTTCACTTAAAACTTAACAAAAGCTTAAAAAATAGTTTTTAGAAATGAAAGAACAGAGAATAGCGAGACTTCTTGGTGGCAGCATTTTCTTGGTTGGATTTGTTTTGCTGTAGAAAGAGATTTGCGCAGCTACTTTAAGGGAGGCTTCCAAATTTAGCATAAGCAGCAAAAAGCCTCCTTGCTTTTAAAGAGCTCTGATAACAATTCATTGGTGTGTACGGGAGCTGCAATGAAGGTTTACACTGTGTTCTAAAAAAATATGCTGGCTTGGGAGATAAAAAGAAACGGGATACAATGGTTTAAAAAAGAAGTAGAATGGATGGGTATGGTGGTGAACACCATTAATCCCAGCCCTCCGCAGACAGAGGCAAGCAGATCTCTGTGATTTCAAAGCAAACCTGGTATGCAGTGAATTCCAGGGCAGATAAAAGTTTCACAGAAAAAACCCTGTCTCAAAATATGTAAAAATAGAAATAGAATAAATAGAATAATAAAAAAGCCACATAAAGATGGAAAACACAGAGAAATTTTGGAGTCTATACGTGCTTCTGTTGTCTTTAAATTATTTGATTGCTGAGAAAATAACTACTGATAAAAAAATTCTGCTGGATTAATTCAATTTGTATATTTTAAAAATGCTTTGACTCCAAAATTTAAGCCTAAGGACAAGTTACTAAAGAAAAGGATTTCTATTTTTGTTTCCACAGAAAATGAAAAGCTATGGATTCTTTCTAGACTTATATGGTTTGATCAAGCCAGACCTCCTGAAACAGCTCCCCATGTGATCTAACATTCAAAGCAGTTGAGACAAAGCATTGCAGACTACAGCCAAGATTTCTCTATCTTCTTTGGACCCCCATGACAGCGCCCCCTATCAGCAGGAAGTAGTTTTGAAAGAATGACGCCCCAATTCCCAAATATAGTTTATAAATGATTGTTTTCATTAAAATGAGCTTGGTTGTAACTGGTTAATGACCACAAGCAATCTTTTTAATGGTAAAAAGGAAAATATGGTATAGATATGAATACTTTGCTTTGGAATGGATTTTCTTTAATTGATACAATTTAAGGTCAATTTTGTGATATGTATATTTCTCCTCTTGTTTAGGTATTGTGTTTATATAGCTCATTTAGAAATGTAATGTATAATTTAGTAGATGTTATAGAGAGTTAGCTATGATAGTCAAAACTTGGAATTAAGTTAATTAGAATTTCTAGATATACAGAGATATATTTGAGATGAATAGGCATTCTTCAAACCTTTCAAAGACCTACAGAATATGGCATTTAAATTGATTTAGGGTTTTTCTTGACAATGAGGCACAACTGATCCTGGTAACACCACCTGTGTCAGAAAGGAAAATGGATATCAAAGAAACATGTTATGGAGTTTGCTTCTATCATGTCAAGACTAGCCATATGGACAAGATACTGTTATTGTCTGGACTGTTTGGGACCTAGTGAAAGAGAGATGCTTCTGCAAAACAAAATGGCAGCTCACAGAATGGGAAAAATATTCACCAACTCCAAATCTACAGAGGCCTGACAAAAACTCAAGATACTAGTCACCAAAAGACCAAATGTTTCAAGTAGAAATGGGATAGAGTAGTAAAAAGAGTATTCTACAAAAGTAATCTAAAATGGTTGAAAGAGAAGATAGTGCTCAACAACTTCACACATTTATATTGGAAGACATCCACACCGCACTCTCAATGAAAGACAGGACCACCAGTCAGAAACTTAATAAAGAAGCAAAAGAACTAACAGAAGTTATGTCTCAATTGAGCTTCACAGATATATATATAGAACATTCCATTAAAACACACAAGAATATAACTTCTTCTCTGATCCAGATGTGTGTTAGAGACAGTGATGCATTTACCCAAGGTGAGGTGGAGACAATGAAGCATTTCCCACAGAGTAGATAGAACAGTGATGTAATTCCAACAGGTGAGGTAGAGACAATCATGTATTTGCCACAAGTGTGATAGAGACAGTGATGTATTTCCCACAGGTGAGGTAGAGATAATCATGCATTTTCCATAGTTGATCTAGAAACAATGATGCATTTACCACAGGTGAGGTGTAGTCAATGATACATTTCCCACAGGTGAGGGGCAGACAATGATGTATTTCTCATTGGTTAGGTAAAGAAAATGATGCATTTCCCACACGTGAGGTGCAGTCAATGATGCATTTTCCTGAGGTGAGGTAGAGACAATGAAGCATTTGACATAGGTAAGGTAGAGACAGTGATGCATTTCTCGAAGGTGAGGTAGAGACAATGATGCATTTCCCAAAGCTGAGGTACAGATAATATATTTCCCACAGGTGAGGTAGAAACATTGATATATTTCCAATAGTAGAAGTAGAGCCAATGAGTCATTTCCCACAGAAGAGATGGAGACAATGATGCATTTCCCACAGAAGAGGTATAAACAATGATGCATTTCCCACAGGTGAGGTAGAGACAATGATGCATTTCTCACAAGTGTGGTTGAGACAATGTTGCATTTCCCACAGATGAAGTAGTGGCAATGATGTACTTCCCACAGGTAAGGAACAGAAAATGATGTATTTCCCAAAGGTGAAGAATAGACAATGATCCATTTAAATATATTAGGTAGAGAAAATGCTGCATTTCCTAAGGGTGAAGTGAAGATGATGATGAATTTCCAAGAGGTTATACAGAGATAATGATGCATTAACCACAGGTGAGGTAGAAACATTAATGCATTTCCCACAGGTGAAATAGAAGCAATGATGTATTTCCCATAGGTGAGCTAGAGACAATGATGCATTTTCCACATGTAGATAGAAACAATGATGCATTTTTCACAGGCAATGAAGAAGGACATAGGCATTTCCTGCAGGTGAGTTAGAAACATGGAAGCATTTCTCACAGGGAGGTAGAGACAATGATGCATTTCCCACAGGCAAGGTACAGATAATGATATATTTATCAGAGGTGATGTAGAGAAAATGATGCATTTCCCACAGATGAGTTAGACACAATGGTGCATTTCCCCAGATGAACTAGAGTCAATGATGTATTTGTCACAGGTAAGGAACAGAAATTGATGCATTTCCCAAAGTTGAAAGAGAGACAATGATGCATTTCCCATGTATTAAGTAGAGAAAATGCTGAATTTCCTACAGGTGAAGAAGAGACAATGATGCATTTCCCACAGGTGAAGTGAAGACAATGATGAATATCCGAGAAGTTAGGTAGAGGTAATGAAGCATTTACCACATGTGAGGTTGAGGCAGGGATGCATTTCCTACAGGTGAATTAAAGGCAATTATGCATTTCCCATAGACGAGGTAGAGAAAATGTTGCATTTCCCACAGGTGAGGTACAACAGTGATGAATTTCCCACAGATTAGTTAGAGACAATGATGAAGTTCCCTCAGGTTAGGTAGAGAAAATGATGCATTTCGCAAAGGTGAGGTAGAGAAAATGATGCATTTCCCACAGGTGAGGTAGAGACAAAGATGAATTATCCAAAGGAGATGTAGAAGCAAGGAGGCATTTCCCACAGGTAAGTTAGAAACTTGGATGCATTTCTCACAGGTGAGGTAGAGACAAGAATGCGTTTTCCACAGGCAAGGTACAGATAATGATATATTTACCACAGGTAAGGTAGAGATAAAGATGCATTTCCTACAGGTCAGGAGGTGACAAGGATGCATTTCCCACAGGTGAGGTGGAGACAAGGTAGAATTTCCCAAAAGTGAGGTAGAGACAATGATACATCTCCCACATGAAGGATCGAGACAATGATGCATTTTCCACAGGTGAGGAAGAAACAATGATGTATTTCCCACAGGAGAGATAGAACAGTGATGCAATTCCAACAGGTGAAGGACACACTATGATTAATTTCATAGAGGTTAGGTAGAGAGAATGATGCATTTCTCACAAATTGAGGAAGAGACAATGATGCATTAACCAAAAGTGAGAGAGAGACAATGAAGCATTTCCCACAAGTGAGATAGAAACATTAATGCATTTCCCACAGGTGAAGTCAAGGCAATGATTCGTTTTCCATGGGTGAGGTACAGATAATGATATATTTCCCACATGTGAGGAGGAGAAAGTGTTATATTTAATGCATGTTTGATAGAGAAATTGCTGCAATTCCCTCAGGTTTGGAAGAGACCTCTATGCATTTCACCCAGATGAAGTGCAGACATTGATGAATTTCGCATAGGGTAGGTAGAGACAATGATGTATTTCCCACAGGTGAGGTAAAGAAAATAATGCATTTCCCACAGGTGATGTAGTGAAAATGATGCATTTCACACAGATGAGGGAGAGACAATGATGCTTTTTCCACAGGAAATATAGAAGCAAGGACGAATTTCCCAGAGGTGAGGTGTAAACATTGACACATTTCTCACAGGTGAGGTGGAGACAATGATGCATTAACCACAGGTGAGAGAGAGAGAGAGAGAGAGAGAGAGAGAGAGAGAGAGAGAGAGAGACAATGAAGCATTTCCCACAAGTGAAATGGAGACAATGATGCATTTCCAATAAGTAAGGAGGAGACAATGAAGGATTTCCCACAGGTGATGGTGAACACTCATGCAATTCCAAAAGGTGCAGTGGAGGCAATGATGAATTTCCCAAAGGTGATGTAGACACAGTGATGCATTTCTCACAGGAGAGATAGGGAAAATGATGCATTTCCCATAGGTGAGGTAGAAACAATGATGGGCTTCCCACATATGAAGGAGAGGCAATGATGCTTTCCCCACAGGTGAGGTGGAGATAGTGATATATTTCCCACGGGTGAAGTAGAGAAAATGCTGAATTTCCCACAGGTGAGGAACAGACAATGATGCCCTTTCCACAGGTGAATTGCAGAAAATGATGAATTTCCCATAGGTTAGGTGGAGACAATGATGTATTTCTGACAGGGGAGGAAGAAAAATGATTTATTTCCCTCAGGTGAGGTAGTGACAATGATGCATTTCCCATAGCTTAGAGACAATGATGAACTTCTCAAAGTTGAAGTAGAGAAATGATGCATTTCCCACATGTTAGGTAGAGATTATGATGCATTTCCCACAGGTGAGATGCAGCCAATAATGTATTTCCCACTGGTTAGGTAAAGAAAATGATGCATTTCCCACAAGTGAGGTGCAGTAAATTATGCATTTCCCTGAGGTGAAGGTTGAGAAAATGATGCATTTCCCACAGGAGAAAAAGAGACAATGATGCTTTTCCCAAAGTTGAGGTAGAAACAATGACGTATTTCCCACTGGTGAGGTACAGTTAATGATATATTTCCCATAGTTGAGGTAGAGAAAATGTTGCATTTACCGTATGTTTGATAGAGAAAATGATGCATTTCCAACTGGTAAGGAAGAGACCATGATGCATTACACCCAGGTGAAGTGCAGACAATGATGAATATACCATAGGTTATGTGGAGACAGTGATATATTTCCAACAGGTGAGGTAGAGACAATGGTACATTTCCCAAACTTGAGGTAGAGAAAATGGTGCATTTCCCACAAGTGAAGTGAAGACAATGACGAATCTCCAAAAGGTTAGGTAGAGATAATGATGAATTTCCCAAAGGTGAGGTAGAGAAATAATGCATGTGAGGTAGAGACTATGATGCATTTACCACAGGAGAGGTAGACGCAAGGTGGCATTTCTCACAGGTGAGATGGATACAATGATGAATTTCCCACAGGTGAGGTGGAGACCATGATGCATTTACAATAAATGAGGTAGAGTCAAAGTCGTATTTCACACATGTAAGGTGGAGAAAGTGATACATTTCCCTCAGTTGAGATAATGAAAGTGAGGCATTTCCTACAGGTGAGATGGAAACAATAATGCATTTCCCACAAGAGAGGTAGAACAGTAATGTATTTCCAACAGGTGAAGTGCAGACTATGATGAATTTCTTAGAGGTTAGGTAGAGAGAATGTTGCATTTCCCACAGTTGAGGTAGAGACAATGATGCCTTTCCCAAAAGTGAGATAGAACAGTGATGCAATTCCAACAGGTGAGGTAGAAACGATGCATTTCCCATAGGTGAGGTGGAGACAATAATGCATTTTCCACAGGTGAAGAGAGGAGACAATGATGCATTTCCCACATGTGATGTAGAGACAATGATGCAATTTCCACAGCAGATTTTTAACCGAGGAGGCATTTCCCACAGGTGAGTTAGAAACATGGATGCATTTCCCACAGATGAGGATAGATAATGACATATTTACCACAGGTGATGTAGAGATAATGATGCATTTCCAACAGGTGAGGTGGATACAATAATGCTTTTCTCACTTGTGAGGTGAATAGGAAGAAGCATTTCCCATAGGTGAGGTAGAGACAATGATGCATTTCCCATAGATGCGATAGAGACAAAGATGCACTTCCCAGTTAAGGTAGAAACAATGATGTAATTTCCACATGTGAAGGAGAGGCAATAATACATTTTCCACAAGAGAGGTACACATAATGATATATTTCACACATGTGAGGTAAAGAAAATAATTCATTTCCTTCATTTTAGGTAGAGAAAATGCTGGATTTCCCTGAGTTGAGGAATAGACAATAGTGCATTTTCCACAGGTGAAGTACAAAACATGATGAATTTCCTACAGGTTAGGTCAAGACAATGATGCATTTCCCACAGAGGAGGTAGAAATATTGATGCATTTTCCACAGGTGAAGTAGGGGCAATGATGCATTTCCCATAGATGAGGTAGAGAAAATGATTCATTTCCCACAGATGAGGTAGAAGAGTGAAGAATTTCTCACAGGTTAGTAAGAGACAATGATGAGTTTCCCACAGGTTATTTAGAGAAAAAGATGCATTTCTTAAAGCTGACGTAGAGAAAATGATGCATTTCTCACTTGTGAAGTAGAGACAATGATGCATTTTCCACAGGAGATGTAGAAGCAAGGAGACATTTACCACAGGTGAGTTGGAAACATGGATGCATTTCTCAAAGGTGATGTAAACATAATGATGCATTTCCCACAGGTGAAGTGTAGACAATGATGCATTTCCCCCTGGTGATGTGGAGAAAACGATGCATTTCCCATAGGTAAGGTAGAATAATGAAAAATTTAACACAGATTAGTTATAGAATATGATGAATTTCCCAAAGTTAGGGACAAAAAATGATACTTTTCCCACATGTGAGGTAGAGACAATGATGCATTTTCAACAGTAGATGTAGATGCAAGGTGGAATTTCCCACAGGTGAATTAAAAACATGGATGCATTTCTCACAGATAAGGTAGAGACAAGATGAATTTCACACAGGCAAAGTACAGATAATGGTATACTTACCACAGGTGGTGTAGAGATAATGAGGTATTTCCCACAGGTGAAGTGGAGACAATGATGCATTTCTCACAGGTGAGGTGGAGACAATGGAGCATTTCCTAAAGGAGAGGTAGACACAATGATGCATTTCCCACAGGAAATATAGAGACCATGACGCATTTCCCACAGGCGAGGTAGAAACAATGATGCATTTCCTACATTTAGGTAGAACAGTAATGCAATTCCAACATGGGAGGCAGAGGTAATGATGATTTTCAAACAGTGGAGGTGGAGACAATGATGCATTTTTCACAGGTAAAGAGGGGAAAATGACGCATTTCCCACAGGTGAAGTGAAGTATAGGCAATAATGCATTTTCCACGGTTGAGGTAGAAACATTATTGCATTTCCCAAACGTCAAGTAGAGGCAATGATTCATTTCCCACAGGTGAGGTACAGACAATGAAAATTTTCACAGGTGAGGTAGAGAAAATGTGGCAATTACAGCATTGTTGGAGAAATAATTGCTGTATATTTCACAGGTGAGAGAGAGAGACCATGATGCATTTCACCCTGTTGACGGGCAGACAATAATGAATTTTCCATAGGTTATGTAGAGACAACGATATATTTCCCACAGTTAAGGTAGAGACAATGATACATTTCCCAAAACTTATGTAGAGAAAATTGAGCATTTCACACAGGTGATGTAGTGACAATGATGCATTTCCCACAGGTGAGGTAGAGACAATGATGCATTTCCTCAGGAAATGTAGAAGCAAGGATGACTTTCCCACAGGTGAGGTGGAAACTTTGGCGCATTTTTCACAGGTGAGGTTGAGACAAGGATGCATTTCCAACAGGTGAGGGGGAGACAATGAAGCATTTCCCAAAGTTGAAGTGGAGATAATGGTGCATTTCCCACAAGTGATGTAGAAACAATGATGCATTTCACACAGGAGAGGCAGAAGAGTGATGTATTTCCAACAGGTGAAGTGCAGACTATGATGAATTTCTTAGAGGTTAGGTACAGAGAATATTGCATTTCCCACAGGTGAGGTAGAGACAATGATGCATTTCCCAAAAGTGAGATAGAACAGCGATGCAATTCCATCAGGTGAGGCTGAGATAATGATGCCTTTCCCACAGGAGAGGTAGAGACTATGTTGCATTTCCCACAGTTCAGAGACAATGATGCATTTTCCACAGATGAAGTAGATGTAATAATGTATTTCCTACAGATAAGAAACAGATAATGATGTATTTCCCAAAGGTGAAGAATAGACAATGATACATTTTTCCACAGGTTAAGAGGAGACAATGATTGATTTCCTACTATAGTGGAAGAACAGTGATGTGTTTCCAACAGTTGAAGTGCAGACTATGATGTATTTTGTAGATGTAAGGTAGAGAGAATTATGCATTTCTCACAGGTGAGGTGCAAACAATGATGCATTTCCCACACATTAGGTAGAATAGTGATGCAATTCCAACAGAGGAGGCAAAGGCAATGATGCATTTCCTGCAGTTAATATGGAAATATTGATGTATTACCCACAGGTGAAGTAGGGGCAATGCTAAATTTCCCACAGGTGAGGTAGAAACATTAATGCAATTCCCACAAGTGAAGTAGAGTCAATGATTCATTTCCCACAGATGAGGTAGAAGAGTGAAGAATTTCTCACAGGTTAGGTAGAGACAATGATGAATTTCCCACATGTTAGGTAGACAAAAAGGCATTTCTTAAAGCTGACGTAAAGAAAATGATGCATTTCCCACTTGTGAAGTAGAGACAATGATGCATTTTCCACCGGATATGTAGAAGCAAGGAGACATTTACCACAGGTGATTTGGAAATATGGATGCATTTCCAGAAGGTGATGTAAACATAATGATGCATTTTCCATAGGTGAGGTGGAGACAATGATGCATTTCCCCCCTGGTGATGTGGAGAAAACGATGCATTTCCCATAGATGAGGTAGAACAAGGAAGAATTTCACTCAGATTAGTTACATAATATGATGAATTTCCCACAAGTTAGGTAAAGAAAATGATACTTTTCCCACCGGTGAGGTAGAGACAATGATGCATTTTCAACAGTAGATGTAGATGCAAGGTGGAATTTCCCACAGGTGAATTAAAAACATGGATGCATTTCTCACAGGTATGGTAGAGACAAGATGCATTTCACACAGGGAAGGTACAGATAATAATATACTTACCCCAGGTGGTGTAGAGATAATGAGGTATTTCCCACAGGTGAAGTGGAGACAATGATGCATTTCTCAAAGGTGAGGTGGAGACAAATGGAGCATTTCCTACAGGAGAGGTAGACAAAATGATGCATTTCCCACAGGAAATATAGAGACAATCATGCATTTTCCACAGGTGATGTAAAACAATGATGCATTTCCTACCTTGAGGTAGAACAGTAATGCAATTCCAACAGGTGAGGCAAAGACATAGATGCATTTTCCCCAGGTGAGGTAGAGACAATGCTGCATTTCACATAGCTGAGGTAGAGAAAATGATGCATTTCCCACTTGAGGAGTACAGATAATGATAATTTTCCAAAGGTGAGGTGGAGAAAATATTTCATTTCCCCCATGGTGGGTAGAGAAATTGCTGTAAATCCCACAGGTGAAGAGTAGACCATGATGCATTGCACCCAGTCGAAGTGCAGACAATGATGAATTTCCTAAAGGTTAGGTAGTGATAATGATATATATCCGACACTATAAGTAGTGACAATGATATATATCTGAAATTTTACATAGAGAATATGATGCATTTCTTACAGTTGATATGGAGACAACGAAGCATTCACACAAGTGAGGTAGAGAAAATGATGCATTTGCAAGAGTGAGGTAGAAATAATGAAACATTTCCCAAAGGAGGGATACAGATAATGGTAATTTTCCATAGGTGAGGTGGAGTAAATGTTTCATTAAACGCATCCTGGGTAGAGAAAATGTTGTATATCCCATAGGTGAGGCATGTACCAAAGTTGAGGTAGAGACAATGATACATTTTTCACAGGGAAGGTAGAAAATTTGATGAATTTCCAATAGGAGATTTGAGGTAATGAAGCATATCTCACAGGTGAGGTACAGACAATGATGCATTTTCACAGGTGAGGTGGAACAGTGATGAATTTCCCACATGTTAGTTAGAGCCAGTGATGCATTTCTCACAGGTTAGGTAGAGTGCTTGATTCATTTACCACAGGTGAGGTAGAACAGTGATACAATTCTAACAGGTGAGGCAAAGACAAAGATGCAATTTCCACAGGTGTGGTAGAGACAATGCTACATTTCACAAGGGTGAGGTAGAGACAATGATGCATTTCCCACATGAGGGGTAAAGATAATGTTAATTTTCCATACGTGAGATGGAGAAAATGTTTCATTTCCAGCATGGTGAATAAGAAAATGCTGTATATCCCACAGGTGAGGAGTAGAACATGATGAATTTCACATAGTCGAAGTGCAGACAATGATGAATTTCCCAAAGGTTAGGTAGTGATAATGACATATTTCCCACACTAGAAGTAGTGACAATGATACATATCCGAAATTTTACATAGAGAAAATGAAGCATATCTTACAGTGGATGTGGAGACAATGAAGCATTCCCACAGTGAGGTAGAGAAAATGATGCATTTGCCATAAGGCAGGTAGAAATAATGAACCATTTCCCACAGGTGAGGCGGAGGCAATGATGCCTTTCCCATAAGTGGGGTAGAAAGAATGATACAATTCCCAAAGGAGGGGTACAGATAATGATAATTTTCCATAGGTGAAGTGGAGAAAATGATTCATTAACCGCCTCCTGGGGAGAGAAAATGCTGTATATCGCACAAGTCATGACTAGACCATGATGAATTTCCCAAACGTGATATATATTCCACAGGTGAGGTACAGACAATGATACATTTCCCAAACTTGAGGCATCTCTCACAGGTGTTAGTGTTGCAAAGATTCAACTCCCACTGCTGAGGTCGAGAAAATGATGCATTATGCACAGGAAATGTAGAAGCAAGATGAATTTCCCATTGGTGAGTAGGAAACATTGAGGCAATGCTCACAGGTGAGGTACATGCTGTGATGCATTTCCCACAGATGTGCTGGAGACGATGATGCAATTGCCATAAGTGGGGTGGAGAAAAAGGCACATTTCCCACAGGTAAGGTAGAAACAATGACGCATTTCCCACAGGTGAAGTTGTGATACCGGTCCGTTTGCCACAGGTGAAGTGAAGACCATGATGACATTTCAAGTTGTTCAGAAAGATAATGATGCATGCAGCAAAGTTGAGATAGAGACAATGATATATTTCCCACAAGGATGTTAGTAACATTGATGAATTACCCATAGGAGATTAGAAGCAATGATGCATATCCCACAGGTGAGGTTGAGACAATGATGCATTTTTACAGGTGAGGTGGAACAGTGATGAGTTTCCCACACTTTACATAGAGCCAATGATGCATTTCTCACAGGTTAGGAAGAGTGCTTGATGCATTTCCCACAGGTGAGGTAAAGAATGATGCAATTCCTACAGGTGAGACAAAGGCAAAGATGGATTTTCCACAGGTGAGGTTGAGACAATGCTGCATTTCACCTTTGTGAGGTAGAGACAATGATGAATTTCCCACAGGAGGGTACAGATTATGGTAATTTTCCATAGGTGAGGTGGAGAAAATGTTTCATTTCCAGCATGGTGGGTAGAGAAAATGCTGTATATCCCATAGGTGAGTGGAAGACCATGATGCATTTCACCCAGTCGAAGTGCACACAATGATTTATTTCCAAAAGGTTAGGTAGTGATAATGATACATTTCCCAAAGTATAAGTAGTGACAATGAAACATATCCCAAATTTTACGTAGAGAAAATGATGCATTTCTTAAGGTAGATGTGGAGACAATGAAGCATTCCCACACATGAGGTAGAGAAAATGATGCATTTGCCATATGGGAGGTAGAAATAATGAGCCATTTCCACAGGTGAGGTGGAGGCAATGATGCCTTTCCCATAATTGAAGTAGAAAAAATGATTCATTTCCCAAAGGAGGGGTAGAGATATTGATAATTTTCCATAGGTGAGGTGGAGAAAATATTTCATTAACTGCATCCTGGGAGAGAAAATGCTGTATATCCCAAAAGTCATGAGTAGACCATGATGAGTTTCCCAAACCTGATATATATTCCACAGGTGAGGTACAGACAATGATACATTTCCCAAACTTGAGGCATCTCTCACAGGTGTTAGTGTTGCAAAGATTCAACTCCCACTGCTGAGGTCGAGAAAATGATGCATTATGCACAGGAAATGTAGAAGCAAGATGAATTTCCCATTGGTGAGTTGGAAACATTGAGGCAATGCTCACAGGTGAGGTACATACTATGATGCATTTCCCAAAGATGTGCTGGAGACCATGATGCAATCGCCATAAGTGGGGTGGAGAAAAAGGCACATTTCCCACAGGTGAAGTAGTGATATCGGTCCGTTTGCCACAGGTGAAGTGAAGACCAAGATGACGTTTCAAGTTCTTCGGAAAGATAATGATGGGTGTAGCAAAGTTGAGATAGAGACAATGATATATTTCCCATAGGGAAGGTAGAAACCTTGAAGAATTTCCCATAGGAGATTTGAAGCAATGATGCATATCCCACAGGTGAGGTTGAGACAATGATGCATTTGTACAGGTGATGTGGAAAAGTGATGAGTTTCCCACATGAGAGGCAGAGCCAATGTTGCATTTCTCACAGGTTAGGTAGAGTGCTTGATGCATTTCCCACAGGTGAGGTAAACAGTGATGCAATTCCTACAGGTGAGACAAAGGCAAAGATGGATTTTCCACAGGTGAGGTTGAGACAATGCTGCATTTCACATGTGTGAGGTAGAGACAATGATGCATTTCCCACAGGAGGGGTACAGATAATGGTAATTTTCCATAGATGAGGTGGAGAAAATGTTTCATTTCCCGCATGGTGGGTAGAGAAAATGCTGTATATCCCATAGGTGAGTGGTAGACCATGATGCATTTCACCCAGTCGAAGTGCAGACAATGTTGTATTTCCCAAAGGTTAGGTAGTGATAATGATACATTTCCCAAACTAGAAGTAGTGAAAATGATACACATCCGAAATTTTTCGTAGAGAAAATGATGCATTTCTTACAGTTGATGTGGAGACAATGAAGCATTCCCACACGGGAGGTAGAGAAAATGATGCATTTGCCATAAGGCAGGTAGAAATAATGAACCATTTCCACAGGTGAGGCGGAGGCAATGATGACTTTCCCATAAGTGAGGTAGAAAGAATGATACATTTCCCAAAGGAGGGGTAGAGATATTGATAATTTTCAATAGGTGAGGTGGAGAAAATATTTCATTAACCGCCTCCTGGGGAGAGAAAATGCTGTATATCGCACAAGTCATGACTAGACCATGATGAATTTCCCAAACGTGATATATATTCCACAGGTGAGGTACAGACAATGATACATTTCCCAAACTTGAGGCATCTCTCACAGGTGTTAGTGTTGCAAAGATTCAACTCCCACTGCTGAGGTCGAGAAAATGATGCATTATGCACAGGAAATGTAGAAGCACGATGAATTTCCCATCGGTGAGTTGGAAACATTGAGGCAATGCACACAGGTGAGGTACATACTGTGATGCATTTCCCACATATGTGCTGGAGACGATGATGCAATTGCCATAAGTGGGGTGGAGAAAAAGGCACATTTCCCACAGGTAAGGTAGAAACAATGACGCATTTCCCACAGGTGAAGTTGTGATACCGGTCCGTTTGCCACAGGTGAAGTGAAGACCATGATGAAGTTTCAAGTTATTTGGAAAGATAGTGTTGCATGTAGGAAATTTGAGGTGGAGACAATGATATATTTCCCACAGGGAATGAAGAAACCTTGATGAATTACCCATAGGAGATTAGAAGCAATGATGCATATCCCACAGGTGAGGTTGAGACAATGATGCATTTTTACAGGTGAGGTGGAACAGTGATGAGTTTCCCACATGTTCGTTAGAGACAATGATGCATTTCTCACAGGTTAGGTAGAGTGCTTGTTGCATTTCCCACAGGTGAGGTAAACAGTGATGCAATTCCTACAGGTGAGACAAAGGCAAAGATGGATTTTCCACAGGTGAGGTTTAGACAATGCTGCATTTCACATGGGTGAGGTAGAGACAATGATGCATTTCCCACAGGAGGGGTACAGACAATGGTAATTTTCCATAGTTGAGGTGGAGAAAATGTTTCATTTCCCGCATGGTGGGTAGAGAAAATGCTGTATTTCCCATAGGTGAGTTGGAGACCATGATGCATTTCACCCAGTCGAAGTGCACACAATGATTTATTTCCAAAAGGTTAGGTAGTGATAATGATACATTTCCCAAAGTAGAAGTAGTGACAATGATACATGTCCGAAATTTTACGTAGAGAATATTATGTATTTCTTAATGTTGATGTGGAGACAATGAAGCATTCCCACACGTGAGGTAGAGAAAATGATGCATTTGCCATATGGGAGGTAGAAATAATGAATATTTCCAACAGGTGAGGTGCAGGCAATGATGCCTTTGCCATATGTGCAGTAAGAAAAATGATTCATTTCCCAAAGGAGGGGTACAGATAATGATAATTTTCCATAGGTGAGGTGGAGAAACTATTTCAATAACCGCATCCTGGGAAGAGAAAATGCTGTATATCACACAGGTAATGAGGAGACCATGATGAGTTTCCCAAACGTGATATATATTCGACATGTGAGGTAGAGTGTTGCAAAGATTCAATTCCCACTGCTGAGGTCAAGAAAATGATGCATTATGCACAGGAAATGTAGAAGCAAGATGAATTTACCATTGGTGAGGTGGAAACATTGAGGCAATTCTCACAGGTGAGGTACATACTATGATGCATTTCCCAAAGATGTGCTGGAGACCATGATGCAATTGCCATAAGTGGGGTGGAGAAAAAGGCATATTACCCACAGGTAAAGTAGAAACAATGACCCTTTTCCCACAGGTGAAGTAGAGATATCGATCCGTTTGCCACAGGTGAAGTGAAGACCATGATGACATTTCAAGTTGTTCAGAAAGATAATGATGCATGCAGCAAAGTTGAGATAGAGACAATGATATATTTCCCACAAGGATGTTAGTAACATTGATGAATTACCCATAGGAGATTAGAAGCAATGATGCATATCCCACAGGTGAGGTTGAGACAATGATGCATTTTTACAGGTGAGGTGGAACAGTGATGAGTTTCCCACACTTTACATAGAGCCAATGATGCATTTCTCACAGCTTAGGAAGAGTGCTTGATGCATTTCCCACAGGTGAGGTAAAGAATGATGCAATTCCTACAGGTGAGACAAAGGCAAAGATGGATTTTCCACAGGTGAGGTTGAGACAATGCTGCATTTCACCTTTGTGAGGTAGAGACAATGATGCATTTCCCACAGGAGGGTACAGATTATGGTAATTTTCCATAGGCAAGGTGGATAAAATGTTTCATTTCCAGCATGGTGGGTAGAGAAAATGCTGTATATCCCATAGGTGAGTTGTAGACCATGATGCATTTCACCCAGTCGAAGTGCACACAATGATTTATTTCCAAAAGGTTAGGTAGTGATAATGATACATTTCCCAAAGTATAAGTAGTGACAATGAAACATATCCCAAATTTTACGTAGAGAAAATGATGCATTTCTTAAGGTTGATGTGGAGACAATGAAGCATTCCCACAAGTGAGGTAGAGAAAATGATGCATTTGCCATATGGGAGGTAGAAATAATGAACCATTTCCACAGGTGAGGTGGAGGCAATGATGCCTTTCCCATAATTGAAGTAGAAAAAATGATTCATTTCCCAAAGGAGGGGTAGAGATATTGATAATTTTCAATAGGTGAGGTGGAGAAAATATTTCATTAACCGCCTCCTGGGGAGAGAAAATGCTGTATATCGCACAAGGTCATGAGTAGACCATGATGAGTTTCCCAAACGTGATATATATTCCACAGGTGAGGTAGAGACAATGATACATTTTCCAAACTTGAGGCATCTCTCACAGGTGTTAGTGTTGCAAAGATTCAACTCCCACTGCTGAGGTCGAGAAAATGATGCATTATGCACAGGAAATGTAGAAGCAAGATGAATTTCCCATTGGTGAGTAGGAAACATTGAGGCAATGCTCACAGGTGAGGTACATGCTATGATGCATTTCCCACAGATGTGCTGGAGACGATGGTGCAATTGCCATAAGTGGGGTGGAGAAAACGGCACATTTCCCACAGGTAAGGTAGAAAAAATGACGCATTTCCCACAGGTGAAGTAGTGATATCGGTCCGTTTGCCACAGGTGAAGTGAAGACCAAGATGACGTTTCAAGTTCTTCGGAAAGATAATGATGCGTGTAGCAAAGTTGAGATAGAGACAATGATATATTTCACACAGGGAAGGTAGAAACCTTGATGAATTACCCATAGGAGATTAGAAGCAATGATGCATATCCCACAGGTTAGGATGGGACAATGATGCATTTTTACACGTGAGGTGGAACAGTGATGAGTTTCCCACACGTTAGTTAGAGCCAATGATGCATTTCTCACAGGTTAGGTAGAGTGCTTGATGCATTTCCCACAGGTGAGGTAAACAGTGATTCAATTCCTACAGGTGAGACAAAGGCAAAGATGGATTTTCCACAGGTGAGGTAGAGACAAAGCTGCATTTCACATGGGTGAAGTAGAGACAATGATGCATTTCCCACAGGAGGGGTACAGTTAATGGTAATTTTCCATAGGTGAGGTGGAGAAAATATTTCATTTCCCGCATGGTGGGTAGAGAAAATGCTGTATATCCCATTGGTGACTTGTAGACCATGATGCATTTCACCCAGTCGAAGTGCAATCAATGATGTATTTCCCAAAGGTTAGGTAGTGATAATGATACATTTTCCAAACTAGAAATTGTGACAATCATACATATCCGAAATTTTACGTAGAGAAAATGAAGCATTTCTTAGAGTTGATGTGGAGACAATGAAGCATTCCCACCCGTGAGGTAGAGAAAATGATGCATTTGCCTGAAGGGAGGTAGAAATAATGAACCATTTCTCACAGGTGAGTTGGAGGCAATGATGCCTTTCCCATAAGTGAAGTAGAAATATGATTCATTTCCCAAAGGAGGGGTACAGATAATGATAATTTTCCATAGGTGAGGTGGAGAAAATGTTTCATTAACTGCAACCTGGGTAGAGAATAAGCTGTATATCCCACAGGTGATTAGTAGACCATGATGTTTTCCCAAACTTGATATATATCCCACAGATGAGGTAGATACCATGATACATTTCCCAAATTTGAGGCCTCTCTCACAGGTGATAGTGTTGCAAAGATTCAGCTCCCTCTGCTGAGATAGAGAAAATGATGCATTATCCACAGGAACTGTAGAAGCAAGATGTATTTCCCATAGGTGAACTGGAAAAATTGAGGCAATGCTCACATGTGAGGTACATACTATGATGCATTTCTCACAGATGTGGTGGAGACCATGATGCATTTCCCATAACTGAGGTAGAGAAAAAGGCACATTTCCCACAGGTAAGGTAGAAACAATGCCATATTACCCACAGGTCAAGTAGGGATATCGATCCATTTGCCACAGTTGAAGTGAAGACCATGATGAGGTTTCAAGTTGTTAGTAAAGATAATGATGCATGTACCAAATTTGAGGTAGAGACAATGATACATTTCGCACAGGGAAGGTAGAAACCTTGATGAATTTGCCATCGGATATTAGAGGCATTGATGCATATCATACAGGTGATGTAGAGACAATGCTGCATTTTCTCAGGTGAGATGGAACAGTGATGAATTTCCCACATGTTACTTAGAGTCAATGATAAATTTCTCACAGGTTAGGTAGAATGCTTGATGCATTTCCTACAGGTGAGGTAAACAGTGATGCAATTCCAACGGGTGAGGCAAAGACAAAGATGCATTTTCCACAGGTGAGGTAGAGACAATGCTGCATTTCACATGGGTGAGGTATAGACAATGATTCATTTCCCACAGGAGAAGTAGAGATAATGGTAATTATCCATAGGTGATGTGGACAAAATATTTCATTTCCCCCATGGTGTGTAGAGAAAATGCTGTATAATACAAAGGGGAGGAGTAGACCATGATGCATTTCTCCCATTCGAAGTGCAAACAATGATGAATTTCCCAAAGGTTAGGTAGTGATAATGATATATTTCCCACACTATAAGTAGTGACAATGATACATATCTGAAATGTTATGTAGAGAAAATGATGCATTTCTTACTGTTGATGTGGAGACAATGAAGCATTCCCACATGTGAGGTAGAGAAAATGATGCATTTGCCATGAGGGAGGTAGAAATAATGAAACATTTCCCACAGGTGAGGTGGAGGCATTGATGCCTTTCCCATAAGTGAGGTAGAAATAATGATACATTTTCCAAAGGAGGGGTATAGATAATTAAAATATTCCATAGGTCAGGTGGAGAAATCTTTTCATTACCCACATACTGGGTTGAGAAATGCTGTATATCCCACCGGTGATGAGTAGAGCATGATGACTTTCCCAATCTTGATATATATATATATATATATATATATATATATATATATATATATATATGCCACAGGTGATGTAGAGACAAAGATACATTTCCCAAACTTGAGGCATCTCTCACTTGTGATAGTGTTGCAATGATTGGTCTCCCACTGGTGAGGTAGAGAAAATGATACATTATTCACAGGAAATGTAGAAGCAAGATGAATTTCCCATAGGTGAGGTGAAAAAATTGAGGCAATGCTCACATGTGAGGTACATATTATGATGCATTTCCCACAGATGTGCTGGAGACCATGATGCATTTCCCATAAAGAAGGTGGAGAAAAAGGCACATTTCCCATAGGCAATTTAGAAACAATGACGCAATTCCCACAGGTGAAGTAGAGATATTGATCCATTTGCTACAGGTGAAGTGAAGACCATGATGAGGTTTCAAGTTGTAGGAAACATAATGATGAATGTACTAAAGTTGAGGTAGAGACAATAATATATTTCCCACAGGGAAGGCAGAAACTTTGATGAATTTCCCATATGATATTAGAGGCAATGATGCAAATCCCACAGGTGAGGTAGAGAAAATGCTGCATTTTCACAGGTGAGATAGAACAGTGATGAATTTCCCACGTGTTACTGAGAGCCAATGATGAATATCTCATAGGTTAGGTAGAATGATTGATGCATTTCCCACGGGTGAGGTAAAACAGTGATGCAATTCCAACAGGTGAGGCAATGAGAAAGATGCAATTTCCACAGGTGAGGTAGAGACAATGTTGCATTTCACATGGGTGAGGTAGAGACAATGATGAATTTCCTACAGAATGGTACAGATAATGGTAATATTCCATAGTTGAGGTGGAGAAAATGTTTCATTTCCCGCATGGTGCGTAGAGAAAATGTTGTATAATCCACAGGGGAGTAGTAGATGATGATGCATTTCATCCAGTCCAAGTGCAGACAATGGTTTATTTCCCAAAGGTTAGGTAGTGATAATAATATATTTCCCACACTAGAAGTACTGACACTTGTACATATCAGAAATTTTACGTAGAGAAAATGATGCATTTCTTACAGTTGATGTGGAGTCAAGGAAGCATCCCCACATGTGAGGTAGAGAAAATGATGCATTTGCCATAAGGGAGGTAGAAATAATGAAACCTTTCCCACAGGTGAGGAGGAGTCAATGATGCCTTTCCCATAAGTGAGGAAGAAATAATGATACATTTCTCAAAGGAGGGGTACAGATAATGATAATATTCCATAGGTGATGTGGAGAAAATGTTTAATTACCCGCATCCTGGGTAAAGAATATGATGTATATCCCAGAGGTGTTGAGTAGACCATGATGAATTTCCCAAACTTGATATATATCCCACATGTGTGGTGGAGACAACTATACATCCTCCAAAGTTGAGGCATCTCCCACTGGTGAGAGTGTTGCAATGTACGTATTCCACTGGTGAGGTAGAGAAAAGGAAGCATTATCCACAGGAACTGCAGAAGCAAGATTTATTTCCCATAGGTGAACTGGAAAAATTGAGGCAATGCTCACAGGTGAGGTACATGATATGATGCATTTCCCACAGATGTGGTGGAGACCATGATGCATTTCCCATAAGTGAGGTGGAGAAAAATGCACATGACCCACAGGTAAGGTAGAAACAATGACGCAATTCCCACAGGTGATGTAGATATATCGATCCATTTGCCTCAGGTGAAGTGAAGTCCATGATGAGGTTTCAAGTTGTTAGGAAAGATAATTATGCATGTACCAAAGTTGAGGTAGAGAAAATGACATATTTCCCATAGGGAAGGTAAAAACCTTGATGAGTTTCCCATAGTATATTAGAGACAATGATGCATATCCCATAGGTGACATAGAGACAATGATCCATTTTTGCAGGTGAGGTGGAACAGTGATGATTTTCCCACATGTTACTTAGAGCCAATGATGCATTTCTCACAGGTTAGGTAGAGTGCTTGATGCATTTACCACAGGTGAGGTAGAACAGTGATGCAATTCCAACAGGTGAGGCAAGGACAAAGATGCATTTTCCACAGGTGAGGTAGAGAGAATGCTGCATTTCACATGGGTGAGGTATAGACAATGATGCATTTCCCACAGGAAGGGAGCAGATAATGGTAATATTCCATAGGTGAGGTGGAGACAATGCTGCATTTTCACAGGTGAGATGGAACAGTGATGAATTTCCCACATGTCACTTAAAGTCAATGATGCATTTCTCACAGGTTAGGTTGAATGCTTGATGCATTTCCCATAGGTGAGGTAGAACAGTGATGCAATTCCAACAGGCTAAGATGCATTCCAAAGACTAAGATGCATTTTCCACAGGTGAGGTAAAGACAATGCTGCATTTCACATGGATGATGTAGAGACAATGATGTATTTCCCACAGGAAGGGTACAGATAATGGTAATATTCCATAGGTGAGGTGGAGAAAATATTTCATTTCCTGCATGTTGGGTAGAGAAAATGCTGTATATCCCACAGGTGAGTTGTAGAGCATGATGCATTTCACCCAGTCGAGTGTAGACAACGATGGGTTTCACAAAGGTTAGGTAGTGATAATGATATATTTCCCACACTAGAAGTAGTGACAACGATACATATCCAAAATTTTACGTAGAGAAAATGATGCATTTCTCCCAGTCGAAGTGCAAACAATGATGTCTTTCCCAAAGTTTAGGTAGTGATAATGATATAATTCCCACACAAGAAGTAGTGACAATGATACATATCTGAAATTATATGTAGAGAAAATGATGAATTTATTGCAGTTGATGTGGAGACAATGAACCATTCATACAAGTGACCTAGAGAAAATGATGCATTTGCCATGAGGGAGGTAGAAATAATGAAACATTTCCCACAGGTGAGGTGGAGGCAATGATGCCTTTCCCATAAGTGTAGTAGAAATAATGATACATTTTCCAAAGGAGGGGTACAGATAATTAAAATATTCCATAGGTCAGGTGGAGAAAACATTTCATTACCCACATCCTGGGTAAGAAAATGATGTATATCCCACAGGTGATTAGTAGACCATGATGAATTTCTCAAACTTCATATATTTCCCACAGGTGAGGTAGAGACAATGATACATTTCCCTTAATTGAGGTAGAAATAATGATACAGTTCACACTGGTGAGTTGGAGACAATGATGAATTTCCAATTAGTGAAGTAGAGACAAAGACGCAATTCCCACAGATGAAATAGGCAATGATACATTTCACATAGGTGAGGTAGAGGAAATGATGCATTTCACACATGTGATGTACATACAATGATGCATGTCGTACACGTGTAAAGATAATGATAATTTTCCATAGGTGAGGTGGATAAAATGTTTTATTTCCCGCATGGTTGGTAGAGAAAATGCTGTATATCCCACTGGTGAGGAGTAGACCATGATGCATTTCCCAAACTTGACATATTTACCACAGGTTAGGCAGAGACAATGATATATTTCCCAAACTTGAGGTAGATAAAATGAAGCATCTCCCACAGGTGATAGAGTTGCAATGATTCATTTCCCACAATTGAGTTATAGACAATGATGCATTTTCAACAGGTGTGGTGGAGACAATGAAGGGTTTCACAAAAGTGTGGTAGAGACAATAATGTTCTTCCCACAGGAGAGATAGAGATAATGGTGCATTTCCCACTAGTGAGGTAGAAATAATGATGCATTTCCCACAGTAGAGGCAGAATATTGATGCAATTCCAACAGGTGAGACAGAGGCAATGATACATTTCAAACAGGGGAGGTAGAGACAATGGTGCATTTTCACCAGGTCACTTGGAGACAGTGATTCATTTCCCACAGTAGAGGCAGAACAGTGATGTGTTTCCAACAGGTTAAATGCAAATATGATGAATTATGTTGAGGATAGAGAGAATGATGTAGTTTTCATTGGGGAAGTTCAGGCAATGATGCATTTCCAACAGGTGAGGTAGAAGATTGATGCATTTCCAAGAGCTTAGGTAGAGATAATTATGCATTTACCACAGGTGAGTTAAAACAGTGATGCAATTTCAACAGCTAGGCAGAGGCAATGATGCATTTCCCACAGGTGAGTTGGAGACCATGATGCATTTCTCTTAAGTGAGTTAGAGATAAAGACATATATCACACATTTAAGTTGCAGATAATGATAAATTTCCCTCAGGTGTAATAATGAAAGTGTTGCATTTCCACAGTTGAGATGGAGACAATGATGCATTTGCCACATATGAGTTAGAGACAATGATGCCCTTCCCATAGGAGAGGTAGATCAGTGATGCAATTCCAACAGGTGAGGAACAGGCAATGATGCATTTCCCACAGGTGAGGTACAGAAAAGTTTGCATTTCACACAGGTGAGGTAGAAACAATGATGCATTTTCCACAGATTAAGTAGGGGCAATGATGTATTTCCCACAGATATGGAGCAGATAATGATGTATTTCCCAAAGGTGAAGTAGAGACAATGATGTGTTTCACATGTATTAGGTAGAGAAAATGCTGCATTTCCCATGGGTGAAGAAGAGGAATTAATGCATTTCCCACAGGTGAAGTAAAGACAATGATGAATTTCCAAGAGATTAGATAGATATAATGATGCATTTACCACAGGTGAAGTAGAGACTATGATGCATTTCCCACAGGAAAGGTAAGGTAGAAAAATTGATGCATTTTCCACAGGTGAAGTAGAGGCAATTATACATTTCCTGCAGGTGAGGTAGAAACATTAATGCATTTCTGAAAGGTGAATTAGAAGCAATGATTCATTACCCATAGGGGAGGTTGAGACAATGATGCATTTCCCACAGGTGATGTATAACAGTGATGATTTCCCACAGGTTAGGTAGAGACACTGATGCATTTTCCACAGGTGAGGTATAAACAATGATACTTTACCCACAGGTGAAGTGGAGACAATGATGAATTTCCCATAGGATGAGGAAGAGACAATGATGCATTTCCGGAAGGAGACTTGGAAGCAAGGAGGCATTTCCCACAGGTGAGGTTGAAACATTGTTTCATTTATTACAAGTGAGGTAGAAACAATAATGCTTTCCCACGTATTAGGTATAGGAATTGCTTCATTTCCCACAGGTGAGATGGAGAAAATAATGCCTTTTCCACAAGTGAAGTAAGGAAAATGATGTATTTTCAAAAGAAAATACAGAAGCAAGGATGAATATCCCACAGTTGAGGTGGAATCATTGATGCATTTCCCACAGGTGAGGTAGAGACAATGATGCATTTCACACAGGTGAGGTGGAGACAATGATGCAATTCCCACAGGTGAGGTGGAGACAATGGATCATTTCACACAGGTGATGTAGAATAGTGATGCAATTCCAAAACGTGTGGTAGAGACCATAATGAAATTCCCAGAGGGATAGACACCATTATTCATTTCTCACAGGTGTGATAGAGCAATGATGACTTTCCCTCAGGAGAAGTGGAGACAATGTTGCATTTCCCACAGGTCACGTACAGATAATGATATATTTCCCACCAGTGAGGTAGAGAAAATGATGCATTTCCCATAGGTGAGGAAGAGACAACGATGCATTTCTAGAGGAGAGGTAGATTTAAGGAGGCATTTTCCACAGGTGAGGTAGAAACATTAATGCATTTCACACAAGTGAAGTAGAAACAATAATGCATTTCCCATATGTTAGGTAGAGGAAGTACTGCATTTTCCACAGTTGAGGTGGAGACAATAATGATTTTCCCACAGGTGAGGTAGAGGAATAATGCATTTTCCACAGAAAATGTAGAAGCAAGGATGAATATCCCACAAGTGAGGTGGAGACAATTAAGTTTTTCCCACAGGTGAGGTGAAGACAATGAAGCATTTCACACAGATGATGTAGAATAGTGATGCAATTCTAAAAGGTGTGCTATAGTCAATGATGCATTTCCCACAGGATGGTAGAGACAATGACACATTTCCCACATGTGAGGTAGAGCAATGATGCCTCTTTCACAGGGGAAGTGGAGACGATGCATTTTCCACAGGTGAGTTAGAAAAGTGATGCAATTTTAACAGGTAAGTTTGACGCAAT
Source organism: Cricetiscus sungorus (assembly GCA_030556225.1). NCBI lineage: Eukaryota > Metazoa > Chordata > Mammalia > Rodentia > Cricetidae > Cricetiscus > Cricetiscus sungorus. The sequence continues at coordinate 35,048 of JANBXA010000489.1, forward strand.
GATGCAATTCCCCATGTTGAGGTAGAAACAGTGATGTATTTCCCATTGGTGAAGTAGAAGCAATGATATGTTTCCCATAGGTGAGATACAGATAATGATATATTTCCAACAATGATTTATTTCCCTCTGGTGAGGTAGTGAGAATAATGAATTTCCCACAGCTTAGGTAGAGACTATGATGAATTTCCCACAAGTGAGGTACAGTTTATGATTCGTTTCCCTGTGGTGAGGTACAGACATTGATGTATTTCCCAAAGGTGATGTGGAGACAATGATTCGTTTCCCACTTGTGATGTAGAGGCAAAGATATATTTCCCACAGGTGATGTAGAAACATTGATACATTACCCATAGTTGAAGTAGAGGCGATGATGCATTTCCCACAGGAAAGGTGGAGACAATGATGCATTCCCCACAGGTGAGGTGGAGTTAATGATGCATTTCCCACAGGAGAGTTAGAACAGTGATGCATTTCCAACAGACAAATTGCAAACTATGACGAATTTCGTAGATGTTATGTAGAGAGAATGATGCATTTCCCACAGGTGAGTAGAGGCAATGATGTATCTTCCACAGGTTAGGAACAGAAAATGATGTATTTCCCAAACGTGAAGTAGAGACAATGGAGAATTTCCCATATATTTGATAGAGGAAATGCTGCAAATCCCATAGTTGAAGAAGATACAATGATGCATTTTCCACAGGTGAAATATAGACAATGATGCATTTCCCACATGTGAAGTAGAGACAATGATGCCTTTTCCAAAGGAGATAGAGAAGCCTGTATTTCCCACAGGTGTGTTAGAAGAGAATCGGGCAAGCATTTTTGCTGACTGAGCAGGGTCACTAACCAATGTTGGTGATGATGCTGTTGGTGATAGTGCTGTTTAATTTTAGTGAAAGGCTAATAAAGCCATAACTTCTGGTGAGTTTTATTCCCTCAGAAACCAGCTGTGTTGCTGCCAACTCGAAAGGCAGTTCTAACTATGTCTCCATCATTTTAATACTACTCAAATTCTAAGTCTATTATTAAAACCTGTGGGCTCAGAGACTTAGGATAGCAACTGTATAACTTTCTATCTTTTGTAATATATTGGAAGCATCTCTCCTTCCATACTGCCCAACTAAAATAAAACCATGCTCTGCAACTGAAAGACATAGAACAAAATTTAGGAAGCTTACCCTGGAGGAAAAGATGCCAGTATACCCACAAGACTGACCACAACTAACAATTTCATCAACAGAGGAAATGCCCTTCATTTATAAAGAGATTGATTACTAACTTATCCAACATCATGGAGCCTTCGTCTCATAGCTGGTGGAAATAAATCAAACGCCCAGAACTAAACACTGAGAAGAAATAGAATCCAGACACAGAGAGGGAAGAAAAGACTAGGGTGGAAAACACAGATAGACAGCTGACCTGAACATGGAGGAGGTAATTGGCCCCAAAACTGATAGTTGTGAATCCCGCATGGGACCGACTCAGACCCCCTGAACATGGGTCTCAGCTAGAAGGCCTCAGCAGTCTAAGATACCACAGACAGTAAACCAGGATGTATTCCTGGTACAAAAAAGGACTTTGCAGGCACAACCCCCATGGAGGGATCCTCCCTTAACATAAAGATAGGAGAGAAGTCCTGGGCCCTACTCCAAATGACTTGACTGGTGTAGATGACCCCTCTTGGAGAGCATCACCCTAAATGTGGAGGAGGGAGATGGGCTGGGGGTTTGGTATGGGGGCATAGGATGGTGGAAGAGATGAAATTAGGAAGGCAGGGAGAAAGGAAGGAAGGGAGGAGGAAAGAAAACGAGGTAGGGGGAACTGGGGTTGATATGTAAAATAAAATTAAATATTAAAAAACATGTTCAAAAATTACCCTTATGAAAAATAAATAATTAAATATAACTATAACCTCTTTTGAAGTATAAGCTGTCATGAAAGCCTCCCAAACAAAAAAGGCCAGGGCCAGACGTCTTTACTGTATAATTCTACCAGAAGTTCAAAGAAGAGCTAATACCAATACTCCTCAAATTGTCCCACAAAATAAATGCAGAAGGTTCATTTCCAAATTACTTTTATGTGGCTACAATTACCTTGGTACACAAGCCACATGGGACACAAATAAGAAAGAGTACTAGACACCAATATACATCATGAACATTGATGCAAATATATTCAATAAAATACTGTCAAATAGAATCCAAGAACACATCAGGGAAATCATCGACAATGACAAAGTAGGCTTCATCCTAGTGACGCAGGGATGGTTCAACATATGTAAATCAATTAATGTGATCCACTGAAAAATGAAAAGTCATATTGTCATCTCACTAGATGATTTTCTCTGATTATGAAACTGATAGAATGTGGAGTTCCTCTTTCTCAATCCTCCAAGCATATTCTTTTATTTCCATTCACACTTGTCTACATAATTTCTGCCTACATACCATTGTGTAGCATCCATACCCAGCAAACAACTTGCAAAATAGATTGAATTTAAGTCAATATAAAATGAATATAGAGGATAGACTATGTGGTGTAAGTTCAAATCTCAGAAACTTCTGGCCCTGATATTTCAAGAAATTAATTAAACTTCTAACAAAAAAAAAATACATAGTTTTTCCGAGTTGACATCTTATCAGCACCCAATGTATGATTGAATGTATTTCAAATGGACCTTATATAGATGCAAAATTCATGAGTCTTCATTTAGTGAAGAACATTGAAAGGTCTCCTGATTGAAATAACAAATGCAATGTTATTACTTAAATTTGTCCATTCGTCAGGACGATGATAGTATCTCAGAGTTGTTTTTGTTTGTATTTCCTGATGGGTACAGGTGATAAGCACTTTTTAAGTATCTTTCAGCCTCTTCGTTTTCCTCTATTTGGAATTCTCTATTCACTACTGTTCCCCTATTTTTTATAGCGTTATTTGGTGTTTGGTGACTAGATTCTTGTGTTCTTTGTATATTTTGATGATGAGCCCTCTGTCACATGTGTGGTTGGTAAACTTCTTTGCCCAGTATGTCGGCTCCCTTTTGATGTTGTTGACTATGTCCTTTGCCTTATAGAAGCCTCTCAGTTACATGAAGTTTATTTTATTAATTGTTGATCTCAGTTGATGTCTGCTACTCGTGTTATGTTCAGGAAGCAGTCTCCTTTACCAGTTTTTCACGAGTACCTGCCATTTACTCTTCTAAAAGTTTTGGCATGACTGTATTTATGTTTTAGTATTTGATCCTTTTGGACTGATGTTGTGTGCATGACAATAGACATGGGTCTTTCTGTAGTCTTCTACACACCATCATCCAGTTGTGCTAGTACCATTTGAAAAAAAAGAATTTCTCTTTCCAATCGCCAACACCAACATCAAACTGAATCCAGAGAAGCTTCAGATGATTCATAAAAAAATCAGAAAGAAGACATCGCTGCCCACTCTCTTGATAAATCGAAAATATTATATGGGAGTTTTTGCAATGAAAATAAAACAAAAAAGAGATCAAGGGTATACAAATTTCAAGGGAATAAATGAAACTGTCATCAATTTTCAATGATATGATAGTTTACATATGCTTCAAAAAATTCTACTAGGGAATCTCTCCAGCTGATAAAAACACTCAGCAAATTAGAAGGATACAAGATTAACTAAAAAAAAAAATAGTAGCCCAATTATATGGAGACAATAAAGGGGCATAGACAGAAATTAGGGTAACATCACAATTACAATAGCCACAAACAAAATAACATAGCTTGAAATATTGCTTACTAAACAAATCATAGATCTATATAGCAAGCACTTTTCATCTTTAAGCAAAAAAAAAAAAAAGAAGATACCAGAAAATGAAAGATCTGCCATGCTCTTGGATAGGTAGGATAAACAGTAAAAAATGGTAATATTGCCAAAAGCATCCTTCAGATGCAATGCAATCCCCACTAAAATCCCCACTAAATTGAGAAGATATTGCTCAGCTTTCTATGGAAAAACAAAAGACCCAGGATAGCAAATAAAAAACCCTGTACAACATCGAAAATTCTGGAGTCATCACCACCTTTGACTTTAAGCTGTACAACAGAGCTATAGTCCTAAAAACAGCCTGGTATGGACACAAAAATAAACACGTAAACAAAACTAAGCAAATCCAAATCCATAATATTAACCCACACACCTAAGAACACCAGGTTTTTGACAAAAGTGCTAAAAGTATATAACTGGAGGAGGAAAGCATCCTCAGCAAATGGTGCTGTCACAACTTGATGATGGTATGTAGAAGACAGCAGATAGGCACGTCTTTCACCATGCACAAAACCCAAGTTCAAATGAATCAAAGACCTCAACATGCATCCAGAAACACTGAGCCTCCTAGAAAGAAAGTGTGAGGTACCCTTGAATAAATTACTACAGGAGACTGCTTGCAGGACATACTACCAGTAGTACAGACACTGAGATGAACAAGAAATAAATGAGCACTCCTCAAACTGAGAAGCTTCTCTAACGCAAAGGAAACATTTGACAAGACCAAATGGCAGCCTACAACATGGGAAAGACTGTCACCAATCCTACATCTGACAGATGGCTGATCTTTAAAGTATGCAAAATCTCAAGAAAATAGCCCCCAAAACAACAAATAACTCTATTAAAAATGGGTAGCAGAACTGAAGAGAGAATTCTCAGGAGAAGAAATAAAAAATGCTGAAATATATTTAAATTGTTCACGATTCTTAGCTATCAGGGAAATGCAAATCAAAACAACTTTGAGATACCATCTTACTCCAGCTAGAATGGCTGAAATTAAAAATACCAATGACAGCTTAATCTGGAGAGGATGTGGATAAAGGGGAACACTCCTCCACTTCTGGGGGAGTGCAAACTTGTACAGCTATTTTTAATATCAGTATGGTAATTCCTCAGTAAATTGTGTATCAGTGTACCACAGGACTTCATAGGCACATAACAAAATGATCTACATCCATTGAACAATGGCATGTGCTTAACTATGTTTGTAGTTGCATTATTTGAAATACCAAGAACCTGGAGAAACTTAGATGTCCCTCATATGAATATTGGCACATTTACACATTGAAATACTACTGTGTGGGGGAGAGAGTGGAATCTTGGAATTTGCAGGAAAATTGATGGAACTTGAAGAAACCCTCCTGAATGGAGTAACCCCGTAACAAAATGAGGAACATGGTATGCACTAATTTATAAAATTAGTTGATCTGGCATACTTAATCCCACAACATGGCTCCAAACTTCAGGTATTGTGGAAGATACAATCACTGTTTTATTAGAGTTATAAAATCAAATAACCAGTTGGTATCACAACATCCACATTCCCAATGTGGCTCCAAACCATTCTCATGACCGATGTTGTCATCATTGATTTAAATAAGTTAACTACATAATTAAATTTTAGATGGTCTTTAATACTTGACTACCACAATGTGGTGCAAAGATCCACTGATCATCAATTATTTAATGTCCTATTTTCGTAAATAAATAACTACATAGTCAGTGGATAAGACGGTCTGCCATACTAGATACCCACAAGCTGTCTGTTACTTGGCTCGAACAAAAATGTGCCAAACTAAACAAATGATGGCTTAATCACAGATTTGAGCAGTAAGATGTGTAAGGTATTAAAGGTCATTGTGTATCCACGATTTAAGAAAATATCAGACAGTTGATGTGAGGAGCCGCCTCATTAAAGATAAATTGCTATCAAATTATTCCTCAGTCTAGTGTAACAAATTGATTAACACATTACTGAAGGAAGTTAACAAAGGTAAACTCACCTTTTGTTGAATAATTGTGAGTCTTTTACCTTCTTAATTCATAGTATTACTTCTTAGGGAAGATGACATTCATCAACAAAAGTCTTTGGACTGTTTCTCCACAGATTATAATTCCTCATATTAATTAATCTTGAATTAGGTAATATTAATTGCTGTAGACCAACTTCCATGGTTTGGCTATGACTTTTTTATAAGAATAAATGTCGACAAGTGCTGTCCTTAAAAGTTTTATGAGATACTCGTCTTGAGAGACTAAAATATCCAATTTAAGTTGCTCTCTGTTTCTTGGCCCATGATACCAGAATATAGAATTCCAGCAGTGTTGTCAGGCAACATTTATGATCTAAGATTCTGTCGCATTCCAGTACACCTCCAACTTGCTTAAAGCCCACCCACTAATGGACTAACCTTATAGCTTCATTGGTTTTCTCCCAAAAATGCAAGGCTCTTTACTGAGTTATACTTATTTTCAAGTCAAATAATCAAGTATAACCTGGAATGTCCTGCAGTTACCAGCATTACACAAATCAAGAGTAGCTAATTTTAGGAAATAGAATCTAAAAAAAAGGATCAAAAATTTTTCATAATAAATGCCTTCTTCCATAAGAGATTAAATCATGGATAAAAAGAAAGACTTAAAATATATTTCAAAAGGTAAGTGTACCATTGTTAACTTCCTTCAGCATGGTTGTAATCTACCTCTTAGACTAGAATGAGGGAAGATATGGTAGATGTTTATATCTAATGAGGCAGCTGCCATATTCATGTATCTGATGGCCTCATGGATACAGAATATCAATACCAACTTTCAAGACTGTACTCATTGCAGCTTCCATTAAACTTGGTGTCCAGATGACAACTTATTGTTAGTACAATTTTCCATGCCAATATATCTGTTTTGCATACTGACAAGTCTTTGTATTTGGCTCTTGGCACAGTGACAATGAATTTGGTGCTGAGATTTCTACACTGTAACAAAGAATAGTAAGGTTCTCCAGCTTTTTTGTGCCCTCAGGAATAAGGTGATGCAATTATATTGGTTGAGGTTCTCATTTTGATGTAAATGAGAATCTTATGCAAACTTCAATACCAATACCATTCAAGTGAATAAAGCCTGAAGAAACATTTCTGCTCTTCATTGTCAAAGGTTGTTCCTTGCCATATTGGAGGCTTGTGGTAAGAAAATGAATGGGGATTTGAAAAGCACATGACTATTTGATTGAATGTACAGTGAAGACAGCATGTGCCTCAATTTAAAGAATACCTTTATGTAGAATGGTCATAAAGATAAATTACTTACATTTCTCTTATCTTTCTTGTAAGGACATGAAATATAGGCCATTTCCATTTATCTGGAAAGCATAAGAGAAATACAATTGTATTTTTAAAATATACTGACCCAAGAGAATTGCAATATCCTCGGGCAGGCATACTTCTAGAATTCTTGACCTAGGTAAAACAGAAAGCATATTTTTCCATTTCTACTGGAGTCCACACTTACCATGGAAGCGTAATATCACAGGAGTCTAGGCATGGTACTGCAAAAAGAGGCAAACTTGCAATTCCTCACTCCCTGCCTAGCTGAAAATTGATACTCTAATTCCACTGAGGTCTACTCAATCTCCATAGCTGTTTCTCAGCTATCTAAGGACTTCCAGCTATCATTCCCTGAGATAACAACCTGTCCTATCTGTCCTAGAGTTTCCCCAATGGAGTTCATGGTGAAATATTCTTACCATGAACTCTCAGTTTTATTTTATTTTTGAGGTCAGAATATTCTTATTTTATTTCTCCTCCTTTGCAGTAAGCAAAACCTCTCATTACCTTTGTATTTTTTCCTCCCATCTGACTTATAACAATATAAACATAAAATATGTAAATGTAGATAGGAACCCTATTCAAACATCTAAAAAATTAGGCATTATTGGGAGTCTTAGAAACTGTATTGCTAAGAAAAAATAACAATCCATTACCCAACATTTTTCTTCTTTTTATATTTAATAATAAAATTTTAACTTCTTATTTATGTACTTACTAGGACACCTCAATTTATTCCCTTGATCATTTATGCAAATATTTATCATGAATAGTTACATAAAACATTATATATGTACAAATATACACCACAGGCTTTATAAATATGATTTAAATATCTGTCTAAAATCCAATTTGTACTACCTTGGTCCTTCCTGTCTTTCATAGTTTCCTCTGTCCTCTTATCAATATTTACATAAGATGTTGAATATCTTCATTGAATTTTCGTCTTTTTCTACATTTCATTTTTCTTTTTAAATTTACTTCAATACTAGATGTGATTATTAATGTCATTGCCTGATATTTTCATGTCATAACCTTTTCTGTTTTTAAATCATTTTCTTATTTTAAATATCAATCCAAGTTCCCTCTCCCTCAAGACTTCATTCCATCCCTCCTTCTTTCCCTCCCTCCTATGTCCCTGACCCATCTTCCATCCCATTCCCAACCCCACTACACAGGGAGGGTGATACCATCCAGGAGGGGACATCTAAATCTGTCAAATCATTTAGTGTAGGGATTGGACCTCAATTCTGCCTCTATGTTAAGGAGTATCTTTCCTTGGGGAATTAACACCCAAATTCCTATTGTTCACAAGGGATACATCCTGGTTATATTTCCTGAGGTCGCTTAGAATGGTAAGTCATTCTAACTGAGAACCATGTTCACGGTTTCTCAGTCGGTCCAATGCTGATTTCACAGCTATTAGTCTTGGGGCCCATTAGTTCCTGCTTTTTTAGGTCTGCTGTCTCTGTGGATATGTGTAGCCTAGTCATGTTTTCCCTTACTCCATCTGGATTCCAGTTAGGCTTAGTGTTTTACTGGGGGTCTGCTACTGTTTTCATCAGTTATTAAATGAGCGATCTATGTTGGTCGATAAGTTACTCATCAGTCTTATTAGCAGGGAAAAGTTTTAATGGTAGCCATCCTATTATTGCTCAAATTGTTAGTTCTGGTTAGTCTTGTAGGTCTCTGGACCTAAAGTCAGTTTTCTCTTCAAACCTTTAATGGCTCATTCTTTCATGGTATCTGTCTCTTTTTTTATTCTTTCATCTATTCCTCCCCTGGCTCAATCTTCCTAGTACAATTTGCTTTCCTCTCCTCACTTCTTTTTTTCCTAACTCCTACTCCATTCATTGTTCCCCCACTCCCAATATGCTTAGTAGATCTTGTTCCATTCTGTTTCCGTGAGGGACATCATAAGAATCTCTAACATCCATTCTTATATCCACGTTTCTATGTTGGTGTGAATTATAGGCTGGTGATCATTTGCTCTATGTCTAAAATCCATATATGACTGAGTATATAACATGTTACTCTTTTTGTGAGTGGATTACCACACTTATGATGGTTTCTTCTAATTTCATCCATTTGACTAAGAATTCCAAGATTCTGTTGATTTTTCCCCCGCTGAATAATATTCCATTATGTAAATGTGCCACACCTTCTTTATCCATTCTTCAATTGAGGGGTGTTTATGCTTTTTCCTGGTTCTTGCTTTTACAAATAATGCTGCTACAAACATTGTTGAACAGATGACTTTTTTAATGGATGTGGGTCATTTGTATATATGCCTAAGAAAGGTATTGCCAGATCCTGTGATAGCCTAACTCACAATTGTCTTGAAGAACAGACATATTGATCTCCAAAATGGCTGTTCAAGTTTGCATTCCCACCAGCAGTGTAGAAGTGTTCCTTTTTCTCCACATCCTCTCCAGCATAAGTTGTCATTAGTGTTTCTAATTTTAGCCATTCAGGCTGGAGTAAGATGGTATCTCAGAGCTGTTTTGATTTGCATTTCCCTGATATCTAAGTATGTTGAGCTCTTCCTTAAGTGTCTTTCAGCCTTTTTTATTTTCTGGATGAGAGTTCTCTCTTCAGGTCTGTACCTAATTTTTTAATAAGTTTCTTTGGTGTTCTGTTAACTAGTTTCTTGAGTTATTTTATATTTTGGAGATCAGCTCTTTGTCAGATGTAGGAATAGTGTAGATCTTTTCCCTGTCTGTGGTCTGTACTTTCTTCTTGTCCCCTATATCCTTTGCTTTACTGAAACTTCTCAGTTTTAGGAGCTTCCATTTATGAATTGTTGATCACAGCATCTGTGGCACTGGAGATGCGTTCAGGAAGCAGTCTCCTGTATCAGTTATTTCAAGGAAAGCTCCCACTTTCTCGTCCAAGAGTTTCAGTGTAACTGTGTTTATAGTGTTGAGGTCTTTGATCCATTGAGTTATGTGTACAGCGATACCCATGTGTCTATCAGTAGTCCTCTTCATGCCATAATCCAGTTCTGCCAGCACCATTTGTTGAAGATACTTTTCTCCATTCATTGTATATTTTAGTTGATTTTTTGTCAAAAGTCAGGATTTTGTAGGTGTGTGTTAAGATCAGGATTGCCAATTCAGTACCATCAGTCTACCTTTCATTTTTGTGCCAATACCAAGCTGTTTTCAAAACTAGACCTCTATAATAGAGCTTGAAGTCAGAGATGGCAATGCCACCTTAAATTCCTTTATTTTTCAAGGTTGCTTTGGCTACCCTAAGTCTTTTGTTTTTCCATTTAAATTTCATTATTATCCTTTCAAGTTCAGTGAAGAATTATTCTGGGGTTTTATTGGGGAGTGACTTGAATATGTAGGTTGCTTTTGGCAAGACTGTCATTTTTCCTATGTTTATCCTTCCTATCCAAGAGCATAGAAGACCTTTCATTTTTTGGTGTCTTCTTTAATTTATATTTTGAAGGACAAATATTTATTACAATATATGTTTTTTACTTGTGTGGTAAGCATTACCCCAAAATACTTTATGTTATTTGTGGCTATTATTAAGGGTTATGTTTCTGTGATTTCTTTCTCAGCCCTATTATTGTCTTATTTAATAGGGCTACAGATATTTGAGTTTATCTTGTATCCTGCTAGTTTCTAAAGCATATTTTCAAGTAACCCACATGCGGCATAATACTACATTGTTGATGCTGAATTTTGAGATTTTCTGTTTCTCTGTTTTTCCTTTTTTCTTTTATCATCTCCCATGACAGTTTCTCAAATAAGCTTATCAGATGCTGTTTAAACTTTTGTGATCAACAATGTCAATATGACTAGGTAAAACTGAATGCATTATGCACCACTGTTGTACCTGGAGTTCAGATATTAGCTGAGGTTTCTGTGCACTGTCTATATCTTGATGTTGTTCCTGCATTCTGAGACTTGTGGGACTCTGCCTCCTGGTCTAGTGTTAATGATTTTGTTTCTGAAACTTCAGCACCAGGTTCTTACACTATTAAGTGGTTTCATGTATCCTACTTGTATTGGTTCTGAACACTCATAATACAGGATTACTTCACTTAACTGGGAATGAAAATCTTGCAGAATTTTCAATCAAATCATGTTTCCAGAGACTTAAGCTTTGGGATCAAACCATTATCCAAACTGCAGAAGATAAGTTATGGCTACACGTGTGCCTGTCATTGTTAATAAAATGGAAATAATTTCCTAACACAGTGCCTAATGTGTGCCCAGAATAAATTCCAATTTCCCTTCTAATGAAAAGTAAAGTGAGACACATATTATTTTCTTGCTAATTCACACATTATTTCATTTAATTTTTTTATGGAACTTGAATGGAAGTGATCCCATTTCAACTTGTTAGCACCAGGGTTCTGTCTGTCTTATCAGTTCATCTATCTTTTTTACCAGATTTGCAAGAACATATATTAAAGATTCATTAGAGAGAATTGTTAGCACGGATTCAACAGGATTGGATAGTTGTCTGAATCTATACCTTTGACTTGAGGAAAGCTTTTTATGCCAGTCTCTCTATCCTGTCCTCCATTCCATCTCCCCTCTTTTCTTTCCTTCCTTTGCTTTATTCTTAACTATTCTTTTGCATCTATGTTAACTCCTGTACTATCATTATTTTGTATGACTTCTGTAAATATTTTTATTTGATAGGCTATTACTTTCCATTTTGGGTTATTCTATATACCTGAGTGTTTACTACATTTATTCATTTTGCATGATTAATTCATCATTGATATTATGAGTATTACCTCAATATTCCCTGTTGTTATGATTTAAGACCAATTACATTCTTATCATAACAGACCACACACACACACACAGAGAGAGAGAGAGAGAGAGAGAGAGAGAGAGAGAGAGAGAGAGAGAATCTGACTAATGAGACATTGTACAGCTGGGGCTGAAGGATGGAGCCCTATATTAATTCCCATACATACAAACCTGTCTCTCCCTTTCAATGCTGGAATGAATACCATAACTGTTAGTTTTCTCTGTGAGACTGTTTGTAAGTTTGCAACAAACAATACTCCTGCCCAGTAAACACACAAAACTTAAACATAGACACCAATACAAAAACACACAGAGAGAAAATGAAAGAGAGAGAAAGATGTTCTAAGACCAAAGATAGTTCTCTGTGTTGATTTCAGAACCTTCTTGGAGTGTTGTAACAGCAGAAATGATACACAGACAAGGAAGAGTAAGACAATTGGCTTCTTGACATTTCAACCAGGAATTTGTTCCTGGACTTAAGGCAATATGAGCTAATTAGGAAAACAAAGCAGTACACAAACAAATGAGTTTCACTGCTTTACAGACAGGAAACCTATCAGGATAAGTTGTCAGCAATGAAACCTGGCCTGGCAGGAATGTTAACTAAAGGCCTGCCTGGCCTAATTTGGTGACCGATCAGTTCACAGGCAACTCTGGCAATTTCTTATTGGATTCACCTTGAGCCATGACAGTGTATCTTGAAATCCTTTTCCATGGGGTAAGCAAAACCATGTTGCATATGATCATGTGGGTGGTACCTCCCAGACCCCTTGCAGTGTTCTGGGGAAGTATCCCAGGACTAAAAACTTTTTTAACATGTCACAGTTGCTGAATTACACCTGGAGCACAGCTCAAGAAAAATGCCATACCTAAAAGAAACCAAAGGAAAACAAGATAGAAGGCCTGGCAGATGAGAAGGAGAATGAATGTTATGAAAGAGGTTAAAGGAATGGGACATGTTTAGCCACAATGGCTGCCTGGTGCTGAGACACTGAGAATAGTTTAGAGATAGTGGACAGTATATGTGTTTCCAAGCAGTGATCTCTGGATGCTGCTGAAGATGCTTAGGCAAAACCAAGGTGTTTCCTTGGGTGGACTTGCGCACAATGTGCAGTGTGTTATGCTGTAAAAGTCCCCATATCAAGTCAGGTACATCCCAACATGCAGAATTCCAATTTCTGCAGAAAGATCCCTTGATCCTGCCAGACAAGGCAGGCCAAAGACCCAGGTGTCTTAATTAGCTGGGCCTCAGCAAGTCAAGTTGAAGATATCCAACTTTGGTCACCAGGTCCTTGATCTTCCCAGGCCTCTCCTGGGTCAAAGATTCTTCAGGGGGTCCAAGTAAGTCCCCTGGGGCCAGCACAGAGGCCTGTTCCTAAACAACTTTCAGCCATGTCCAGAGGGAATATGCTGGAAAAAAAACATTCTACTTGACAGCAGTAGTGCAATGAGAGTTACGAACTGCCTAGTCCATGAGTGGACTCCCTCAGCACCATAACTCACCAACAGCTAGTATTATGCTCCAAGATAGGCACCAAACCACCACTTGGCAAAAATGGGCTGAAGATGGGTCCTAGAACTGATGCAAGGGATGGATCCACAGGGTGTATATGACTCAAGGTGGAAGTGTAGTTCAAAGACCTCATGGGCTTCTTGACTGCAATGCTTCAAGATAATCTCATTTTGGAACCTTCCAATCCAGTGAATGCCACTTTTGGAGTTCATAGGGAGGCTCACTGCCAACCGTTCAGGAGATCCAAAGTAAGCCTACAGGAACCTCATTCCAATATAGATGGTAAAGGTGGAGCCTAGACAGAAACTCATGCACTTGGAGACAATGGGCTGAGTATTGTCCTCTAGCTTCCAAGCTAGGTGATTCTGAAGGTCACCTCCCTCCACATTCATATATCCAGCAGCTATCATCTTTACTCTAGAAACCCAGGTGAATACTTCAGCAATCAGGCTGACCTATGGTTTTATGCCAACTTGCACTTTGGGCAAAATTTCAGTTCAGTATAGCCAGCCAAAAAAAGGATTCCCAAGCTAACTGAGGGAGATAGGCCAGCAGTGTGGTGTTGTCCAAGAACACAGGGCATAAAGGAAGGTGGGCAGATGACAGAGAAGATAGGATCACTCACTTCAGTAGAACCCTAAAGCAAGCACTGACTTTCAACCTGACAGGAGGCTGGTCTGGGCTAGATACAAGCAAAGGGCAGGGATCTAAAGATTGGACAAAGAAGATGTAGCACATTTACAAAATGGAATACTACTCTGTGGGTGGGGGGTGGACTCCTGAAATTTGCAAGAAAATGGATGGAACTTGGAGATACCATCCTGAATGTGATAACCCAGTCACAACAAGAGGAAAACGGTATGTATTTACTGATATATCAATTTTAGACATAGAAAACCTAATCACTAGCCTATATTTCACAAGGCCAGAGAAACTAGGATACATAGAGGATTCTAAGTGATTCATACAAGTTCCCTCACAGAAGAGGAAAGTGACAAGATATCTTGAACATATGGGGGGTGTGAGGCAGTGAGTGGAGTGAGAACTATGAGAAAGACAAAAAGAGGGAAGGAAAGCATGCTTGACTAGGAAGATTGGGTCAGAGGAAGAGAAGATGAGAGAAAAGCAGAGAGGAAGACACCATACAAGAGAGAGTCATAATAGGTTAGAAGAGAAAACAGACTCTAGAGAAATTGCCAGAAACCTACAAGACTGATCCCAACTAACAATTTGAGCAACCATAAATTCCATTCCCTGATAATGAGTTTGATGACTGACTTATCCACAATTACAGAGCCCTCATATAGTAGCTAATGGAAGCAGAAGCAGCACAGATAAACATTGAGTCAAACTGGAATACAAATTCTGAATGGGAGGACCTGACTAGGCTACAGAAACCCACATAGATAGCAGGCATGAACAAGGAGAAGCTAATGGGCCCCCAGAATGATATCTGGGTACCCAGCATTAGACCAACTCAGATCCCATAAATATGGGTGTCAGTCAGAAGGCCTGGGCAGTCTAACAGTCCTCTGACAGTGGAAGCAGTATGTATACCTAGTGCACAAGAGTTTAAGAGCACATTCCAGATGGAGGGATACTCCCTTAATCTAGTGTTAGGAGGGCTGTCCTAGTTCCTACTCAAAATGACTTTACAGATTTAGGTGTACCCTCCTTGAGGAATTACCCTACATGTGGTTCTGGGGATGGGAATTGGAGGGGAGGGTGATCGGGTTTCATGGAAGGGTGGGAGATATAGAGGTATGGAGGGACGGAGTGAAAGAGAACTATGACCTATATGTAAAATAAGAAAAAAAAAGATGAAGGGAGGGAGAGGGAACTCTGATATGTAAAATAAGAAAAGAAAACACTGGATACTTGTAAGTGACAGATATACAACTCAGAATTACTTTTCATGCTCAGAGCATTTCTCTGATAAGAAGATGATGTTTAATTAATCTTTGAGCAATGCAACTGATGGAGGTAAATAAGCCTATTTGAATTAAAAATAAAATTGACTTAAAAATAAAAAATATCATTTAATCAAAAAATGTGATGATAATGCATACTTAACTCCCCAAGGTGGGACTTGACTCTTCATGGAATAGAGGTTCATTTATTTAAATTATTATACAAATATTTAAATAATCTTGTATACTAACCCCTATCATCAATTTAAATAATTTATTCATAAAATTAGTTAGTCTGGCATACTTGATCTCACAAGGTGGCTCCAAACTTCAGCTATTATAGAAGATATAACCATTGTTGTATTAGACTATAAAATCAAATAACCAGTTGGTATCACAGCATCCACTTCACCAATGTGGCTCCAAACCATACTCATGTCTAATGTTGCCATCATTGATTTAAATAAGTTTATTACATAATTAAATTTTAGATGGTCTTGCATACTTGACTCCCACAATGTGGTGCAAAAATCAACTGATCATCAATTATTTAATGTCCTATTTTCATACGTAATTACATAGTCAGTGGATAAGATGGTCTGCCATAAGAGACACCCACAAGTTGTCTGTTACTTGTCTCCCACATAAAATGTACCAAACAAAATGAATGATGGATTAATCACAGATTTGAGCAGTAAGATGTGTAAGTGATTAAAGATCATTGTGTACCCAGGATTTAAGAGAATATCAGACAATTGATGTGAGGAGCTGCCTCATTAGAGATGAATTGCTATCCAATTATTCTTCAGTCTAGTGTAACAAATGGATTAACGTATTCCTGAAAGGAATTAACAATGGAAAACTCACCTTTTGTTGAATGATTGTGAGTCTTTTTACCTTCTTAATCCATAGTATTACATGTTAGGAAAGATGACATTCATCAACAAAAGTCTTTGTACGGTTTCTCCACAGACTATAATTCCTCATATTAGGAAGTCTTGAATTGGGTAATATTAATTGCTGTAGGCCAACTTTCATGGTTTTTGTATGACTTGGTTTGAGGAATCAATGTCGACAAGCGCTGTCCTTAAACATATCATGAGATACTCAGCTTGAGAGACTAAAATATCCAATTTAAGTTGCTTTCTGGTCCTTGGCCCATGATTCCAGAATATAGAATTCCACCACAGTTGCCAAGCAACATTTATGATCTAAGATTCTGTCGCATTCCAGTACACCTCCCATTTGCTAAAAGCACACCCACTAATGTACTAAACTTATAGCCTCTTTTCTGAGTTATACTTATTTTCTGAGTTATACTTATTTTCAAGTCAGTTAATCAAGTATGCCCTGGAATGTCCTACAGTTACCAGCATTAACAAAATCAAGAGTAGCTAATTTTAGGTAATAGAATCTGAAGATAAATGTCTTCTTCCCTACGAAATTAAACCATGGTTAAAGACTTAAAAATATCTTTCAAAAGGTAAGTGTACCATTGTTAACTTCCTTCAGCAAGATTGCAATCTACCTCTTAGACTGGAATGAGGGCAGATGTGGTAGGTGTTTATATCTAATGAGGCAGCTTCCATATTCATGTATCTAATGGAATCATGGATACAGAATATCAATACCAACTTTGAAGACTGTACTCATTGTGGTTTCCATAAAACTTGGTGTCCAGATGACAACTTATTGTTCAGTACAATTTTCCATGCCAATATATCTGTGTTGCATACTGACAAGTCTTTGCATCTGGGTCTTTGCACAAAGACAATGAATTTGGTGCTCAGCTTTCTACACTGTGACATAGAAGAGTAAGGTTCTCTTCAGCTTTTTTGTGTCCTGATTTATGAAGTGATGCAATTTTACTGGTTGAGTTTCCCATTTTGATGCAAATGAGAAACTTACGCAAACCTCAATACCATTAAAGTGAATCAAGCCTGGAGAAACATTTGTGGCCTTCAGTGGCAAAGTCTATGCCTTGCCATATTGGAGTCTTGTGGTAGGAAGATGAATGGGGATATGAAAAGGACATGACTCTTTGAGTGAATGTACAGTAAAGACAGCTTGGGTTTCAATTTAAATAATGCCTTTATTCATAAAGATAAATTACTTACATTTACCTGCTCTTTCTTGTAAGGACATGAAATATAGGCCATTTCAATTTATCTGGAAAGGGTAAAGGAAATACAATTGTTTTTTAAGATCTACAGACCCAAGAGAATTGCAATATCCTCGGGCATGTGGGCATGGCATGCATACTTCTAGAATTCTTGACCAAGTTAAAACAGAAAGCATATTTTCCCATTTCCACTGGAGTCTATGCTTACCATGGAAATAAAATAGTAATATCACAGGAGTCTAGTCATGGTACTGCAAAAAGAGGCCAATTGTAATTGCTCACTCCCTGCTTTAGCTGAAAATTGATATTCCAATTCCACTCAGGTCTACTTAATCACCATAGCTGTTTCGCAGCTATCTAAGGACATCCAGGTATCATGCCCTGAGATAACAACATGTCTTATCTGTTCTAGAATTTCCCCCATGGAGTTCATGGTGAAATATTCTTACCATCAATTCTCAGTTTTATTTTATTTTTGAGGTCAGAATATTCTTATTTTATTTCTCCTCCTTTGCAGTAAACAATACCTTTTTATTTTTTCTTCCCTCTAACTTAAAACAATATTAACATGAAATATCTAAATATAGACAGCCTCCCAATTCAAACATCTAAAAAATATGTATTGTTGGGAGTTCTAGAAACTGTATTGCTAAGAAAAAAAAATCAATCCATTGCCCAAAATATTTCTCCTTTTTATATTAAATAATAAAATGTTCACTTTTTATTTATATACTTACTAGGACACCTCAATGTATTCCCTTGATCATTTATGGAAATTTTTATCTTGAATAGTGACATAAAACATTAGATATGTACAAATATACACCACAGGCTTTAAAATATGATTTTAATATCTGTCCAAAATCTAATTTGTACTACCTTGTTCCTTCCTGTCTTTCATAGTTTCCTCTGTACGCTTACCAATATTTACATATGATTTTAAATATCTTCATTGTATTTTTCTTCGTTTTCTACATTTCATTTTTTTTTAAATTTCCTTCAATAGCAGATGTGATTACTAATGTCATTGATTGATATTTTCCTGTCATAAATCTTTTCTGCTTTTAAATTTTTCTTATTTTACACATCAATCCAAGTTCCCTCTCCCTCAATACCTCATTCCATCTCCTCTTCTTTCCCTTTCTCTTATGTCCTCTGACCCATTTCCCACCTCATTCCCAACCTCACGACACAGGGAGGGTGATGCCATCTAGGAAGGGTCATCTAAATCTGTCAATCATTTAGAGAAGGGACTTGAACCTCCATTTTGCTTTTCTGTTAAGGGAGGATCCTTCCTTGGGTAATGAACTCCCAAAGTCTTTTGTTTACCAGGGATACATCCTGGTTCTATTTCCTGAGGTCCCTTAGAATGGCCAGTCATTTTAACTGAGAACCATATTCAGGGGTTCTCAGTAGGTTCAATGCTGATTTCACAGCTATCAATATGGGGGCCCATTAGTTCCTCCTTTTTTAGGTCCGCTGTCTCTTTGGATATCTGTAGCCTGGTCATGTTTTCACTTACTGCATCAGGATTCCAGTTAGGCTTAGTGTTTTGTTGAGGGGTTCTGCTACTGTTTTCATCAGTTATTAAATGAGCTATCTATGTTGGTGGATAAGTTACACATCAGTCTTATTAGCAGGGAAAACCTTTTATGTTAGCCATCCCATTGTTGCTCAAATTGTTAGTTCTAGTTAGTCTTGTAGGTCTCTGGACCTAGAGTCAGTTTTCTCTTCAAACCTTTAATGGTTCCCTCTTTCATGGTATATGTCTCTCTTTTTTATTCTCTCATCTATTTCTCCCCTGGCTCACTCTTCCTAGTTCCATGTGCTTTCCTCTCCTCCCATCTCCTTCTCCTAACTCCCACTCCACTAACTGTTCCCCCATTCCAAATATCCTTAGTAGATCTTGTTCCATTCTATTTCTGTGAGAGACATTATATGAATCTCTATCATCCATTCTTATATCAACATTTCTCTGGTGGTGAGAATTATAGGCTTGTGATCTTTTGCTCTATGTCTAAAATCCATATATGAATGAGTATATACCATGCTACTTTTGTGTGAGTGGATTACCAATTTTGATGGTTTCTTCTAATTCCATCCATTTGCCTGAGAATTTTAAGATTCTGTTGTTTTACCCCCACTGGATAGTATTCCAATATGTAAATGTGCCACATCTTCTTTATCTATTCTTCAGTTGAGGACATTTATGTTACTTCCAAGTTCTTGCTTTTACAAATAATGCTGCTACAAACATTATTGAACAGATGACTTTGTTTAATGGATGTTAGTCATTTGGATATATGCCGAAGAAAAAAATTGACATGCCCTGTGGTAGCCTAACTCACAATTTTCTTGAAGAACAGACATATTGATCTCCAAAATGGCTGTACAAGTTTGCACTCCCACCAGCAGTGGAGGAATGTTCTTTTTTCTCCACAGCATCTCCAGCATAAGTTGTCATTGGTGTTTCTAATTTTAGCCATTCAGGCAGGAGTAAGATGGTGTCTCTATGTTGTTTTGATTTGTATTTCCTTAATAACTATGTATGTTGAGCTCTTCCTTAAGTGTCTTTCAGCCTTTTGCATTTCCTCTATGAGAGTTCTCTCTTCAGGCCTGTACCACATTTTAATAAGGTTCTTTGGTGTTTTCTTAACTAGTTTCTTGAGTTATTTTATATTTTGGAGATCAGCACTCTGTCAGCTGTGGAATGGTGAAGATGTTTTTCCAGTCTGTGGGCTGTCATTTCATCTTGTCATTTATGTCCTTTGCCTTACTGAATCTTCTCAGTATAAGCAGCTCCCATTAATTAATTGTCAATCACATTGTCTGTGGTACTATAGTTGCATTCAGGAAGCACTTTCCTGTATCAGTTATTTCAAGGGTAACTCCTACTTTCCCTTTGGAGAGATTCAGTGTGGCTGTGTTTATGTTGAGGTCTTTGATCCATTGAGTTATGTGCACAGTGATACTCAGGTGTCTATCTGCAGTCCTCTTCATGCCATCATCCAGTTGTTCCAGCACCATTTGTTGAAGATGCTTTCCTCTTTCCATTGTATATTTCAGTTGTTTTTTGTCCAAAGTCAGGATTTTGTAGGTGTGTGAGTTAAAAATCAGGATTGTCAATTCAATACCATCAGTCTACCTGTCCATTTTTGTACCAATACAAATCTACTTTCAAAACTAGACCTCTATAATAGAGCTTGAAGTCAGAGATGCCAATGCCACCTAAAATTCCTTTATTGTACAAGGTTGCTTTTGGCTACCCTAGGTCTTTTGTTTTTCCATTTAAATTTGATTATTATCCTTTCAAGGTCAGTGAAGAATTATGCTGGTATTTTAATGGGAAGTGCATTGAATATGTAGATTGCTTTTTGCAAGACTGTCATTTTTTACTATGTTTAGTATTCCTATTCAAGAGAATGGAAGACCTTTCCATTTTTTTGGTATATTGTGTTCTAGTTGCATATGCGAGAAACAGAACATCCAAGGCAGTAGAACTTACCTCTATTCAGATAAAATAGCTGTCCAGGTTACAAGGATCCTTAGGAGAAAAAGGATCTTAGATTATATTTCATTCTCCTTATATTTCAGTCTCCACCCATCCATATCACACCTATCTCCGCATCCCTAGTACTTGGATTATAGGCATGACATCTCAGATGCAGAAATCACACTTGTGAGAGTTGTTTCTTTTTAAGATTACATCAGTATCTCAGCCTAAGTGTGGCTTCAATATAACTGAACTCCCTCTTAGTCTTGATGCCTGGGACTAAGGGTATGTAACATCATCAACTAAAATCTACAGATAAAAAGGATACTATGACATTTTGATTTCCAGTGACTTTCATAAATTAAAACATTGTATCTCAACCAACACAATCGTTTTACTCACAAATTCATTCCACCCTTTACCCATAACAGGCCCAACTCAAGAAACTGGTATTTCTCAAAAGTCAACAATTTCCTCTCAGACATAGTATTTTCTGTATCATCTGTGGACATACATCTACCCATAGCCAGGTCTATGACACAGGGGGACTCTTAGATCCCTGAAGAGGTACAAATGGACAAAGAACATGCAACTTAGATACCAAGGGAAAATAAGCAATAGGAACTTGTCACACAAGGATGCCTAAAGCACATACTCAATCCCACTATACTCAGGGATATCCAACCTAATTCCTAGTGTGCTAACAGGGAATTCTTAAGGAGCCTTCAGCTTTTTCCACCAGGGAACCAGAAACATAAAATACAAACAAGTTTGCTTACACAGAATAGAACAGTATATGAACCTGCTTTGTAAACACCATGCCACACCAATTCACCTGAAATTGCACAACAAGGATCTCCCTGCCCACAATCTTATTCTCTCTATTCCTCTATCCATCTACCTTCACATCTACATCCTACACTCTGTGTCTCCATTTAGCCCTGGATTCTATATACATTCTCATCCATGTCATCCAGGGCACCTAGAACTGTGTTAACTCAAATAATATACCATATTCAGTAAGAAAATGCTTTGCAGTACCCAATAGAAAGATAGTCTCCTATGATCTCTAATAAACAATAAAGGGCCACCTTCACACTTTTGATATCTTCCAAGATGACCCCTGATGAAGTTCCGTGCCACTGTGTCCTGTAGACAAACTTGTTTAACCTCTTCTAATTCTTAGTTTCTACAAAATTCCAAGGAAATCTGCTGTGAGGCTACCAAGAAATCTTTGTTGGTCTGTTGTGTAATGATTGTGGGGAACTACGAGTTATTAGAAATATGAAGCATAGAACACACAGTCTCTCTCTCTCTCTCTCTCTCTCTCTCTCTCTCTCTCTCTCTCTCTCTCTCTCTCACTCTCTCTCTCTCGGAACACCATTGTTCAAACTGATAGATCGAGAATATACTATGCTACAGTGTGCCACTACAAGAAATGCCACGATCTGACCCAGCTGAACTTGGCAGACACAGAGGTTGCCTCACAGCTCTTCCTCCACTTCCTTGCCTTCACAGTCCTCTAGTATGTGAAGTATAAGAGGCAGTACAAGTTATGCCAGCATAATCATCTTGGTTGCCAAAGAAGCATGGCTAGTGGTGACAGCACAGAGAGTCAAGTGCTGCTTTCTCTTGGCTCTGCAGATGAAGCCACCTCCATCACTGCTGCCAGAGACTTTGGTGCTGTATTTCTGGTTACCACGGTGGCTGCATCAGGACTGCAGCAACTTGTTTGAGCATCATAACTTCAATCAGAAAGATTTCTTTAGACTAGCTCCTCTTGTCATCTGATTATTAAAATATTGAATTTTAAAAATCAGTGATTACTGTGTCCATCATGGGTCATGTCTGTTCCATCATTTTAGGAATTGTTAATGTGACATGGTCCAGTTTTTAATTATTTAATAATTTATTCATTAAAATATATTACTTTGTAATCTGTGATCACCTGATGTCCTAGTGTCCCTTGTACTTTGGGTGCTGTATCTGCCACAGGCATCTGCTGTATCAAATGCATAGCATCCAAACCTCTAATCAATGACACCATCATCATTTAAGTAATCTAGAAGTAAATAACTAGATGATCCTTCACACTTAACCCACAAGATGTCACCAAACTCCAGTGATGGTCATGAAGTAATACTTAGATAATTAAATAATGTCACACAATTAACTCCCAGAGAAGACTGGCCAGACTGGTCATGAAAGTTGACATCATCTGTTTAAATGATTGATATATAAGCATTTAAAAATTAGATACTGTTGCATGCTTAAATCCCCCATGATAAAGCCAGACTGAACATTTCATGGAATAAACATCGATTTCCACAAATACATAAATAAATAAATAAATAAATAAATAAATAAATAGGTGGCCTTGCACATTAGATCCCACAAGGTGGCACCAAATTAGAGGTATCATGGTTGAGGCAATGATCAATTTAAATGACTAAATAATCATGCAATGAGATGATGTCACATCATCAACTACCACAAGGTGGCTCTAAACTCCAATGATCACTTATTAAATAATGATATATTTTGATAATTAAATGATTAAAAAATAATTATTATGTGGTGTTTTATAGTAGACACCTAGAAAATTTGATAAATCTCAAGAGATTATTGATAATTTAATCATATGTTTTTATAATGAAATAATGAATAATTTATTAATGTCTCATAATTCACCCTTTTGGAGGTACCAAAACGATATTATCATTAATTTAAATAAATAAATAATGAAATGACATGCCACAATTAACTCTAACCAGGTGGATCCAGATTCCACTCTTCCACTTGTAGATAAAGACAGATTTGAATAATTAAATCATCAGATGATTAGATGGTCTAGCACCCTTTACTCCTGCAAGGTGGCTATATACTACAGTGATCACACATTATGTATTGAACCATTTTAGTAGTTAAATGATTAAATATTTAAATAGATAGACTGTTTTGCATTATCATTTCATGGAAGGATGTTGTCAGCGTGATGATGAATGCTATCATCACAGATTTTTAAATTTTGACAATTTAATAATCAAATGATTAGACTGTCTGGCCTGATGAACTCTGTTGCACTGACATCAGTGTGCATCACGGATTCTCTGCTCTGGTGATGAAGGAGCTGTGATTATGAGCCCCCAGCTAAGGTGACAGTAGTGGCTACAATGCTTGTTGTGCCTGCAAAGTTGGCAGCATCAAGGACTTTTCAAGCAGAACAAAGAGAGGAAACATCTCATCTTACTGTATTACATAATCCCCGGCAAGGACTCTGTGATGGTGCTGGAGACTCTTGAGCAGCTGATTCTAGTATAGCTTGATGACGATGAGTGTGGGGAAGAAGATCGTGGAGGCAAACTCCCTGACCGCCAAGCTTAGATGGTAAAGTACTTGTGTTTTTTTCTCAGTGGGCAGCATGGCTTGGCATTTTGTGGACTGGATCTTCCAGCCTCCTTCACACACTGGGTGCCTTGCATGGCATTGGCCTCTGCTGTTCTCATGGCTTCTGCTTTCAAACCCCTAACCAAGCCCCTGCCCATCACCACACCCTAACTGTAATAAATGATGTCATCAGCAATTAAGTATTACATATAGGTTGATGTTGTTCTTTTAATTCAAATTTGTGATGTAAAGTATGGCATATCTTCAAGTTAGAAACTGTCAGGGAAATCAAACTGAAATCAAGAAAATCCTGGGACTATAGAACAAATACCATCCATAAAATAAAACAAAAAAATACATACAATAAGACACCAAGAAAAAATATAATCATTCAATATATACCCCATGTTTGATGCTCAATGTCATGATAATTATGCATTCTCTTATCTACAACTGCTTCACCATGCTTCTCACCATCTCGATGTGACATTTTTTACTGAAAAGTAAAATTAAGGTGAGATTTCTTTTTATACCCATGAAATCCTAAAACTTAATTCTACTCATCATTTGTAACATTCATTACAGAGATTTGTGTCTCTCTCAACTCCACAGGTTCACATGTGAAAATAACATTAGGATGATGCTAGTTTTTAATTATTATTTTTTGGAAGACTACATGTCAATTTTTCTCCATATATACCTGGCTGGGATCAAATTCACTATACTACTAAACACAACTATACTCATTTCCTCTCTTCCCCTCTGGGTCATTCCAATCCCTTCTTTTTCTCTCCTCTACTTCTATTATTCAATGATAAATCAAGCTTTTATGCAAACAACAGCAACCACAATACCAGGCAACATACAAGGTTTTATTACTCTTGTTTTTACA
The DNA here is from genome assembly GCA_030556225.1 of Cricetiscus sungorus. Taxonomy (NCBI): domain Eukaryota; kingdom Metazoa; phylum Chordata; class Mammalia; order Rodentia; family Cricetidae; genus Cricetiscus; species Cricetiscus sungorus. Next base: position 60,264 of record JANBXA010000489.1, read on the forward strand.
TATCTTTTTTCCTTCCGATAGGTCTCCTACTCTCCCTCACATCCATTCTTTATTTCACTAGAGTCCTCTCCCATGTCCTTTGTCTCCCTGCCCACTTTTAGGTCTCCCAAGTCTGGTCTCTTTGAGAATCTAATGAAGAGGCTGTGGACTCTCACACCATCTATCTTCAATTCACAATATTGTCAATACTAGAAGGTGACATGGACTGAACAAATGCCTGTCATGCAAATGTGCTATGCTTGGCCACAATTAAGTTTATTTCGTAAAAGAAAATGGATTTGTCCATACTGTCCCCATAGAACAAATTAAATAACATGGACTTGATAGTCTATTTAAATGTCTAATACTCTGTGTGGGCATTGTACCCCTCCTTCTAAAACACAGATTCTCACCATTTCACTGTGCAGGCATTTTATGAGTTCTTAATTTTGAGAATAATTCCCTCAATTTAGCTCAAGAAATTCTGTAACTCACTATTCATTTGGGAGACAACACATCACAGGAATTAAAATTACAGAAAGTTTCCAGAGGACGCTGCATCATGTCACTGTCTCATTTTACTTCTTTTTTTACTAAATGAGACACCCTCTATATAGGAAGTCAAGGAATAATACTCAGTCCCGCCATATTTGTTTCCACTAAGCTGCATTTTACTCATACTGTAATGTCAAAATATTGTTCATCCCAGCACTAGAGTCACAGCTTTTATTTTTTTTAATTTTGAGGCATTTTTTTCTATGTTTTCAACATCCTTGTTCCTTCTCCTAAATTACATTTTACAGACATGAGATTACACATTTGTGACAACAAAATGCCTACACACCAATATCCTATTTTTATAAAGGAATAACATTTAACAGATACACGGCCATCATGAAACTTGGAATTCCTAGAGATTCCTTCATTTCCTTTCACTTTCATACAGACAGAAAAGCTAGGAAACCAGGAGGACCATAACAGAGACATATATTGTACACCAGAGCATAGGAAAGGAACAAGACCTCCTCAGCAAATTTGCAGCATGAGGGGAGAAAAGAGGGAATCAGGAGAAAGAGAAAGTGAGAAGTGGAGAGGAGAGGGGAGCAGAAGGGAGTAGGATAATCAATTCAGGGAAAGAATAGAGGAGAGATAACATATTAGAAGGTGGTGTATTAGAAGGTGCCATTATATGTATCAAGTGAAATTTGACAATAGGGAAATGCCCAGATATCTACAATGATAATCCCAATTTTTTCAAAGTACAAGTTTTGCCACACAAATGCTGACTTTATGCATACCTGCAATATTATGTGTTAGGAGAATTGAGAAATACTCATGGGGAAAATATTGGACAATATTTGCAAAGAATTTCAACAACTGAAAACATGGTATAGGTTCAATTATGGGGAAAGGTAGGTGAGTGAATAATTGCAGCAATACACAAAAACACAGAAGAGTAATAAACACACACACATGCACACACATGCATGCACACACACACACACACACACACACACACACACACACACCACCACCAACAACAACAACAACAACATCCCTGCCAAGCCAGCTTTTACAGCTGACACCTCACCTGATGGGATTCCTCTCAATAAACAGGACACCCATGCACTTTTCATAGCCATTTGTTTATCCTAACTAGCTCATATTGACTTAAGCTCAGGTAAAATTCCAAGGGTCAAATCTTAAAAAGCACATTATCTATTTTTGCTTTGTCCAGGTATCATCTCATATGTTTCTATACATAGAGAAGATTTTGAAATCAACACAAGGAACTAGAACTATCTAGTGTCCTAGAATCTCTTTCTCTCTCTCTCTCTCTCTCCCCCCTCTCTCTCTGGGTGTATGTGGTTGTGTTCGTATCAGGGCTTCTGTGTTTCAGTTCTGTGTGTTTACTGGTCATGAATCTTGGTCTGTGAAAACCCACAAACAGTCTCAGATATAACACTAATAGTTATAGTGGTCATTTCAGGATTGAATGTTAGAGAGACAGGTTGTTATGTAGTGTTATTTACATAGAGTTCCATCCTTCAGCTGAAGCAGCTCAGGTTTGTAAAATGTCTGATTGGTCAGGTTCTCTCTCGCTCTTTCTTCCTTATCCTCACTCTCTCTCAATTTGTGTCTGTGTGTGTGTGTGTGAGTGTGTGTGTGTGTGTGTGTGTGTGTGTGTGTGTGTGTGGTGATTGTTATTATTAGAACTCAATTGTTCCTAAATTATATCACCTACAATAATAGAAAATATTGAGGTATCATTCATAAAATCAATTATGAATTAATTATACAAAAAGAATAAATGAAATAAACACTTAGTTCTAGAGCAGGATAAGAAAAATATGTAACATCATTGCCAATCAAATAAAAATATTCACAAAAGGCAAAGTAAAATCATGATAGTATAGAATGTAACATAGTTGCAAAAGAAAAGTTAAGAATAAAGGAAATGATGGAAAGAAAAGAGGGGAGATGGAATGGATAAGTATAGGATAAACTGGCAAATAAAACTTTTCCTAAGCCAACACCATATATTGAGTCACGTATCCAACTCTCGTCTTGAATTCCTGCTAAGAATTCTCTCAAATAAATGTTGAATATGTATTCTGTGCATATAAGGTAAAAAGTAAGTTGGACTACTAAGAATGAGAACGCCCAGTTGCTAACCTGTTGAAAGTGGAATCATGTCAATACAAAGAGCTGTAGACAAATTTAAAGCCAATCATGTGTAAATTATCAAGAAAAAAATGGTATCTCACTTTTCTTTTCATTAGAAAAGCAATTAATTTGTTGTAAACCAGGGTCACAAATTAGGCACTCTGTTAGAAAAATGGTTCCAATTATTTGCCAATGACAGGCTCCCATATAACCATAACTCAACTCTTGAAGTTTTGACAAGAGTAAGGTCAGCAAGCTTGAGTCACTGGAAACATGTTTTGGTTAAAGGTTGTGCAGGTTTCTCATTCCCAAGGTAAGTGGCTTGCACAGACTGCTCAGTGGGTTGCAGGTCTGTGTGGAGGCCAAGACTCGGATGACCAGGTCAGGAATGGCTTCGGCTTGACAGACAGACACAAACACACCTGAGGAGGTTTGCGAACTGCTGCAAAGTTTACTTCAAAGTATTGGGTTTTTATACAGAAAGCTCAAATAACAGATATTTGGTCACAGTTTAAAGATAAACAGGCATTCTATAGATGTTAACAATTCCCTTTGAAGTTTCTCAGCAAGTGCATAATTAGGAACCTCTGTTTATTTTGGCCTGCTTGTGGTCAGCATATCAGAGATTTGATTTGTTGAGTTTAGAGGCTAATCTTTGTCTCTAGATAGTAAACTTGTATAGTGTTGATTTAGGGGCCCTAAGATCCCAAATTAGAGTATTGTTGTGAATCCCACAGCATGTTTGTTGTGGGCAGGTTAATTACAGGCAGGGTCTCATTGTGGGCTGCTTCCTACAGCCTTAGCCCTAACTGATTTATCAGGACCTGGCTGACATCTGAAGTCACAACTGGCGCCTTAGGATCTGTGTCTGAAGGCACAGAGGGCAATACCCACCTATTTGTTGCTGATCTGTATCTCTTTCAGTTCCTGAAACTATATCTAAGTGTTCTCTAGGCATCTCTGAATTACTAGTGGAGCTTACAGGCTAAAATATCCCTTGAATAAAATATCCCTTGAATAAAAGTCAATATTGTTATCATAGCACAAAACACATCTAGCACCCATTCCAAACAGCCAGCCATGCAAGCAGCTGCAGGGACCTGAACCACTTTTCCCCAGGAGGCGTAACCACTGGACAGATAGCCATTGAGATTTCTCTCAGCATTGCTACACTGTCTCCACTGGGGCTGGTGTGGCAGTTCCCCCTTTTTTATTTTTTAAGCGGAATAGCTGGAAATCACGCTGGAGGGTGCTGATGGAGTGAAGTGCTATTCTGAAAAGAATAGGAAAAACCAAGCACATTGTAAATAAAATAGCAGCTCCAATTCCTAGGAAAACAAAATACTGAGTCCAGCTTAATGGATTCAGGGATCTTAGGTTTTCTGAAAATGCTGATGCTAGGCCTGAAATGTCCCAAGTATCTATCTTTTTCTGACTCATGACTGTAATTTTCTCCTGCAATGCCTTGATATCATAGGTTAAATTGGTATCCTTCCATACTCCTAATAAATGTGCCTTAGTCTTGTTCCAATAAAAGGAAGAGTTGTATGGAAGAGGTGTAACACATATATACTTAAACTCTGCATGACATTTAGTTGCTAATTGTGTCTTAAGATTTTGTATGTCTTGGCCCATTTCTATTATTGCCTCTTCTAAAGCATTTATTCTAGTTTCTAATCTCAGATCTATTAACCTCTGTTCTGACAAGGCAAAGGTGACATTCCTATGCATGTCATTTACAAAGGAAGCTGTCTGCATTTCCTTTACTAATGCTGTTGTAGAAACTGTAAAAGAAGTCAAAATGGCTATCAATGCTGTAATTCCTAAAATTAATGAGGCAACAAATCTTTTTGGCCTAATCAATTCATTAATTTTGTTAAACAAGTTTATAGCCGAATTATCGTACCCAGTATCATTACCCAAATCTACTGGCAGCATCACATAAGCAGGCCTTTTAACAATCAATACAGTTGAAAAGGATTTATCATAACTTGATTGTACACAATTAGTTAATATGCAGGTTTGACATTTAACAAAAAATGAGTCCCCTTCTTTCTTGATATGCACCAATTTGTTACGTCCAAACATTAAGGCATATGGGTAAGAGAGACAAGCAGTGGCAGGAACAGGCTCTGACTTGGCAGCCTTTGGTTTCTTTAATATTATAACATTGGCTGCTGCAACTAACCTGAATAGATCTGGCTGAGGAGTCCCATATGTCCCATCTGGTTTTTGCAAATACCATACAGGTGACACCCATCCTGCTGAATACCATCTCCTTATAGGCTCATTTTTTGGAGGAGTGTATCCTCCAAATTGAGCAGAATGATCCTTAAGGTAGCCAGAATAGTCGTGATTAGGTGATGGTACAGAGAAATCCCAGATAATTTCTCCTGAAGTCAAAGGAGAAAACCTTGTTCCAGCTTGAGGAAATCCACAATGAAGCCAATTAGGCATCTGATCTTCATCTCCCTCCCATAAGCTATCTTTCTTGTATTTTACCATGCAATGTGGCAATCTAGAAGGCAGTGGCTGATTTACCACCATAGTTTCATTAAAATTAGAGTATCCCAAAGTAGCAATTTGTAGTTGCCACATACGCCGCTGTTCTGGACTCCTATTTGTAACAGGTTTATTATCAGGAGTATCAGTAAGGAAAGTTCTATAGCTGACAGGCAAACAACCAGCTGGAGGCATACCATCAAGTGCTATACAGATTGATAAGGAATATGCTCTACCTTCATATATATATATATATATATATATATATATATATATATATATATCCAGATGAATTAATTCCCATATGAAAATCAGGAGTTCCCCCTAGCACATCAGTAACATTAGTCATAATTTTAATGAGCTCTATATTTCCTCAAACCACCGGATGTAAAAGTGGAGGCTTGGGAATGTATGCCCAGTAACTTTCTCCATTTACCGCGGAATTCATTGATAAGATAGCAAGAAAAGCAAGAAAAATTGCTACAGGAGTCTTAGGAGTTTTTGTTTGAGCCAGTACGGTAAGAGCCTCTCCTTGTAGGTTCTTGAGTTGAGTCTGTGTTGGCAGATTGCAGCGAAGTTCAGCTTCTGAAGTGACTTCACCTTCTTTGTTTGTTATGGTCAGACTCCTCAGCTGCTTCCCCATTGTCTGTAGCTCGCGGTTTCTCCATCTCTTTGTTTTCCATTAGAGTCTCCTGCTGATGGGGTCTGATAAGTCTGTCTGGAATCCAGATCTGTGAGCTTTCATTCTATGGGAACACACAAGCATAGCCCCTCCCAGAGGTAATTAGCTCATCTGGCCCTTCCCATTGACCTGTTAGCAGGTCCTTCCAGCAAACCAGAGGCTGAGGCTCAGCTGCAGCCTGAGTATTCCAGTGTCTCTCAGCTGCGCTGAGACCTTTATCATCATGATGAGGAAACAAATAAGAAGCTGAAGCCTTTAATTTTGTGATTTGAGCTTTTAGAAGCTGATGACTCCTTTCCACTATTGCCTGTCTTGTGGATTATAATGTATTCCTGTGGATCCTTCAATTTGCCATTTCTGCAGAAATTCTTTATACCCTCTGGAAGTATAAGCAGGAGCATTGCCTGTCTTGAGTTTAAAAGGAACTCCCATATAAGAAAAGCAAGTTGTCAAATGTTGAACAACTTCCTTTACAGATTCTCCAGCTCTAGCAGAGGCATACATCAAATGAGAAAAGGTATCTATAGTTACACGCACATAGCACAGTTTCCCAAACTCTGAAACATGAGTAACATCCATTTGCCATAAGGCCAAAGGCTTCAATCCTCTGGGATTGACTCCCACTTTAGGCATATTGCCAATATTAGGGCAGTCAGGACAAGTCTTGATTATCTCCCTAGCTTGTTCTCTAGTTAGTTTAAACATATATCTTAGAGCAGATGCATTTTGATGATGTAGTTTGTGACTCGCCATTGCATTCTCAAGAGCAATGACAACTTGTGTATAGGAGTCTGCTATGGCATTTCCTTGCGCCAATGGCTCAGGCAATTTTGTATGTCCCCTAATATGAGCCACATGATATTTTAATTTTCCATTCTGAGCCAATTCTTTTAGTTTGCTAAGCAGGTCATTAATTTCTGTTCTTATAGAAATCATAGCTGTCTCAATAGCAGGAAATAATCCTGCCACATACCTGGAATCTGTATAAAGATTAAATGGTTCTTTTATTTTCTCAAAGGCCAAGATCATTGCAATGATTTCTGCCTTTTGAGCAGAAAGTCCCTTTTCATATTTTATTATGGGGGGTTCCCCTTGAACAATCATAACTGAATTTCCTTTTGAGTAACCATCAGTGAAGATGACTTTTGCCTTTTCTATAGGTTCTGTCTACCAATTTGAAGGAAAAATTATAGGTGTTTGTTTTATGAATTCAATGACTGGATGTTGTGGTAAATGAAATTTAATAATTCCTAAATATCCAATTAATGCTAAACCCCAATCATAACTTTCTTGTAACAAATGTTCAAATTATTGTCTAGTATAAGGAACCATTATTTCCTGCATGTCTCTTCCAAAACGTTATTTGGACCTGTTTCTGACTTTTACTATAAGAGCTGCACAGAGGATATCATATGTTGAAATAATTCTGGAGTTTGTATGTGGCAGATGGATCCATTCCAACACTCCATCCTGCCAAAGATAACCTGTCTGGGTATATTCTGTCCTTATAATTAATAGACTCAAAGGTGTGTTATAGTCTATTCTTATTACTTTTGCTTCTGTCAGCTTTTCTTCTACCAATTGTAGGGCCTCACAAGCTTTAGAGGTGAGGATCCTTGCTGATTTAAGATCTGGGTCTCCATTTAATTTCATAAACAACGGTCTTAAATCCCCTGTGGTAATCTTTAAATATGGTCGAATCCAATTAATATTTCCTAATACCTTTTGAAAATCATTTAAAGTCCTCATTTTATCTCTTCTAATTTCAATTTTCTGTGTAGAAACATAGTCTTCCTGCATGGTATGACCTAAATAATTTATTGGCCATTTTTGTTGAACTTCTTCTGGGGCAATAACTAACCCATGGTCTTTTAAATTATTAATCAATTTAACAACCAACTTATCCAATTCCTGTATGTCTGGATGTGCTATTAAAATATCATCCATATAATGTACTAGATAAGCATCAGAATGATCCTTCCTTAATTGTTCTATTGCCTTAGCAACAAAATATTGACAAGGTAGGACTGTTTTTCATTCCCTGAGACAAAACCCTCCATTGATATCTTTTAAAAGGTTCTTTATAATTTACAGATGGTACACTAAAAGCAAATCTCTGACAGTCATCAGGATGCAATTGTATCGTAAAGAAGCAGTCCTGCAAGTCAATGAATATTACCTTCCATCCTTGAGGCACTGCAACAGGTAATGGTAGCCCTGGCTGCAGTGCTCCCATATCATACATAGTGGCATTTACTGCTCTTAAATCTTGTAACAGTCTCCATTTCCCTGACTTTTTCCTTATCACAAAAATGGGTTTATTCCACGGACTAAAGCTCTCCTCCAGATGACCTGCCTGCAATTGTTCCTGTATTATTTCCTCTATAGCCTGTATTTTTTCAGTTGTTAGGGGCCATTGATTAAGCCATACAGGCTCATCATTCTTCCATGAGATTTTTTTGCATATAAAGAGCTCATAATGGCCCCTAGGAAAAATTTTCTTCATCTGTTATCAGTCTTACAGTCATATGTTCCATTATGTCCCTTCCCCATAGAGAGAAAGGTAGTGAGGGAATTACATAAGGATGAATAAATCTCTTTTTTGCTTCACATTTCCAATGTACAGTCTCTGCAGCCCTTGCAACATTGGATACCATACCCAGACCTTGTAAGGAAGAGGAGGTTTGACATACAGGCTACGATTTAGGCCAATCTTTTCCTGCTATGCAGATTTTGTCTGTGCCTGTGTCCAAAATCCCCTTAAAGGGTCGTCCATTAATTCTTATGACCTTAAAAGGCCTCTCATTTCCTATTTCTGTAAACCAGGCTACAACATCTGAGGAGCCAAATTGACCTTCCCACCTTTCAGCCTGTAGCTCAGGATTGGGTAACTTCAAATATGGTAACAGCAGTAATTGTGCTATTCTTTGCCCTTTCTTTATAACTGTAGTTTGCTTTGTACTTTTAACCATGACTTTGATTTCTCCTTGGAAATCTGAATCTATTACTCCAGATAATACTTCCAACCCATTCTTACAGTTGAAGCTCTTTCCCAGGAGCAATCCTGTAATCCGTGAGGGCAAAGTTCCCTTTAAAGAAGTAGGTACTAATTGCACCCCATCTTTCTTTGAAAAGATTAAAGTCCTGCATTCCCTGGAGTTGTTCTTGGGAGATTTTGTATTGTAAATTCTGGAGCTTTAGGGTTTAAATCTGACTGAACATCCTGTAATGTTTTTTTCCTCTCTTTTTTCAAGGCTGAGAGGCTGCCCCTTTACTAGTTTTTTGATTCCTCCCTGGATCTATCTTAAATTCGAGTTCCATCCTTGGTAAACTTGGAATGGCACTCACTCCTCCAATGCCTTTCCTTTTTACATCTTGGGCAAATGCCAAGGGACCTTTTAGGACTTCCACCCTTTGATCCCCTTTTACAGTCTTTCTTCATATGACCTGATTCTCCACAATTAAAACAAGTGGGGGCTGGATTCTTACCATTGCCTCCACCATATGTCTGTTTCACAAAAGCAGAGAATTTCTTCCCCTGCATAGCTGCTGCATAAGCCATCCCTTGCATTACAGTAGGTGAGGCATCTGCATATACTTTTATGTAATCCTGTATTGAGCCAGTTTTCCTTATGGGCCTGATTAAATCTTTACATAATATATTAGCATTTTCCCATGCTAGTTGTTTTAACAGAATAGAGGTTCCTTCTCCTGCAGGGATCATCCTATTAATTACTTAATCCAATCTAGAAATAAAGGAAATGTAGGATTCGTCATTGCCTTGCTGAATCCCTGCTAGAGTATTCCCCTTGGTTCCTGAAGGAGAGATAGCTCTCCAAGCCAATACTGCATTTGTTGTAATAAGAAATAAGTAAAACTATTTTGTAGTGGCATCAGATATTTTTAAACCTCTTTCTGCTAGCATATGTTTCAAGATTGATATGAGTATTTTGTGTTCCTGTGAGCCCGAGTTTCCCATCTTAATTTCCCAGATTACTCACCCTTAACCAGCCTATCTTCACTGGTGGGACTGCAGTTCCCTTGGTGAGAGCCTATCCACTCCTTTAAAAGAAAGAAAGAGTTACTTGTCCGAGGGCCCTTGTTTCAGGTGCCAGCTTCCACAGACTGCTCAATGGGTTGCAGGACTGTGTGGAGACCAAGACTCAGATGACCAGGTCAGGAATGGCTTCAGCTTGACAGACAGACACAAACACACCTGAGGAGGTTTGCGAACTGCTGCAAAGTTTACTTCAGAATATCAGGTTTTTATAGAGAAAGTTCAAAGAATAGATCTTTGGTCACAGTTTAAAGATAAACAGGCATTCTATAGATGTCAACAATTCCCTTTGAAGTTTCTCAGCAAGTGCACAATTGGGAACCTCTGTATATTTTGGCCTTCTTGTGGTCAGCATATCAGAGATTTGATTTGTTGAGTTTATAGGCTAATCTTTGTCTCTAGATAGTAAACTTTTATAGTATTGATTTTGGGACCCTAAGATCCCAAATTAGAGTATTGTTGTGAATCCCACATCAGATTTGTTGTGGGCAGGCTAATTACAGGCAGGGTCTCATTGTGGGCTGCTTCTTACAGCCTTAGCCCTAATTGATTTATCAGGCCCTGGCTGACATCTGAAGTCACAACTGGCACCTTAGAATCTGTATCTTAAGGCACTGAGGGCAACATCCATGTATTGACTGGTGATCTGTATCTCTTTAATTCCTAAAATTATATCTAAATGTTCTCTAGGTATCTCTGAATTACCAGTAGAGCTACAGGCTAAATTATCCATGAATAAAAGGCAATATTGTTATCATATCACAAAGTACATTTATCACCCATTCCAATCAGCCAGCCAAGAAAGCACCTGTAGGGATCTGGACCACTTTTCCCCAGGAGGTGTAACCATGTGTGGTGAAAACCTCTGAGTTTTGACACTGGCTTCTTCCCAAGATAGAGAGTCAGAGACAGAGACAGAGACAGAGACAGAGAAAGACAGACACACACACAGAGAAAGAGAGAGAGAGAGACAGAGACAGAGAAAGACAGACAGACAGATACACACACACACACACACACAGAGAGAGAGAGAGAGAGAGAGAGAGAGAGAGAGAGAGAGAGAGAGAGAGAGAGAGAGCTCATATTTGTGTCTGTGTCTTCCTTGGCATGTGTTCGAGCTCATACCTCTCCACACTTCTCCACCCAATAGACCCACAGAGAGCCCTTTAGAATCTTACAGCAGATGTCCTCAGGAAGCTTTGTAGAGTGTGATAATTGGAAGATATTAGATAAAGTAGTCTCCAGGAGTCCAGAGAAGGTGTTCATTATCAAAAGTGTTAAGACGTGCCTCTGTATTATGCCAGTGTTCATGGGAGACTGGCTCTCTGTTTTTATTGAGAAGAATTTCTCAACTGAATATGGTATATCATCTGGGTCCAGGCTGTACTATCTGCCCTGGATGCCATGGATGGGAGTGTATATGGAGCCAGAGAGGGAGGCAAAGATAGTGGAGGAGGTGTGTGCATTTTAAGGTGTTTTGGTGTGGGATGTCGTTTTTACATGCAGGTTGGTGTGTTCTTTAATTCTCTCTATGGAAACTTGTTTCTTTTACATGGGTCTTGTACCCAGGAGGGAAAGCGTGAAGGCACCTTGGTGGCATCCTGCGAGTACACTTGGATATTTGTGAGAAGTCTCTGTGCAGGACAGGGGAGAATATATGCTTTAAGCATTCTGTTGTGAGAACTGAGAATTGTGTATTTTCCCTAGGTGTCTAGTTTGACTTTCCCCGACCTCTTATATATCTTTTTCCTATACCAGGACACAGATAGGTTGAAATCTACATGAGGTACAGAAATTCCCATGTATGAGAGGGTCTTGAGGACTTTGTAGGATTGGAAGTTTCCTAACTAGTATCTGGTGAGAGGTGTAGAGAGGAATCCTGTGAACAGGATATAAATTGAAACAGACCTGAGTATCTATCAATGGTTGCCAGGGGATGCCTAGGAGATGGTTAGGTAGGGTACCCTGAGCCAGCCCTTGGTAGTCAAGAGGGCAGGTGGGATGGAATGTTTATTTTTTTAATATGTCATTGTGTGCATATCAAGGGAACTGGGCACCCTGCTTCCTAGGACAAGGTCATTGATGTCCCAAGTTCCTTGGTGGTTCCTGCTGTAGAAAATGTGAGGCAGCATTTCACCTGAACACTTACAGAGGGGTAACATGAAGATTAAGATCAACAGTTCTAGTGACCATTCTCCTTTCTCACCTGTACATCATGAAACTTGGTCCCTCATGAGTGCATACTTCTGCCTGAAATTTGGCTTGTGTCCATGACAGAGAAGTCTTCTGCCAGGTTGGAAGACAGTGGTAATCTTAGGGCCTCATTGAAGTGGGCTGTCATCACTCCTATGTCACCTGTATATCTTCATATTTACCCAGTCCTCCTAGATACCACAACCCTGCTTCACTACCAGCCCTGTGTCAGCCTGAAAGTCCATTTCCTGGCTGTGAGGCTTGATTAGTAGTTTGGGTTTGCCCAGTGTGCAATGATATAGCTTCCAGCCTGGCATCTTAGGTGATTATGGATGGCCCTGGTTAAGTAGATAACTTCTGGAACTCAGTTGCTTGTGGCTAGTGGCCTTTAGAATAAATTGGATGGGCAAGTAGGGGTATAATTCAGGTCCAATTATCCACATCCATGAGCTTCAAATCTGAAATGAGGTTTCTGTAGGATTCACTAAGGTTCGTGTGCAAACTTGCCAGTAAGCATACTGGAGTTTTCTGTTGGAATCTTCTGAGGGATGGCATGGTTCAAAAACTAATTGTTTCAGATCAGTGAAGTAGATGATCCTGTTAGATTTTGACCCCATCTCTCCATTGTACCCTGTCTTTCTACACCCCTTGGTATTCAGCCATTGCAGCACTCCAAGTGTTCCATTTCTGTACAGGCTTGGTTGTTTGTTTGCTATTTTGGAGTATGAAGCAAAAGGATTTTGTTTGTCTCTTTTTATTTGTTTTTTGTTATTTTGGAAGGAGCAGAGGGATTGTACAACAATGTCTTCTGAAAGCTCCCATTCTGGGTGCACTAGAGCCATCAAACAGAAGGTATTTTAAAGCATGACAGCATGTCCTCTTATTTCTCTGTCATGGGTGAAGGATGCCTAGGGAGGAGCCCTTAGGGATAGACCCTCAGTATCTAAGCTTCCTGTATTCTCCTTGGCACAGGTGAATATTTGCGCCTCAGGAGAAAGCAGTGTCCAGGTGTCCCAGTTGTGTGCGCATAGGTTTGCCTTGTTGTGCACAGGAACCTCAGTGTCCTGGGTCTAGGGTGGCCTTATCAGGCAGGATATGTCAACAAGGCTACTAGGATGTTGCATCTTGTGCTACAGCTGGCCTGATGTGGAGAATGCCCTTCCTACTGCTTACAGCTTGTCCACGGTACCAACTGCCCCCCAGCTTTTTCCTAAACTTCCCCAGCAGCACTATATCTACCTTTTTGGATGCACATAAACTGCCCAGATTTCTGCCATCCATAACCCCTTTACTGCCAGTCTTCCTCATCATCTTCCAAATTATCTTTCTGGCTTTCCTATACTATCTTTTAGACACTGTTTTCTCTTAGATCCAGGAACCTGAACCCTCAACTTCATCATGAACCTGATCCTGAATCCTCAACCTAAACCTGAACCTGAATCCTCACAATGAACCCTAAATTGAACCATGAACTTGACTCTCACCCTGAACAAGAACCTGTACACTCACACTGAATATGAAAATGAACCTGAACTTTAACCCTCATGCTGAACCTGAACATGGACACTGTACATATCCATCACCCTGAAGCTAATTTCATAAGAACATAATTTCTCTCTCTGTACCTGAACCTGAAGTTGAAACTGAATAAGGAAACATAACCCATACCTTGAACATGAACTTGACCCTAAATCCTCAACCTGAACCTGAATCCTCATCATGAACCTGAACCTTGAACTTGAATCAGAACCCTAACCCTCTACCTGACACTGAACCTGAATTTGAACTCTCATCCTTACCCTGAACATGAACAGGAAACTAAACCTGAACTCTCACCATGAATCTGAACCTGAAACTTTGCCCTAATAAGGAAACTGAACTTGCACCCTTCACCTGAACCTAAACCTTGAACTTGAACCCACATTCTCCACCTACACCTGAAAATTAACACTCAACCTAAAACTGAATCCTAACCCTCATCCTCACTCTGAACCTTAATCAGAACCTTAACCATCACCCTGAACTTCAATCTGTACCAGAACCTTCATCCTGAAACTGAACCTAAACCTGAGCACTCAACATGAACCTAAACACAAACACTCAACCAGAAACTGAAGCAAGAACCCTCATGCTCACCCTGAACCTAAACCTGAACATTTAATTTGAACATTACACTGAACCTGAACCTGAAATCTCACCTAAACCTGAATCGAACAGTCACTTTGAAACTGAAATCTGAACCTAATCCTAAACCTGAACCTGATCCCTTACCCCAAATCAGTACCTGCTACTTATGGTTGATGACTGAGCCCAGTGAATTCTCACCAGGTACCTTAACTAATCCCCTTGGCAGGACCCATATGGGGTTATCATTGGCAAATACAAAAATAAATTCAGTAGAAAAAGTAGACTTTAGGACTCATTTTCCTTTTGGGGCACATTTTATAGGAATAGATTGCTGGTTATGAATTTATTTGGTTTTTGTGTTTTATTTTTCTAATAGAAAGAGAGAAAGTCCATAATAGTAGAGAGGTAGGCAGGTAAAGAGTTTATGGGAGCATATGGGCAAGGGGTAAAATGATAAAAATAATTTTACAAAAGAGTATCCCCAAAGCCTATTTATAAATTAGGGATAAAAATTAGTTCCACTACCTGCTGATGTATAGGCTGCTCAGGCGTTCTGCCCGACATCCATGTTCAGAGTGCCTGGTTAAGTTTAGGCAGATTCCTGTTCTTTTACTGGAAGCTTCTACGTTAAGAAAAAGGCTGCCAAAAGGACTGATATATGGCTTTTTTTGTATTGGAACTTTTAGCTCTAGAGGAGGGAGTACTTAGCAAGGGCTGAATATGTGGGACATATGCTATGCAGGAGAAAATAGCTTGAAGAAACAGACACAACAATGTATTGTGTGAGGAATTTTGTTATAGAAGGGGAGAAAGCTAATAGCGCCATCACTGGGGTGACTGAGAAGGGCTTTGGTTGAATGGAATAATATCTAGCATTAAAAACTGATATCTCATTCTACCTAGCAGGAAAATAAAATTAGGGTGTGTGTGTGTGTGTGTGTGTGTGTATTTATAGGTATTGTTACCTAGAATTAATCTCACACAACCTCCCGTGTGTGTGTGTGTGTGTGTGTGTGTGTGTGTGTGTGTGTGTGTGTGTGTGTGTGTGTGTGTGTGTGTGTGTGTGTGTGTGTGTGATTGGGGAGTGTCAAGACTATTGGTTAGGCGAGACCTACTTGACCCAATACCTAGCTTTCCCTCTCTTGCCCTCATGCTCTTCTGTTTCTTCCTCTTCTTCTCCCTCTTCCCATTTCTCTCCCACACCTTCTCCCTCTCCTATGTGTTTGTGTGTGTATACCTTGCCTATTGAGAATTGGAAACTCAGCAGGTCTTAAAGTCTAGTTGTACATGTCATTTTTTAGTATACAATGATGAATCTGATACTTACCAATGTGTATGTGTTTGAGGATTACAATGTGAAAGGGAAAAGTCAGGACATGACATACAGTATATAGTCCTGTGTTTCTCTGCAGGGACATAGACAAATTCTTTGTTGTTCTGTGAATTTTGTGCAGGGAGATCCCAGACAGCAAGCATCTCCCCACATTACTCATCAAAGATTGTGAAAATAGAAATGGGCTTCTTTGCATTGTTTCTAATCTGTTCTAAGTGAAGGGACAATCATCAGCATCTGTGCACTATATAATGTGATTGATGACTACATTGCATGTCATCATAGAGCCTTCATCGTATTGTTGATGGAAGCAGAAGCATAGATTCACACCCAAGCCCTTAGTCAAACTCCTAATATCCAGATGTATGGAGGGAGGAGTGATGAGAAAATGTGTCAAGAACATGCTTGGGAAACTCACAGAAAAAGCTGACCTGAGAAAGTGGGAGTTCAAGGACCCCAGTCTGACATCTGGGGAACCAGCAAAGAATTGAACCAAACACCCTGAATGTGGGTGTCAGTTGGGGGCCTTTGGAAGTGTTGGAACTTCTGCCAGATGTATCTGTATTTATCGCTATTGCAATAATTGGCTTTGGGAACCCATTACTTATGCAGGGATATTCTTTCATGATAGATATATGGGGAGGGCCTAGGTCCTGTCCCAAATGATTTTACAGACTCTGATGATCCCTCATGGGAAGCTTTACCCTCCTGGGTAATGGACATGGGTTGGGATTGAAGATTGATGGGGGGCATTCGAAGTTGGGCTAAAGGGAACTAGAATTGCTTTGTAAAACAAGATTGTTTTTTAAAAATAAGAATTCATTTAAAAAGATTTTCAGTGATGAAATTTGATATGAATGTATTCATGTATGCATTATACCTGCTTTTTAAAAGGAATTACATTAATATTTCCATAACTACTCATAAGGGAGAAAAAGAAAAACTTTCCAACAATTTCTAAAATGGAGCATCCTGACAGACCTGGTGTTTAAGCTTTCCTTCTTGATCCCACATGTTGGAAAAAGAGCACCGACCTCCACCCACAAATTTTTCTCCGACATCAAGAAGTAGCATATGCTGATAAACAACAAAGAGTATAATAACAAAATGGAACAAAAGGACCCTAAACGTAAAATATGCAGAGACTATAAAGCATGAATTGATGATCCTAAATATGGCAATCCTTATTGAAATCACTTGAAACTTTCAGGAAGTTAAAAGAACACAAAGGCCATGTTCATGTCAAGATGAGTTCATGATTGAAAAACAAAAAAAGTAGAAAGGCAATTCTAGTATAAAAAATGGCAAATAAATCATAGGGGGAGGGGTACTGGCAGTGGTGTCACATGCATTGAACCCCAACACTCAGGAGGCAGAGGCAGGCAGCATTGAGGACAGCCTGGTCTACAGAGAGAGAGTCAGGAAAAGTTTAAAAGCTACAGAATAAAACCCTCTCTCAAAACCACAAAAAAAACCAAAAACAAACAAACAAAAAAAATGAGAGAATGAAGAATGAAGAGAGGAAGACAGGTTACTAAGAACTAATTACTAAGTATAAAATACAGCCCACCCCACAGCAATATCTCTCTGATGGTCCACAATGTTCTGGGAAGCATCCTGGTATGCCGCAGCCTCCGCAGACTTTTTAGAAAAAAAGAGTGATGCACAGAAAACAAGGTTTTTATAATCCAAACTCAGGTTTCTGAGAGTCACCCAGTATGAAGAAGTCACCCATTACAAACTCCCAATCTTTTGGACAAAGACAGCATGCTGAGTCCCATCTAAACAAAATATTCATGAAAAACAGCAGCCAATGTGGCTGTACCTGGTGTTGCTTGAGTTGATCACAAAATCACAGATTCATGGCTTGAAGCACTAATTGTGCACTGCCTCTGGCACTGGTGACTGCGAAGTGAATGCTCTGCCTTCACTCACTAGACTGGCACCAACTGTCTCTCCACCACCCCCTCGTGCCTATGTACATCCTGTTCTGTGACCTGATTGGTGACAGTTACAGAACTGAGCCAATCAGATTGAGACGCCATTCAGGGCTCCCTGATTGGTCAGAATGAAGTCACGTGCCAGCCCATCTGCACTGCACGTGGGGGTCCAGTGGGAGCAGGTTTAGAGCACAAGGCTTTGCTGGTTCTGGGCCTTTTCTGCACTTCCCAGTCAGTATGCATCTCCCCACACTTCTTCCCTCCCATGGCCTCATGTAAGTCGTGAAAATAGACTTGGTTTCTAAAGGTCATATTTGTGTTTGGAACTTTTCTAGTCTTTCCTGAGACCATGGTCATCTGGAAGTATCTGTTCACTGGTGACTTGTGATCACCCATAATAGGAACATCTAATAGGACCTCAGAAATTCCTGCCTTCAAAGAACTAGTTGTCAGAAACAAAAATACAGTATTCTCATGTGTCAGGACCCTCAAGTGCATGCTGACATTTGCCCTTGAAACTCCTCATGATATTTTACTATAGCTTAGGTCTGTGTTAAATCCTTTACTTTGTAAATTTTAAAGTTACATCATCAACTAGTCATGGACTGTCATATCTTCACTAGTCTTCAATAGCCAGAAATTATAGGGATACAAATATTACCAAACCAAAACATTATTTTCCCCATCAATTTTCCCCTTCATTGCACTGCTGTTGTGATTAACCATTCTAATCCAAAAAAATTGTATTTCTCAGTTGTAACCCCTTCACAATTAATTCTATTAGGATGTTCTCTCATACTTTGCGAAATCACTGTAAATTTATTGCTGAAATAATACTCAAATGCCAGAATGAACATTTAACATTTAATCAGTACTATTGCAATCCTCGACCTAGAATGGATTATAATTCTGTATTTGAGGCTGGGCCTTTACTGGTATGCAAAGATATTAGACTTCATTCCCCTATACATGTAGCCAAACACAATGTGGCAATTATTGTGAGAGATAGTCCACTGTTTACACTGTGTCAGATGAGGAGCCTTAATTAGTAGTTGTTAGTTGCTGATGATGCTCAACTTTGCTGAATTAGTGGCCATGAGCTCTTGAAGATGCTCACAGGATACTGTCACATGCTCCTCCCCACCATCTATGGCAAAGTAAGGTTTCATCCATTTTGATCATATTCCCTCAATAGAATGATCTATTCAGTTTCCTAGATCCCTTCTACCAGCTGTGGTCAAAGCATTTTCATTTTCTTTTCTTTATGCCTTTGTGTGTAGTGTATATGTGTATTTCTTTATATGTGTTTACCCTGTGATTGCAGGTTCCTCCCCAACCCAATCCACTCCTCCTTTATTTTTCTTCATAAAATGTAGACATCCCATGAATATCAACTAGAGGTGGTATATTAAGTGGCATTGAATCTAGGCACCTGATCTCCAGTTATGGCTGTGTAAGGCAAGCTGGTATGAGGAAAGTTTCCCCAAATCAGGCAGAGTCTCACAAGCAAACTTAATTACACAAGGGTAACATTTGCATAGAGCTCAGGTCAGTCCCCTGCAGGCTCTCCTAGTTGCCAGTTCACTCTCTATGAGATGCTACCATGAATCCACTTCTGTTGATTCCTGTGGTTTCTTTAGCTGTCCTCACTGAGCTGGTCCCTGTGATCTTTCCTTTCTATCTTCTGCAGGATTCCTCAAGCTCACACTAATGTTTCACTGTGAGTCTCTGCATCTATTTCCTATTGTTGCTGAATGAATCCTCTCTGATGACTAACATGCTAGCCACCAATCTGCGTATAGTTGAGTATCATTAGGAATCATTATATTGGCTTTTTTGACGGGTTTTGTTTGGTTTTATGCTAGGTGACTGGTCTATACTGATTCTGCACTTTGCTCTTGAGGCAGTGTCAAGTGTGGGCTACATTTAATAGACTAGTCTTTAGTTGGTCTCTCTCACAGTTTCTGAACCACCTTTATCACCATCTTTACATGTATATGCTGTGTATCACAGATTATCTTAATTAGTGGACTTTCTCCTGAAATTCAAATATTTCTAAATCTCATCTCTTCATGCATTACTTTATGAATTCCTTTGAACAGAAATTCGAGTCAATTACTGTTTCCTATACCAATTGGGACCAGTATGTCAAAGGGTAGTACCATGACCTTCTCTCAGTTACCTCAGCGAAGAGGATGAATATAATCCTCCTTAATTATTGCAACAAAGGCTGAACTGACAGTCTCTCTAGACAATTTTTTATTCACACTATTTTTCATTGCTTTCACATCAGTATGAAAATTTATAGACATCTCTATTTCAGTCTGTTTTGAATTAGTTATTGTGCTCTAATCACAGAGTGCAAGATAGCCCCAACACCTGTAGGCCTTGTCACTGACCTTCAAGACTTCATTGACCCCACACTCGCTGTGTTTCAGTAAATAAATATCTCAGCTTACTAACCATGGAAGAGTACAAATAAAACCTACACATTCCTGCCATCTATGATGGGTACTTCCACAATACAGCATTGTGCCTGTTTGCATCAAAATGTGAAATTTATCATGCTGAGCTGTGACGTACTTGATAAGAGCCATGGCTCTTATTTTGAGAGCAAGGTTCAAGCCTCAGCCATCTTCTAGTACCTCGCAATTGACTATAATTAAAGTGGGGGAATCTGCTACGCTCTTCTCTCCTGTTAGTGAGTACACACTGATGTGCTCCACTGAGCAACAAGCAGTCCATCAGTACTCATAGTGAATACCACCTCAGAAGATAAATTAGTAAATAGGTTTTAAAGGAGTTGTTCTGAGCTGGGGATGTATATACAACAATGACAAAGACAAAAATTAAGACATGATGAAAAGGCATGTGCTTATCAGAATTGAACTCTGGCATTCTATGTTGAAAATAACATTTAAGAAATTCTTTTCAAGATTGTAGGTTATGACAATTATAGTTCTCTGTGCACTCTCAGTAAATCATTATTCATGTGATTTGTAATATTTTTTATGTCACTCCAATCAACCTGTCTATGCCATTTCTCTAAAAAGAGGCTTCCTTAATATTCATCTAACTGGGGCTTATAATGCTGAGGTTTTCTAAAAGCAAATTACTTTGCATGAAGCATCATGCATTTATTTTATCACGTTTGAGTTATCAGAATATATTCAATCATTATTTTAAATATTTGATATAAAATTTTGTTTAAATAACTGTTAACAGTGGACCGTTAAAATGGGATTGGTCATTTGGTGAGGCACAAACTTGTCCTGGACTCTTACATGTTACTTATATTTTTGTAATCCCACTTGCTGTTCTGCATTTACTTTGCTTGCTCATTCTCTCTAACACACTTGTTTTGGGTGTTTTGATGCATGGGGAATTTCTGGTAAGTCTGGGGACACCTTAAAGCACATGATGCCTAGTTCCAGACAGAGTGCATTGGTTGGAAATGAATGGCAAATGTATCAGGATATTTCATCAGAATATGTTGTGTGTGTATGGGAGGGGGCTGTTTGAACATCTAGAGAGAGAAAACACCTAATTTTCTCTCTCTCACCCTCAAGGTCTTCTGTTGTTAACTTCTCTCCCTGTACCTCCCCCTCTCTCCATATTCATTGTGGGTTTATTTGTATATAATTTTCCTATTCTGGATTTGGCACTCTGTAGGCCCTGACATCTAGTTGTATGTTTGAATTTGGCAGTAGGTGACAATAAATCTAATACTTAATCATGTATATAGGTTTGAGGATTTTCATGTGAATTGAAAAATCAGGACCTTCCATACAGCCTATTGTCCCATGTCTCTGTGCAGTGACAGAGCCAAATAATTGCCTGTTCTGTGCCTTTTGTGTATGGACATCTGAGAAAATATGCACCTCCCCACACTTCTTCTCTACCAGCATCCCATTTATACTTTGAAAATAGATCTACTTTTTTAAGATCTAATTTGTGTTTGCACTATTTCTACTCTGTCATGTGTGAAAGGGTGATCAGGTAATATCTGTGTACGATAATGAGATGGATTACTACCTTACATGCCACCATAGAGCCTTCTTCCAGTAGTTAATTGAAGTAGAAACAGAGATTCACAGAAAAGCCTTGAGACAAACTCCTGGAATCCACTTGTAAAGAGGGAGAAATGAGAGCTTAGTGAAAGTACTAGAAGCATACCAAACACCAAATAGATTGGACTAAAAGATTTCTCTTGCCATATAATAATCAAGACAACTAATATACAGAATAAGGAAAGAATTTTAATGACAGCAAAAGAGAAAGTCCAGGTAACATATAAAAGCAGACCTATCAAAACTAACCTGGCTTCGGCATAAAAACTCTCAAAGACAGAAGGTTCAGCATAAATGTTCTACAAATATTAAGAGCTCCTGAATGCAAGCCTATGCTACCATACCAAGTGAAACTCTCAATTATTATAGTTGGAGAAAAGATTTTCAAATATATATATATTTGAAAATGTGTGGGGGAATCACACACACACACACACACACACACACACACACACACACACACACACACACAAACATATCCTCCCCTACAGAAAGAATTGTAATTAAAACTCCAACCAAAAATCGTTAACTACACTCACAAAAGACATAGGCAAAAGATAATCCCACTTTACCAGAACCACCTCTCCCTAAAATAGTGGGTTGAATATACTCACAATACCTCTGCCAAAAACAAATCTAGAACAATCAAGAATTAACAATCTATGGTTCTTACTTTCCCTAAAAATTAATGGTTTTAATTCTACTATAAAAAGACACAAGCTAACAGAATGGGTACAAACAGAATTCATCTTTCTGGTACATACAAGATATAGATCTAAGCTTCAAAGATAGACATTACATCAGGATAGAGTGTTGTGAAAAGACACTTTCAATCAAATGGACATCAGAAGCAAGCATGTGTAGCTATCTTCATATCTCAAAAGTAGACTCCTAATTAAGATCAATTAAAAGAGATGGAAAAGGCCTTTTTATATTTTCCCAGGAGAAGTATATCAATACAAAGTCTCAGTTCTGAACATCTTTGCTCCAAATACAAAGGCAACCATCTCAAAAAAAAACCTACTAAAATTAAAAACTCACATAAAACCTCACACACACACATAGTGGTAGATTTCAAGAAGGCACTTTTACCATTAGACAAAACCACCAGAATTAATTTTAACAGAGAAACAAATGAACTATCTCAAGTTATGTCCCAATTGGGTGAAACACATTTATAGAATATTCCATCCGAATACAAAAGAATATAAATTCTCATCCCCACATGAAAACATCTCTCGAGTTGAATGCATGCTAGGCAATAGAACAATCCTCAAGAGATTTTTAAAAAAAGACATGTGGAATAGTCCCATGCATCTTATCAGACCACCATGTTTTAAAGTTTGAATTAAATTACAACACAAAATGCAGAAACTTTACAAACTGATGGAAAATGAATAATATGCACTTGTACCATTCCTGTGTCAAGGACGAAATACAAAAAGAAATTAAATATTTTCTAGAATTTAAAGAAAAGGAAGATACAACATATATGAACTTACAGAAAGCAGTGGTAGTAGGAATGTTCAATGCACTAAGAGCTCATGTAAATATAAGAGATAATAGTCTTATTAGAGAATTAGCAGCTGAAAGCCTTAGAACCAAATTTAGCAAGTTTACCCTGGAGGAAAAATAGCCAGCATACCTAAAAGACTGACCACAACTAAGAATTTCATCAACAGTGTAAAGGCTAACATAAATGCCCTTCCCTGAAAGCGACTGACAATGAACTTATCCACCATCATGGAGCCTTCATCTAGTAGGTGGTGGAAATAAATCAAACACCCACAACAAAACACTGAGCGAAACTAGAATCCAGAAGAAGACAGGGAGGAAAAGACCAGGCTGGAGAAACACATAGAGATATCTGACCTGAACAAGGAAGAGGTAATGATAGTTGTGAATCCAGCATGGAACTGACTCAGACCCCTTGAACACAGTTAGAAGGCCTGTGCAGTCTAAGAAACCACAGACAGTAGAACCAGGATGTATTCCTTGTACACAAAAGGACATTGCAGGCACACCTCCATGGAGGGATTCTCCCTTAACATAAAGATAGGAGAGAAGTCCTAGTCCCTACTCCAAATTACTAGACAGGTGTAGATGACCCCTTTTGGAGGACATCACCCTACATGTGGAGTAGGGGGAGATGGGAGGGTAGGTGGTCTGGGGGGCATGAGAGGGTGGAAGAGAGGAAAAGAGGAAGGGAGGGAGAGAGAATGAGAGGAAGGGAGAGAGGGAGGGAGAAATGGGTACCTGTGGTCTATTTGTAAAATAAAATTAAATTAATATTAAAAAAGAAGAATATGCTCAAATATTACCCTTATGAAAAATAAATAAAGAAACAAACATAAGTATAACCTCTATTGAAAAATAAGTGGTCATCAAAGCCTGCCAACCACAAAAAGGCCAGAGACAGACGTCTTTAGTGCAGAGTTTTCCAAGAAATTTAAAGAAGATCTAATACCAATACTCCTCAAATTGTACCACAAAATGAATGCAGAAGGTGCATTACCAAATTCCTTTTAAGTAGCTGCAATTACCTTGGTACATAAGCCACATGAGACAAAAATAAGAAAGAGAACTGGACACCAATATCCCTCATGAACATTCATGTAATATATTCAATAAAATACTGGCAAATAGAATCCAAGAACACATCAGGGAAATCATCCACCATGACCAAGTTGGCTTTATCCTAGTGATGCAGGCATGGTTCTACATATGAAAATCTATCAAAGTGATCCACTAAAAAATGAAAAATCATATTGTCATCTCACTAGATGATTTTCTCTGATTATGAAGCTGATGGGATGTGGAGTTCCTATTTCTCAATCCTCCAAGCATATCTTTTTATTTCCATTCACACTTGTCTGCATAATTTCTGCCTACATACCATTTTGTAGCATGTGCACCTAGCAAGCATCTTGTAAAATAGAGTGAATGTAGGTGAATATAAAATGAATATAGAGATAGAAGGTGTGGTGTAATTTCTAATATTAGAATCTTCTGGCCCTGATCTCTCAAGAAATTAATTCAACATTTAGAAGGACAAAGTTCATAGTTTCTCTTAGTTGAAATCTTATCAGCACACAATATATGATTAAATGCTTTTCAAATGGACCTTATCTAGATGCAAAATAGATGAGCCTTCATTCAGTGAAGAATATTGAAAGGACTCCTGAATGAAATAACAAATGTAATGTTATTACTTAATTTTTTCATTCTGTCTGGACAAGCTAGTATCTCAGAGTTGCTTTTATTTGTATTTCCTGAGTCCAAGGATGATGAGTACTTTCTTAAGTGTTTTCAGCCATTTTATTATCCTCTATTGATAATCCTCTATTCACTACTGTGCCCCATTTTTTATAGGGTTACTTGGTGTTTGGTGATTAGTTTCTTGTGTTTTTTATATATTTTGATGATGTGCTCTCTGTTACATGTGTGGTTGGTGAACTAATTTTCCCAGTATTTCGGCTCCCTTTTAGTTTTTTTGATTATGTTCTTTGCCTTACAGAAGCCTCTCAGTTTCAAAAGGTTTCTTTTATTAATTGTTTTTCTCAGTCGATGTCTGCTACTCATGTTATGTTCAGGAGTCAGTCTCTTTTACCAGTTTGTTCATGGGTACCTGCCACTTTCTCTTCTAAAAGTTTTGGTATGGCTGTATTTATGATGAAGTATATGATCCATTTGGACTTAGGTTGTGTGCATTACAATAGACATGGGTCTTTCTGAAGACTTCACACACCATCATCCAGTTGTGCAAGTACCACTTGTTGAAAAAGCTTTTCTCTTTCCACCTGACAACATCAAACTGAATCCAGAGAAGCTTAAGTTGACTCATCAAATATCAGGAAGAAGACAATGCTCCCCAATATCTTGGTAAATTGAAAATATTTTATGTGAGGTTTTTTTGCAAGGACCATAAGACAACAAAAGTAGATCAAGGGGATACAATTTGAAGGGAAGAAATGAAACTGTCATTATTTTCCAGTGATATGATAGTTTACATATGTGCTCAAATAAATTCTACTAGTAAATCTCTCCAGCTGATAAACACAATCAGCAAATTAGCAGGAAACAAGATTAACTACAAAAAGTTAGTAGCCCTATTATGTGAAGAAAATAAAGAGGCTTAGACAGAAATCAGGGTAACCTACATTTACAATAGCCACAAACAACATAACATAACTTGAAGTAATGTTTACCAAACAAGTGATAAATGTATATAGCAAGAACTTTTGGTCTTTAAAGAAAAATAATTAAAGAAGATAACAGAAAATGCAAAGATCTCCCATGATCTTTGATAGGTAGGATAAACAGTAAAAATGGCAATCTTGCCAATAGCAATTGGCAATGGAATGCAATCCCTACTAAAATCCAAGCACACAATTCCACAATTCTTCACTGACTTTGAAAGGATAATACTCAACTTCACATGGAAAAACAAAAGTCCCAGTATAGCAAAAAAAAAAAAAAAAAAAAAAAAACCTATACAACCTTGGAACTTCTGGAGGCAAAACCATCTTTGACTGTAAGTGCTACTACAGAAATATAGTCCTGAAAACAGACTGGTATGGATACAATAATAGAAAGTTAGACCAATGGAATTCAATCAAAACCCCTGATATTAACACACACATCCAAGAACACCTGGTTTTTGACAAAACAGCTAAAAGTATACAATAGGAGGAGGAAAGCATCTTCAACAAATGGTGCTAGCACAACTGAATGATGGTATGTAAAAGACGGCAGATACACCCATATCTATCGCCATGCACAAAACTCAAGTTGAAATGGATCAAAGATGTCAACATACATCCAGCGACACTGAGTCTATTAGAAAAGAAAGTGGAAGGTACCTTTAAATAAATTGCTACAGGAGACTGCTTCCAGAACATAAGTCCATTAGCACAGACACTGAGATCAACTATTAATAAATGGGCCCTCCTCAAACTGAGAATCCTTCTCTAAGGCAAAGGACACAGTTGATGTGACTTAATGGCATCCCATAACATGGGAAAAGATCGTCACCAATCCTACATCTGACAGAGGGCTGATCTTTAAAACATACGAAGAATTCAAGAAACTAGTCCCCAAAACAACAAATAAGACTATTAAAAAATGGGGAATAGAACTGAACAGAGAATTCTCAGTAGAAGAAAAAAAATGCTGAAACACTTTCAAAGTGTTCAGCATCCTTAGCTATCAGGGAAATGCAAATCAAAACAACTTTGTGATACCATCTTACTCCTGCCAGAATGTCTAAAATTAGAAACACCAAGGACAATTTGTGCTGGAGAAGATGGACAGAAAGAACACTCCTCCACTACAGTTTTTTCAAGAGCAGTATGGTGATTCCTCCTTAAAATGTTAGTCAGTCTACCACAGATCCCCAAAATCCCCTTCTTAGGCACATACCAAAATGATCTACATCTATGGAACAATGGCATGCTCAACTATGTTTGTAGCAGCATTATTTAAAATACCAAGAACCTGGAAGCAACTTAGATGTCCCTCAACTGAATATTGGATAAAAAAGATGTGGCACATTTACACAATGGAATAGTACTCTGTTAAAAAAAATGGAATCTTGAAATTTGCAGGAAAATGGATGGAACTTGAGGAAACCAACCTGAATGAGATAACCCAGTCACAAAAGAGGAAGATGGTATGTATTCATTGACATATCAATTTTAGACATAGAGCAAAGACATATTCATTGATATATTAATTCAGACATAGAGCCTGTAATTCACTAGGCCAGAGAAACTAGGATACAAAGAGGATTCTAAGTGATTCATACAAGTTCCTTCACAGAAGCATAAAGTGACAAGTTCTCTTGAGCATATTGGGAGTGTGAGGCAGTGAGAGGAGAGAGAGCAAAGAGAAAGACAAGAGGAGGAATGGAAAGCACATTGGACTAGGAAGACTGAGTCAGGGGAGGAGTAGATGAGAGACAAAGGGAGAGAGAGAAAGACACCATGGAAGAAGGAGCCATTATAGGTTAGATGAGAAAACAGACTCTAGGGAAATATCCAGAGAACTACAAGACTGATCTCAACTAACAATTTGAGCAACCATAAATTCCCTTTCCCAGATAATAAATTTGATGATGAACTTATCCATAATTACAGAACCCTCATCTAGTAGCTGATGGAAGCAGAAGCAGACACCCACAGCTAAACACTGAGCCAAACTGGAATACAGATGCAGAGAGGAAGGACCTGACCAGGCTACAGAAACCTACATAGACAGCTGACCTGAACAAGGAGAAGCTAATGGGCCCCCAGACTGATAGTTTGGTACCCAGCATTAGATCATCTCATAAATATGGGTCTCAGTCAGAAGGATTGGGCAATCTAAGGTTCCTCTGACAGTGGAAGTAGCATGTACACCTGGTGCACAAAATGATTTTGAGTGTCATTCTCAATGGAGGAATACTCCCTTAACGTAGAAGCAGGAGGGATGGCCTAGTTCCTACTCCAAATGACATTACAGATTTAGTTGTGCCCTCCTAGAGGCATTACCCTACATGTAGTGCACGTGATGGGAATGGGACTGGGGTGGAGATTGGGTTGCATGAGAGTGTGGGAGAGAGGGAGGGATGGAGAGAGGCAGCTAGAGGGAACTTGATCCATATGTACAAAAGTAAAAAAAAAAAGACTGGATACTGGTAAGTGACAGATAAACAACTCAGAATTACTTTTCATGCTCAGAACATTTCTCTGATAAAAAGACGATGTATAATAAATATTTGAGCAATGTGAATGATAGAATTAATAATAAAATTGACTTTAAAATAAAATATCAATTAATCAAAAAATGTGATAATGCATACTTAACTCCCCAAGATGAGACTTGACTTGACTCTTCATGGAATAGAGCATCATTTATTTAAATTATTATACAAATATATAAATGATCTTGAATACTAACAAATAATTTTAAAAAAAATTCCTGGGTCTGGTACACTTGATACCACAAGATGGCTCCAAACTTCAGGTATTGTGGAAGATATAATCATTGTTTTATTAGACTATAAAATCAAACACTAGTTGGTATCACAACATCCACTTCCCCTATGTGGCTCCAAACCATAATCATTACCGATGTTGTCATCATTGATTTAAATAAGTAAATTATGTAATTAAATATTAGATGGTTTTACATACTTGACTCCCACAAAGTGATGCAAAAATCCACTGATCAAATATTTACTGTCCTATTTTCATAAATAAATAATTACACATTCAGTGAATAAGATTGTATGCCATAGTAGACTCTCACAAGTTGTCTCTTACTTGCCTACCACAAAAATGTGCCGAACTAAACTGATGATGGATTATTCACAGATTTGAGCAGTAAGATGTGAAAGTGTCTAAAGGACATTGTGTATCCAGTGTTTAAGAGGATATCAGACAATTGATGTTGAGCAGCTGCATCATTAGAGATAAATTGCTATCCAATTATTCCTCAGTCTAGTATAACCAATGGAGTAACACATTCCTGAAGAAGGTTAACAATAGAAAACTCTCCCTTTGTTGAATAATTGTGAGTCATTTTATCTTCTTAATCCATAGTTTTCTTCTTAAGGAAGATGACATTCATTAACAAATGTCTTTCGACTCTTTCTCCACAGACTATACTTCCTGATATTAGGTAACCTTGAATTGGGAAATATTAATAGCTGTAGGTCAACTTCCAGGTATTGCTATGACTTGGTTAGGAAAATCAATTTCCACAAATGCTGTCATTAAAAGTTTTATGAGATACTTATCTTCGCATACTTAAAGTATTCAATCTAAGTTGTTATCTGGTTCTTGGCCCATGATACCAGAATATAGAATTCCAGCAGGGTTGCCAGGCAACATTTGTGATCAAAGATTCTGTCAAATTCCAGTGCACCTCTCATTTGCTATAAAGCACACCCACTAATTGACTAACGTTATAGCCTCATTGATTTTCTCCCCAAAATGCAAGGCTTTTTCCTGAAGTATACTTATTTTCAAGTCTATTAAATAACTACATGCCTATAGTGATATACACATGGAAACAAAAGCATCTTTATGCCATTCAACTACATTTATGAGTCTGTAGCCATATATCATGTGTTCCAATTTTCTTATTTACAGAATGGAGACATTAACATCAATGGCCATTAACTTAATACTTTTCTATTTAGTGAAATAAAAATAAGATTCTTTTCATTCTCTTTAGAACAGCTTGACAACATGGTATTGGTTCAAATATGGGCAAAAGTAGGTGATTGAATAATTGTAGAAAAGCACAAAAGAAAAAAAGAGTGATAAATTAACACAGAGAAACACATTGGACATAAAAATATCAGTCATGCTAAGAAAAGTCCATGCTCACAGAGCTTACATGCAACAAGAACAAATGGCTTACTTTGGACTACTGAAAAATTAGTGTAAAAATTCAGGAGGGCCTCCTAAAGATGCCTTTGCCCACAGACATCAGTAAGAAGTCTAGAGAATAAAGCATTCATATTCCTAAGAGGTGGGATAGGTGGGATGGGTTTTTGATTTTTGTTTTTTGTTTTTTTGTTTTTGGTTTTTTTTTTTGGTGATTTGATGAACTGTCGAAGTTTGTAATCATTTAGAAATAATATAAGATAAAAATGAATTTTAACCTCAAATATTTTACAGGTATATGGGCTTTGGTATAATGATACAAATGTACAGTTATTTTCATTATAATGGATATATGTTTTTACTCTTGTTTTAGGTATTGCACTTACGCAGCATATTTAACAATGAACATATAATTAAGAAATACAGGTTACTATTCATCTATAATTACTAAACGTGTAGTCATATTAGTTATGATCATATGTGGATAGATTCATGATCGTAAAACACTTTGAAGACCTATAGACTATGGCATTTAAGATGTTTAATGACCTGAGTCTTTTCATGACTGTGAGACATGTCCGCTACAGGCAGTACAAGTTACTTCACAAAAGTATGATGGGCATAGAAGTACCTCCACATTGAGTTTGCTTTCATTGTGTGAAAACTAGTCATTTGGGCAAGAAACTCTTGCCTTGACTGGTGATGGTATCATTTATTTATTAAAATCGATCATTACACAATATGTGATAACACTCATTTGGAGTCAAGGTTGCTAGACGATCTAATCATCTGATCATTTCATTGTTCAAATATGTCTTTATCTACTCAACGACGAGTGGAGTCTGTTTCTACCTTGTTAGAGTTAATTGTGGCATGACCTTTCATTATTTAGTTATTTATGATATCAAATTTGGTACCTCACTTGGGTTGAATTGTGAGATATTATTTCATTATTCATTATTTTTACAGTTAAAACCTATGATTAAATAACCATTTATCTCTTGAGTTTTGCCCAATTTTCTAGGATTCAAGTATAAAACACCAACCAATTATTTAATTTTTAATCATTTAATTATTAAAATATATTATTATTTAATAAGTCATCACTGGATTTGTAACCACTTTTTCTTGACAATGTGG
Source organism: Cricetiscus sungorus (assembly GCA_030556225.1). Lineage (NCBI taxonomy): Eukaryota > Metazoa > Chordata > Mammalia > Rodentia > Cricetidae > Cricetiscus > Cricetiscus sungorus. Next base: position 91,329 of record JANBXA010000489.1, read on the forward strand.
CATCATCTAATTACATGATTCTTTATGCATATAATTGATCACTCCATCAACCATGATACCTCAACTTTGGTGCCACCTACTTATTTATTTAAGTAATTATTTATTATTAAGGCCTCCTACTTATTTATTTATTTATTTATTTACTTATTCATTTATTTTTAGTTTCTTTAATCACTCAGTATTTAGGAATAGTTCAGTCTGGTTCGAGCATGGGGGAGTATGCAACACTATCTAATTGTTCAATTATTATATACATATACATTAAACCTTTAAATACATGATATCATCCTTCATGACCAGAGATGGGCAGTCTCTCTGGGAGTTAATTGTGTGATATTTAGTTATCTTACTATTATTTCATTGACAATCACTGAAGTTTGTTGACATCTTATGTGAGTTATGTATGCAGGACCATCCAATTATTTACTTGTTGATTACTTAAAAGATGATGGTGTCATCTATTAGGGGTTTGGATGCTGTGCAGTGGATACAGCAGATGCCCGTTGCCAGAAGCAGCACCCAAAGCACGAGGGACATATATTCATATATTTTAATAAATAATTGATTGAATAATTACAAAACTGGAAGGGTTCACATCATCCATTCTCATGAGGATTCATCAGATCTGACCCATGGAGGACACAGTCATCATTGATTTTAAGAATTCAATACTTTAATAATCTGATGGTCAGAGAATGTTATCTAATGATGATTTTTGTCATTTAATTGATCATTACATCAGCCATTATACCCGAGTTTGGTGCACACATGTTCCCCTCTTGGCTCTTTATTCCTACAAATTTCTGTTCACAAGTTTCTCTCCAAAAATTCTCTCCGGAAATATTCTCAATAAAAGCTCTCAATGTTCTCATCAGAAGTTCATTTTGATTCTATGAATTTTCCATTGTATGCACTAACACAGACACAAGTAGGAATTCCCTGGCAGCATAAAATGATACCTGACATGTATATCTTTCAGATTCAGGACAACAGATAAGGATACGAAAAATTGGGAACATCTCCTATCTCAGAGGAGAACTGACTTGTCATAAATCTAAGGTTTTTAATACCTAAGTACAGAGATTTCCTTTTTAGGGGAAGAAAGACACTAATTCCTTAGTACAGAGATTTATTTCTTAGGAGAAGAAATTCACCAATAATAGACTTTGGACAGCTTTGCACACACTGTATTTTGTGGTATTATATATCTTAGATGGGTAGTGTTGCCAACTGAAAAACCAATGCTCATGGATTTATTTCCATGGCATAATTAGTTAAACTCTTACCTATACTAATAAAGACTTTCCTGACACTAGTTTTAGATAATAAAATATCCAAAGATAAAAATGCATTTTAGTTCCTCCCTTCTTGTCGGTCTAGTGATACAGCCAAGGAAAATTCCACTGGATGTAAAGAAACAATTATGATCTCATCTCAAATTCACAATCTAATAATCCCATCCATGCTAAATTTACCCCCGCATGCATGACTCCATATTACAATCTCATTTTCTTTTTCCTAAAGAAAAACCCTATATGTCGATTGTAAATGTTTTCATTTCTCCTACTCCATAGATACGTGCTATATCTGCAATAGCTAACATACAATTGCAGGCATCACCATAACATTCCAGGAGATTGAGAAGCCCTTGAGTCTCATGCAGATACTGCAGCTATCATGTTATGAGAATGAAGACAGCACCACTGTTGTGCCTATGACTGTCACAAAAGATTGGCACTCAAATGAAAATATGTTATATTTGTCTCAAGTTTAAGGGGAGCTTGAACACATGGACAAGTTAGAAGTAATGAATAAAAAAGATAACTGAACAATTCACCAAGTACACATACTCAGATTGTACAGAGAGACAAACATAGACATCCACACATACAAACATACGATCACTGACATACACATCCCCCAAACACATGTGACACAGATGGTCACATAGATTCTAAACCACAGGAAACAAAAGCCAATAGTTTTCTCTTAATAGCCCCAAAGCAAGCATCTACATCCTAAGAAATGCCTCTACAGAAGAAACCTCATTATTATTTAGATTCTTGTTGATATCTTTGGGAAATTCACACGTTTATTATCTAGTGCCATCCTATTCTCCCTCAGTGCCAAGCAGAACCCAGGGAGGTACTTTGTGGCTGTCAACCGGTATCCATGATGTCCTCATTCTGGGAGTTCACACAATGAGGTAGCTATGTATTTCCACTGTCAGAACAACCATTTCCACATGGTTTTCAGACAAAGGCCTTATCTGCTTAAAAATATGTACAGTTTCTTATATAGGCAAAAATAAATTGTACTCATCAGTAATACCTAGTTTATAACCTGTGTTTTTTGGAGAGGAGTTGTAAAAGCAGTACTTTATCATTTCATAAAACAAATCTCTCTATGATGTTTTACATTATAAACATTGTTTTTCCTCTTGTATAAACATAGAATGTGGGCTCCTTTGGAATTTCATGGTGTTTCTGAAGCCAACACCTATGATAGAAAACAATTATGACACATGTTACCAATTATTTCATTTGTGATCAATACGGCATGTTCTCAAAAAAGGCTGCTTTGCTTTGGAAAAATGATTTCTGTATGGTATCTCATCTTTGACCATGTCTAGATGACTTCTAGTAATTGCTCATCTGGGGATAGATAAGTGGAAATAAACCAGCTCACATGCATGGTTCTCTCGTCGTTTTTTATTCTTCAAGAAAAGATCTTCCCAAAAGTTCCTTCTCTAAAGCTCTCTTTAAGGTTCTGCCTCAAAAGTTCTCTCTAATAATGTTCTCCCTAAGCTCTCTCTAATAGTGCTCTGGCTTAAGACTCCTGTGGTCACCGACAATGTAATGAGAGATTTTATAATTATGTAATTAAATAATTTGGTGGTGTCTCTTACTTGACTCCCACACGAGTGGGTCAAACTCCAGTGATCATTAATTATTTAATCATGGGTTTAAATGACAAAATGAGTAAATAAATAATGAGCTGACACCGTGCAATTAACACCAAAAAAATGGATCCACACTCCATTGTTCCTCAAGTAGGTCATAGATTTGAGTAATTACATAATCAGATAGTGAGATGATGTGGCATCCTTGACACTCAAAAGGTGGCTCTAAACTTCAGTGATCACAGACTGCGAAATGAATGATATAAATAATAAAATGATTAAATAATTGTATGGTTTCACACCATCAATTCCAGGAATGACATGCCTGACATGACACATGAAGGACGCCAACATTAGCAACTTTAAATATTCAATAAATTAATAATGAGATGATCAGACGATCTTGCCTAATGAACTCTGTTCACCTTATGTCATCGTGTGTCACCAGTATCTGTCGTCCTCGCAAGGCAGCTTCAGAAGCTGATACCCTTTCAGTGGTGGCTCCATCCCCTCCTCACTACTTCCTTCCTGTGAGGACAGAAAATTTCAGAGGATTCCAGAGAATTCCAGGGAACTCCAGATAATTCCGGAGAATTCCAGGAAATTCCAGATAATTCCAAAGAATTCCAGAAGATTCCAGAGAATTCCAGAGAATACCAGAGAATTCCAGATAATTCCAGAGAATTCCAGAACATTCCAGAGAATTCCAGAGAACACCAGAGAAATCCAGAGAACACCAGAGAAATCCAGAGCATTCCAGAACGTTCCAGAGGATTCCATAGAATTCCAGAGAATTCCAGAAGATTCCAGAGAATTCCAGAGGATTCCAGAGAATACCAGAGATTTCCAGAGAATTACAGAAAACTCCAGAAAATTCCAGAGAATTTCAGTAAATTCCAGAGAATTACACAGAATTACAGCGGACAGAGGGTGTCATGAGGAATCACTCCATGACCTCCTCACATTCTTTCTTCTTGTAAGAATAGAAAATTCCAGAGAATTCCAGAGAATTCCAAAGAACTCCAGAAAATTCCAGAAATCTCCAGGACTTACTCTATTCCCTCCTGATTTCCTTCCTTCCTGTGAGGACAGAAATTTCCACCAAATTCCAGAAAATACCAAAAAGTTCTAGAGAATTCCAGAAATATCCAGAGAATTCCAAAAATTTCCAAAACATTCAAGAAATTTCCAGAATATTCCAGAAATTTCCAGAGAATTCCAGAGGACACAGAGTGTAGAGAGGACTCACTCCATCCACTCCTCACTCACTTCCTTTGGTGAGGACAGAAAATTCCATAAATGAATATATAAATATGAATATAAATAAGAATATATACATGAATATAAATACGAACATACATTTATATATGTAAATATATGTATGAATATATATGTAAATATATACAAAGATATATATGAATAAATATATGAATATGTATGCATATGAATAAATACATGAATACATATGAAAATATATATGAATTAATACATTAATATATGAATATACATAAACAAATGTATAAATAAATATGTGAGTGTGTTCTTAATATAAATGAATATAAATATGAATATGCAATATGATTATACACATGAATATGCATCGATGAATATAAATATGATAATATACATGAATACACATATATGAACATACATGAGCAATGCACGAATATATATGAATATGTATATGAATATATATGAATATATAATATATGAATGAAAATAAATATGAATATATATGAATACAAACATGAATACATATACATGAATATAAATAAGAATATATTGAATATATACATGAATATATATGAATATTCATGAATATACATGTGAATGTATACATACATAAATACATGAATACATATATGGATTATACAAGAATAATATGAATATATATATGAATATGTATAAATATAAAATTATATGTGAATATATACATGAATAAATACATAAATACATACATAAATGCACACATGAATATATAATGAATATATATATGCATCAGGCTGTTCCATGCACACCACTCTCGTCCTGAAATTAATTTATTATTAATTTTTAATTACTTTGCCATTTATCAGATATTAAAGGTTTAACTCTCTTTATTTGGTGCAGTTTGAACAGAGATTCATAGTAAATATTTAGGGTCCAAAATAATAGCTCAGCAGGAAAACAATAATCATGTAAGTACGTCCCATTTTATCATGGACATAACAAAATTAACAGCGATGCCTCGGTACATAGAAAAAATTGTTCATTTTTTCATTTTCTCAAACGACGGAGACTTATAGCAACTTTCATTTTGGAAAAATGTATTCATTCATTTTATATTCCAAATGAGGGGATTTCTAGCAACTTTTTTTTGTCAACAATTTATTTATTTATTTATAGGAGGAAAATTTATAGTAACTTTTTTTGTTCTTAGGCAAAAATGTATTTATTTATTCTAAATGAGGAAAATTTCCAGCAACATTATTTTGTTGGAAAATTTATTTATTTTTTCAAACGAGGGAAATTTGTAGCAACTTTTTTTTTGGCAATGATTCATATGTTTATTTTGTTCTAACGAGGGAGATTTCTAGCATCATGTTTTGTTTTTCAAATATTTATTTACTCATTTATTTATTTCAAACAAGGGAAATTTTTGGTAAATGTGTATTTATTTATCTCCATTTATTTTTTCAAATGAGGGATATTTCTAACAAAATCTTATCTTTTTGCAAAAATTTATTTATTTATTTTTAAACAAGGCAAATTTCTATCAACATCTTTCTGCGAAAATTTTTTTTTCAAATGAGGGAAATTTCTAGCAACATTTATTTTTTTTGGTAAATTTTATTTATTTATTTAATTTCCTCAAACTACTGAAATTTCTAGTTTCCATTTCTGTTGTGGTCCCCCTTAAAATAAATTATCTTGATATAATTGGTCAATCACAATTTTGGGGCAGCTCTTCCAAGCTGGTTAAAAAACACATGAAAAATTATCAGTGTCATAATTTATCAAAATCTTGCAGCCATCTTATTCTGTAATATAAAATATCTGTATTTGGAGGTAAAAATATGATTATTATTTCCCCATTGCTCTTCCATCTCCATCACTTAATGCATAAATATGATAACACATTAATTTATACTGATTTACTTATTATTTTCCAGCTTCTCATACCAGTAAATATTCTTTCAACCATTATGTACATATGTAATGTACATTCTGAAACATCCTATCCTTTACTTTTGTACCTACTACACATTTTCCATTTCTAATTTTATTTCTATATATCTCTTTTTTGTGCCCTTTTTCTTTGTCTTTGTTCAAATTTTACTATTTTTTCTCAATTTCACTTTTTTATATTTTAGAACTGTCCATCAAAGAGCATAATGTGGATTATATGAAGTTTGCCATACATAGTTACTTCAGGCTAACTGTATCTCGGTTATTAACATATGGTTTTTGAGAACCTGTAGCATGGTGTAAATATTAGGAATATATATTATTTTTGCATATATATATTAATTAGGCTTATATATATATTTTTTTAAGGAACATTATATATTTTTTTTAATTAGGCCAGAAGACAGGTGTGGTCAGGTGCAAGGTGAGCGTGGGGTCACAGGGCCAGGCATGACCTGGGGTGAGGGACACTGAAGCCCTGACCAGGCCCTTGGCAACAATGAGCATGCCCATCAGTCCTGCACCACAACTAATCCCTAGCCCCGCCTACTTCATCAGGCCCCGCCCACTCAATCAGGCCCTGCCCGCCCCAGGTCCCACCCTCCCCTGCCCGCATTTGCCCCACAGCTATTGGAAACAGAAAACAACTTACCTTATGTCATTGGCTGCACACTGTAACTTGAACAAGGTGTTGGGTACTCTATCCCCTAAGACTAAATATCTGAAAGTATCTTCTACATGGTGAGGTTTGCACTGTTTACCTCTCATCAGTAGACTGAACCACAGAAAAGGAGTTGGGGGGTTGAGATTTCCAGTTTATGACACTTACCCATATGAAATGCAAAACCAGCCTGTGCATGATAGTAAAGTTGGTGCCTAACAGAAATCTTGTAGGGTTCTGGGAATGTAGCTCAGGACCACAAACTTTTTAAACAGGTCTCAGTTGCTGAATTACCTCTGCAGCACAGCTCAAGAAGAATGAAATGTCAAAAAAAAAAACAAACAAACAAAGGAAAGATAGGAGGCCGGCAGATGGAAAGCACGAATGATGGTAATAAAGGAATTAACAGTGTGGTAGATATTTAACCACAATATGTGCTTGGTACTGAGACCCTGAGAATAGGTGAGAAATCCTGTGCAGTGTATGTGTTATCCAGAATTGAGCTGAGCTGTGGGTGCTAATGAGAAGGCTTCAGCAAAACCATGGTATTTACCCAGGTGGCCTTGTGCAGTACACGATATGATGGCTGGAAAAGTCTCCATATGAAGCCAGAAATATCCCAGGATGTAGAATCCCAGCAAAGATTTCCCTTTATCCTGCCAGAAAAGACAGAGCAAGTACCCAGGAGACTGATTTTTCTGTGCCCCAGCAATGCAAGTTGAAGACACCCAGCCTGGGTCACCAGGACCCTGATCCTCGCAGGCTACCTGGGTCAAACATACTGCAGGAGATGCACTTATATCCTGTGGAGCTGGCACAGGTAGCCTGTCCCTGGGAAGCCTGTGGCCGTGTCCAGAGGTGATATGCTAGAAGGAAACAAACCATTCTATTTGACAGCAATAGAGCATTGAGAATGCTAACTACCAAGATCATGTGGAGAGTCCTTCATTACTTTCCAAAGCAACAAAACACCGAACAAGCTTGTATTATGTTCCAAAATAGCCACCAACCACTTTGCCAAAACAGGCTGTAGATGGGTCCTAGATCTGATGCAAGGGATGAATCCCAAAGGATAAACATAGTAAAGATGACAGTCTTGCCAGAAGCAGTCTACATATTCAATGCACTCCCCATTAAAACCCCAGAATAATTCTTCACTGAATTTGAAAGGATATTAATCAAATTTAAATGGAAAAACAAAAGACCTAGGGTAGCCAAAACAACCTTGTACAATAAAGGAATTTAAGGTGGCATTGCCATCTCTGACTTCAAGCTCTAGTATAGAGGTCCAGTTTTGAAAACAGCTTTGTATGGGCACAAAAATAGACAGGTAGACTTATGGTATTGAATTGACAATCCTGATTTTAACTCACCCACGTACAAAATCCTGACTTTTGACAAAAAACTAAAATATACAATGGATGGAGGAAAGCAACTTCAACAAATCGTGCTGGCACAACTGGATGATGGCATGAGGAGAACTACAGATAGACGATAGACACATGTGTATCACTGTGCACATAACTCAATGGATCAAAGACCTCAACATAAACACTGCCACACTGAATCTCTTGAAAGGGAAAGTTGGAGTTACCCTTGAAGTAACTGATACAAGAGAGTGCTTCTTGAATGCAACTCCAGTACCACAAACACTGTGATCGACAATTCATAAATGGGAGCTCCTCAAACTGAGAAGTTTTAGTAAGGCAAAGGACATAGGTGACAAGATAAAATGACAGCTCACAGACTGGGAAAATTTCTTCACCATTCCTACATCTGACATAGAGCTGATCTCCAAAATAACTCAAGAAACTAGTTAACAAAACAACAAAGAACCTTATTGAAAAATGTGGTATAGATCTGAAGAGAAAACTGTCATAGAGGAAATGAAAAGTGCTGAAAGACACTTAAGGAAGAGCTCAACATACTTAGTTATTAGGGAAATGCAAATCAAAACAAGTCTGAGATACCATCTTACTCCAGCCTGAATGGCTAAATTTAGAAACACTAGTGACAACTTATGCTGGAGATGCTGTGGAGAAAAAAGGAACACTCCTCAATTTCAGGTGGGAGTGCAAACATGTACAGCTATTTTGGAGATCAATATGTCTGTTCTTCAAGAAAATTGTGAGTTAGGCTACCACAGGACCTGGCAATTCCTTTCTTAGGCATATATCCAAATGACCCACATCCATTAAAAAAAGTCATCTGTTCAACAATGTTTGTATCAGCATTATTTGTAAAACCAGAACCTGGAAGAAACCTAAATGCCCCTCAACTGAAGGATGGATAAAGAAGATGCAGCACATTTACATAATGGAATACTATTCAGTGAGGGAAAAAACAATGGAATCTTAAAATTCTCAGGCAAATGGATTGAATTAGAAGAAACCATCAAAAGTGTGGTAATCCACTCACATAAAAGAGTAGCATGGTATATACTCACTCATATAAGGGTTTAGACATAGAGCAAAAGATCACCAGCCTATACTTCACACTGCCAGAGAAATGTGGATATAAGGATGGATGTTAGAGATTCATATAGTGTCCATCACAGAAATAGAATTGAACAAGATCTACTAAGCATATTTGCAATGGGGGAGCAGAGAGTGGAGTGGGAGGTAGGAGAAAGAGATGGGAGGAGAGGAAAAAACATGATACTAGGAAGATTGAGCCAGGGGAGAAGTAGATGAAACAATAAAAAAGAGATACAGATACCATGAAAAAGGGAGCCATTAAAAGAATGAAGAGAAAACTGACTCTAGGTACAAACATCTACAAGACTAAGTGGAACTACCAATTTGAGCAACAATGGGATGGATACCATAAAAGGTTTTCCCTGCTAATAAGACTGGTGAGTAACTTATCCACCAACATAGATAGCTCATTTAATAACTGATGAAAACAGTAGCAGAAACCCTCAACAAAACACTAAGCCTAACTGCAATCCAGATGCAGTATGGGAAAACATGACTAGGCTACACATATCCACACAGACAGCGGACCTAAAAAAGGAGGAACTAATGGGTGCCAAGACTGATAGCAGTGAAATCAGCATTGAACCAACTGAGAACCCCTGAATATGATTCTCAGTTAGAATGAGAAAAAGAAGAAAAATACAATGAAGATATTTAAAATCATATGTAAATATTGGTAAGAGGACAGAGGAAACTATGAAAGACAGGAAGGACCAAGGTAGTACAAAATGGATTTTGGACACATATTCAAATCATATTTATAAAGCTTGTGGTGTATATTTGTACATATATAATGTTTTATGTAACTATTCATGATAAATATTTCCATAAATGATCAAGGGAATAAATTGAGGTGTCCTAGTAAGTACATAAATAAGAAGTTAAAATTTTATTATTTAATATAAAAAGAAGAAAAATGTTGGGTAGTGGATTGTTATTTTTTTCTTAGCAATACAGTTTCTAACACTCCCAACAATGCCTATATTTTTTTAATATTTGAATAGCGTTCCTATCTACATTTAGATATTTTATGTTTATAATGTTATAAGTCAGACGGGAGGAAAAATTACAAAGGTAATGAGAGGTTTTGTTTACTGCAAAGGAGGAGAAATAAAGTAAGAATATTCTAAGCTCAAAAATAGAATAAAACTGAGAATTGATGGTAAAAATATTTCAACATGAACTCCATGGGGGAAACTCTAGAACACATAGGACAGGTTGTTTTCTCAGGGCACGATAGCTGGATGTCCTTAGATAGCTGAGAAACAGCTATGGAGATTGAGTAGACCTCAGTGGAACTAGGGTATCAATTTTCAGTGAGCAATTGCAAGTTTGCCTATTTTTCCAGTACCATGCCTCGACTCCTGTGATATTACTATTTTATTTCCATGGTAAGCATAGACTCCAGTGGAAATGGTAAAATATGATTTCTGTTTTACCTGGGTCGAGAATTCTAGAAGTATGCACGCCTGAGGATATTGCAATTTTCTTGGGTCTGTAGATCTTTATAAACAATTGTATTTTCCTTACCCTTTCCATATAAATCGAAATGGCCTATATTTCATGTCCTTACAAGAAAGAACAGAGAAATGTAAGTAATTTATCTTTATGACCATTCTACGTAAAGGTATTCTTTAAATTGAAACCCAAGCTGTCTTTACTGTACATTCACTCAAAGAGTAATGTGCTTTTCAAATCCCAATTCATTATCCTACCACAAGACTCCAATATGCCAAGGGACAACCTTTGACAATGAAGACCAGAAATGTTTCTTCAGACTTGATTCACTTGAATGGAATTCGTATTGAAGTTTGTATAAGATTCTCATTTACATCAAAATGGGAAACTCAACCAGTAAAATTGCATCACCTCATTTCTCAGGCCACAAAAAAAGCTGAAGACAACCTTACTCTTCTTTGTCACAGTGTAGAAATCTCAGCCAAATTCATTGTCATTGTGCCAAGAGCCAGATGCATAGACTTTTCAGTATACAAAACAGATATATTGGCATGGAAAATTGTACTCAACAAAAAGTTGTCATCTGGACACAAAGTTTTATGGAATGAGTACAGTCTGCAAATTTGGTATTGACATTCTGTATCCATGAGGCCAACAGATACATGAATATGGAAACTACCTCATTAGATATAAACACCTACCACATCTTACCTCATTCTAGTCTAAGAGGTAGATTACAACCTTGCTGAAGGAAGTTAACATTGGTACACTTACCTTTGGAAAGTTATCTTTGAGTCTTTTAATCCATGGTTTAATTTCTTAGGGAAGAAGACATTTATCATGAAAAATGTTTGATTTTTTTTAATATTCTATTACCTAAAATTAGCTACTCTTGATTTGGGTAATGCTGGTAACTGGAGGACATTCCAGGGCATTGTTTATTAATTGACTTGGAAATAAGTATAACTCGGAAAAGAGCCTTGCATTTTTGGGAGAAAATCAATGATGCTATAATGTTAGTCCATTAGTGGGTGTGCTTTTAGCAACTGGGAGGTGTACTGGAATGCAACAGAATCTTAGACCACAAATGTTGCCTGGCAACCCTGATGGAATTCTATAGTCTGGTATTATGGGCCAAGAACCAGAGAGCAACTTAGGTTGGATATTTTAGTCTGTCAAGATGAGTATCTCATAAAACTTCTAATGTCAGTGCTTGTGGAAATGGATTCTTCTAACCAAGTCATAGCCAAACCATGGAAGTTGGCCTACAGCATTTAATATTACCCAATTCAAGATTACCTAATATGAGGAATTATAGTCTGTTAAAGAAACAGTCCAAACACTTTTGTTGATGAATGTCATCTTCCCTAAGAAGTAATACTATGAAAAAAGAAGGTAAAACGACCCACAATTATTCAACAAAAGGTGAGTTTTCCATTTTTAACTTCTTTCAAAAATGTATTAATCCATTTGTTACACTAGATTGAGGATAGCAATTATAGTGACGCAGCTCCTCACATCAACTGTCTGATATTCTCTTAAAACCTGGATACACAATGGTCTTTAATCACTTACACATCTTACTGCTCAAATCTGCGATTAATCCATCATTCGTTTAGTTTGGCAAATTTGTGGGGGAGCCAAGTAACAGATAACTTGTGGGTGTCTAGTATGGAAGAACCTCTTATCCGCCAAATTGTGTGAGTCAAGTATGCAAGACAATCTAAAATTTAAGTATGTAATTAACTTATTTAAATCATGATGACAGCATCGGTCATGAGTATGGTTTGGAGCCATCTTGGGGAAGTGGAGGTTGTGATACCAAATGGTTGTTTGATTTTATTGTCTAATAAAACAATAATTATATCTTCCACAATACCTGAAGTTTGGAGCCATCTTGTGGATTCAAGTATGCCAGATCAACTAATTTTGTAAATAAATTATTTAAATTGATGATAGGGGTTAGTATTGAAAATCATTTAAAAGTTTGTATAATAATTTAAATAAATGATCCTCTACTCCATGAAGAGTCAAGTCAAGTCCATCTTGAGGAGTTAAGTATTCAATATCATCACATTTTTTGATTAATTGGTATTTTTTATGTTAAAGTCAATTTTATTTTTAACTCATATAGCTTTATTCACCTCTATCATTCACATTGCTCAAAGATTTATTAAGCATTATCTTTTTTTTTCAGAGAAATTCTCTGGGCATGAAAAATACTTCTGAGCTGTATATCTGTCACTTACTGGTATCCAGTCTTTTTTAGTTATTTTACATATGGATCACAGTTCCCTCTAGCCCCCTCTCTCCATCCCTCCCTCTCTCCCACCCTCCTATGCAACCTGATCACCCTCTCCTCCCATTCTCACCCCCTGCATCACATGTAGGGTAATGCCTCTAGAAGGGCACAACTAAATCTGTAAAGTCGTTTGTAGTAGGAACTAGGACATCCCTGCTGCCTCTACATTAAGGGAGTATCCCTTCATTGGGAATGTGCACCAAAAATCCTTTTGTACAAAAGGTGTACATACTACTTCCACTGTCAGAGGACCCTTAGCCTGACCAGGCTTTCTGACTGAGACCCATATTTACGGGTTCTGAGTTGATCTAATGCTGGGCACACAGATATCAGTCTGGAGGCCCGTGTTCAGCTATGCTGTCTATGTGGGCTTCTGTAGCATGGTCAGGTATTCCCTCTCTGCATCTGAATTCCAGCTTGGCTCAGTGTTTAGCTTCAGGTGTCTGCTTCTGCTTCCATCATCAACTAGATGAGGGCTCTGTAATTGTGGATGAGTTAGTATTCAAAATCATTATCAGGGAAGGGGATTTATGGTAGCCTTTTCACGTTTGCTCAAATTGTTAGTTGGGATCGGCCTTGTAGGCCTCTGGACATTTCTCTAGAGTCAGTTTTCTCTTCTAACCTATAATGACTCCCTCTTGTATGGTGTATCTCTCTCTCTCTCTCTCTCTCTCTCTCTCTCTCTCTCTCTCTCTCATGTACTCCTGCCCTGACTCAATTTTGTTAGTCCAACGTGCTTTTCTTCCCTTCTTTTCTCTTGTCTTTTTCCTAGGTCTCTCTCCACTCACTGCCGCACCACTCCCAATATGTTCCAGAAATCAAGTCCTTTTCTCTTCTGTGAGGGAAATTGTATGAATCACTTAGACTCTTCTTTGCATCATAGTTTCTCCAGTGGTATGAATTATAGTCTAGTGATCCTTTGCTCTATGTCTAAAATCCATATACAAGTGAGTACATATCACGTTCCTCTTTTTGTGACTGGGTTACCCCATTCTGGAGGGTTTATTCAAGTTCCATAAATTTTTGTGCATATTCCAAGATTCCACCCCTCCTCCACAGAGTAGTATTTTATTGTGTAAATGTGCCACATCTTCTTTATCCAATCTTCAGTTGAGGGACCTCTAAGTTTCTTCCATGTTCTTGGTATTTCAAATAATGCCACTACAAACATAGTTAAGCACATGCCTTTGTTCCATGGATGAAGATCATTTTGGTATGTGCCTAGGAAGAGGATTGCTGGGTCCTGTGGTACACTGATTCACAATTTACTGAGGAATCACCATACTGATATCAAAAAAAAAAAACAAAAAAACTGTGCAAGTTTGCACTCCCACCAGCAGTGGAGGACTATTACCTTTCTCCACATCCTCTCCAGCATAAGTTGTCTTTGATATTTCTAATTTTAGCCATTCTAGCTGTAATAAGATATTATCTCAAAGTTGTATGATAGCTAATTTAAATATATTTAAATAGCAATATATTTAATATATTTCAGCATTTTTTATTTCTTCTCCTGAGAATTTTCTCTGCAGTTCTGTTTCCCATTTTTAATGGTTATTTGTTGTGTTAGAGACTAGTTTCTTGCGTTCTTTTTATATTTTAAAGATCAGCCCTCTGTCAGATGTAGGATTGGTGATGATCTTTTCCCATGTTGTAGGCTGCCGTTTGGTCTTGTCAACTGTGTCCTTTGCCTTAGAGAAGCTTCTCAGTTTGAGGAGTGCTCATTACTTTATTGTTGATCTCAGTGTCTGTGCTACTGGTAGTATGTTCTGGAAGCAGTCTCCTGTAGTAATTTATTCAAGGGTACCTCACACTTTCTTTCTAGGAGACTCCGTGTGGCTGGATGCATGTTGAGGTCTTTGATTAATTTTAACTTGGGTTTTGTGCATGGTGATAGACGTGTCTATTTGCTGTCTTCTACATACCATCATCAGCTTGTGACAGCACCATTTGCTGAAGATGCTTTCTTCTTCCAATTATATACTTTTAGCACTTTTGTCAGAAACCTGATGTTCTTAGGTATGTGGGTTAATATCATGGTTTTGGAATCAATTAGTTTTGTCTACCTGTTTATTTTTGTGCCCATACCAGGCTGTTTTTAGGACTATAGCTCTGTTGTACAGCTGAAAGTCAAAAGTGTTGATGACTCCAGAATTTTCCATGTTCTACAGGGTTTTTTATTTGCTATCGTGGGTCTTTTGTTTTGTTGAGTATTATCCTTTCAAGGTCAGTGAAGAATTGTGCTGGGATTTAAGTGGGAATGCATTGCATCTGTAGGTTTCTTTTGGCAAGATTATCATTTTTTACTGTTTGTCCTACCTATCCAAGAGCATGGGAGATCTTTTCATTTTCTGGTATCTTCGTTAATTTTTTTGCTTTAAAGACAAAAAGTGCTTGCTATATAGATCTATGACTTGTTTAGTGACCATTTATTCAAGCTATGTTATGATGTTTCTGGCTATTATAAATGTGATTTTACCCTGATTCCTGTCTATGCCCCTTTATTGTCTGCATATAATAGGGCTACTAATTTTTCTGAGTTAATCTTGTATCCTTCTAATTTGCTGAGTGTTTTTATCAGCTGGAGAGTTTCTCTAGGAGACTTTTGTGAAGCACATATGTAATCAATCATACCATTGAAAAATAATGACACTTTCACTTATTCCCTTGAAACTTGTATACCCTTGATGTTGTTTTTTGTCTTATTGTCCTTGCAAGAAACACCCATATAATATTTTCTATTTATCAAGAGAGTGGGCAGTGTTGTCTTTTTCCTGATTTTTTGATGAATCATCTGAAGCTTCTCTGGATTCAGTTTGATGTTGGCGATTGGAAAGAGAAATTGTTTTTCTTCAAATGATACTAGCACAACTGGATGATTGTATGTAGAAGACTGCAGAAAAACCCATGTCCAATGTCATGCGCACAACATAAGTCCAAATGGATCAAATACCTCAACATAAATACAGTCATACCAAAACTTTTAGAAGACAAAATGGCAGGTACCCGTGAAGAAACTGGTAAAGGAGCCTTTTTGCTGAACATAACACGACTGGCAGATATTGACTGATATCAACAATTAATAAAATAAGCTTCATGTAACTTAGAAGCTTCTATAAGGCAAAGGACATAGTCAACAGCACCAAAAGGGAGCCCACATACTGGGAAAAGAATATCACCAACCTCACATGTGACATCGGGCTCATCATCAAAATATACAAAGAACACAAGAATCTAGTCACCACACATCAAATAACCCTATTAAAAAAATAGGGGCACAGTAGTGAATAGAGAATTAACAGTAGAGGAAAACAAAATGGGTGAAAGACACTTAAAAAACTGCTCATCACCCATAGCCCTCAGGAAATTCAAATAAAAATAACTCTGAGATACTAGCATAGTTTTCACAGAATGGACAAATTTAGGTAATAACATTGCATTTGTCATTTCTTTCAGAAGTCCTTTCAATATTCTTCACTGAATGAAGACTCATCAATTTTGCCTCTAGATAAGGTCCATGTGAAATGCATTCAATCATACATCGGGTGCTGCTAAGATGTCAACTCGGAGAAACTATGTACTTTTTTCCTGTTAGAAGTTTAATTAATTTCTTGAAATATCAGGGCCAGAAGGTTTTACTGTCTGATTTCATTTGAAATTGCTGGTACCGGGATCCTATATAATTTTGAGCTTTTAGCCCTGTACCCCGACTGTACAGGGACAACCCACTCTTCAGTTTGTACTTCCTTCATTCAGGCCTTCATAAGTAATTGGGAGCCATGAACATCAGGTTGTGGCTCTACCTCACCTGTGGGAAATGCATCATGGCCTCTATTTCACTTGTGGGAAATGCTTCCCTGTCAAAATTAACCTGTGGGAAATGTATCATTGTCTCTAACTCACCAGTGAGAAATACATCCTTGTCTTTACCACACCTGAGGGAAATCCACCATTGTCTCTACCTTAACTGTGTGAAATGTATCACTGTCTCTAACTCACCTGTGGGAAATGCATCATTGTCTCTAACTCAGCTGTGTTAAATGCATCATTGTCTCCACCTCACCTGTGGGATATGGAGCACTGCCTCTACCTCACATGTAGGAAATGCATCACTGTCTCTATATCACCTGTGGGAAATGCATCATTGACTCTACCTAGTCTGTGGGAAATGCATCATTATCCACATCACCTATGGAAATCCTTCTTTGTATCTCCCACACCTGTGGGAAATGCAACATTGACTCTACCTCACCTGTGGAATATGCATCATAGTCTCTACCTCTTCTGTGGGAAATGCATTATTGTCTCTACCACACCTGTTTGAAATGCATCATTGTCTCAACCTGACAACTGAAAAATGTGACATTGTCTACACCTCAACTGTGGGAAATGCATCATTATCTCTACCTCATCTTTGGGAAATGGGTCATTGTCTCTACCTCACCTGTGAGAAAGGCATCAGTGTCTAAACTAACCTGTGGGAAATGCATCATTGTCTCTGCCACACCTGTTGCAAATGCATCATTGTCTCTACCTCACCTGTAGAATAACCATCATTGTCTTTACCTCACCTGTGGGAAATGCATCATTGTCTCTACCTCACCTGAAGGAAATGCATCATTTTCTCCACCTCACCTATTGGAAAGGCTTCATTATCTCTACCTCACCTGTGTTAAATGTATCACTTTCTCTAACCCACATGTGGGAAATGCATCACGGTCTCTACCTCAGCTGTCGGTAATAGATTATTGTCACATTACCTGTGGAAAATGCATCATTGTCTCTACCTCACCATTGTGAAAAGCCTGATTTTGTTCACTTAAATTGGGGGTCTTGAATCATTGTTGCCTACTCACCACTGGGAAATTCATCATTGTCTGCACTTCACCTGTGGGAAAAGCATCATTGTCTCCACCTCAACTTTGGGAAATGCATCATTGACTCTAACTCACCTGTGGGAAATGCATAATAGTGTCCACCTTACCTGTGGGAAATGCATCATTGACTCTACCTCACTTGTTGGAAATACATCATTACCTCTACCTCATCTGTGAGAAATGCATCTTTGCGACTACCTCACCTGAGGGAAATGCATCACAGTTCTACCTTACCTGTAGGAAATTGATGGGAGATGTTATTCTGTAAATATGTTTCTCATACTGGTTAATTAAAAAATCCCCATTGGCCAATAGGAAACTAGATAGGCAAGGCTAGGAGACAAATAGGAAAGACAAAATAAAAAGGAGGAGTCAAGATGTAGACCAGGGAGGAAAGAAGACGCCAGCTGTGGCTCCAGGATAAGATGAGCCATGTGGAAATAATCATATAAGTAGAAATGGGTTAATAATTAAGACAGAGCTAGCCAATTAACAATGATGGTAACTGGCCAACAGGATTGTATCAAATACAGAGTCTCTGAGTGTTAGTTGGGTGCTCACGTGGAGGCAGGACCATAGCGGCAGGACGGGCGGCAGCTGGCAGGGAAAACCTGCCGTAACAGGAAATGAATCATTTCCTCTATCACAACTGTTAGAATTGCATCACTGTTCTACCTGACCTGTGGGAAATATATCATTATCTGTACTTCACATGTGGGAAATGCATCATTGCCTCTACTTCACTTGTGAGAAATGCACCATTGTTTCTACCTCACCTGTGGGAAGTGAGTCATTGTCTCTACCTCACCTATGAGAAATTCATCACTGTTTCTACCTCAACAGTGTGAAATGCATCATTGTCTCCACCACAGCTGTGCGAAATGCATCATTGCCTCTAACTCACCTATGAGATATTCATTATTTTATAACCTCAAATGTGGGAAATTCCTCATTGTCTCTACCTCACCCGAGGGGAATCCATCACCGTTCTACCTCACCTGAGAGAAATGCAACATAGTGTGAAGATCACCTGTGGTAAATGATCATTTTTGTTATGGCAGGTTTTTCCTGTGAGAACAGGATCATTGTCTATACCTCACAAGTCGGAAATGCATCATTTTCGCTACCTCATTCTGCACTTCACCTGTTGGAAATAAATCACTGTTCTACTTCTTCTGTGGAAAATTCATCATTGTTTCCACCTAACCTGTGGGAAATGCATCATTATCTGTACATCACCAGTGGTAAATATATCATTATCTGTATCTTGCCTGTGTGAAACGCATCATGTATCTACCTCACCTGTGAGAAATGCATCATTATCTCCACCTGCCCTGCTTGAAATGCATTATTGCCTATTCCTTACCCGTTGGAATTGCATCACAGTTCTACCTCATTTGTGGGAAATGCATCATTGTTTCAACCTCACCTATGGGAAAATAATCATTGCCTCTATCTCTCGAGTGGAAAATACATCATTGTCTGTACCTCACCTTTGGGAAATGCTTCATTGTTTCCACCTTACTTGTGGTAAATTCAACATTGTCTCCACTTAACCTGTGGGAAATGCATCATTATCTCTACATCACCTATGGTAAATATATGATTATTTGTACCTTGCCTGTGTGAAATGCATCATGTCTCTACCTCACATGTAGGAAATGCATCATTGTCTCCACCTCCCCTCTTTGAAATGCATCATTGCCTCTGCCTCACTTGTTGGAATTGCATCATTTTCATTATCTCACGTGAGGGAAATTTATCATTCTCTGCACCTTACCTTTGTAAAATGCGTTTTTGTGCCTAGATCACTCATGGGAAATGTATCATGGTCTCCACCTCACCTCTGGGGATTCTTCATTGTCTTCAGCACAACTGTGGGAAAAGGATCATTTTTTGTACCTCAGCTGTGAGAATTGCCTCAATGTTTCCACCTCACCTGTGGGAAATTTGAATTGCTTTTACATTCCTGTGGAAAATGCATCATTGTCTCTACCTAACCTGTGGGAAATGAATCATTGCAACTCTATCACCTGTGGGAGATGCATAATTTTATCTACCTTTGGGAAATGTAGCATTATCTCTACCTCACCTGTGGGAAATATATCATTGTCTCTACCTAACCTATGGGATATTCATCATTGTCTCTACCTCACCTTTGGAAAATATATTATTCTCTCTACCTAACCTATGGGATATTCAACATTGTGTGCACTTCACCTGGGTGAAATGCATCATAGTGCCTTCCTCACCTGTGGGAAATGCAGCATATTCAATACCAAACATACGGTAAATGCAAAATTTACTCCACCCCACCTGTGGGAAATGTATCATTATCTGTACCTCACCTGTGGGAAATGAATCATTGTTTCAACTTACCTGTGAGAAATGCATCATTGTCTCCACCTCACTTGTGGGAATGCTTCATTGTCTCCAGCTCACCTGTGGGAAATGCATCATTATCTGTACCTCACCTGTTAGTGTTGCACAATGTTTCCACCTAACCTGTGAGAAATTCATCTTGATTCTACATTTCCTGTGGAAAATGCATCATTGTCTCTAGCTCACCTGTGGGAAATGAATCATTGCAACTATAACACCTGTGGGAGATGCATCATTTTGTCTACCACAAGTTTGGGAAATGTATCATTGTCTCTACTTCAACTGTGGGAAATACATCATTGTCTCTACCTAAACTATGGGAAATTCATCATTTTCGGCATTTCAGCTGGGTGAAATTCATCATGGTCTCTTCCTCACCTGTGGGAAATGCAGCATTTTCTCTACCAAACATGTGGTAAATACAACAGTTTGTCCACCTCACTGTGAGTAATATATCATTATCTGTACTTCACCTGTGGGAAATGAAGCATTGACTTTATTTCACCTGTGGGGAAATGCATGAATATTTCTACCTCATCTGTGGGAAATGCATCATTGCCTATACTTCACTTCACCTGTGAAAAATGCATCATTGTTTCCACCTCACCTGTGGGAAATGAATAATTGTCTCCAGCTATTCTGTTTGAAACGCATAATTGCCTCTGCCTCACCTGTTTGAATTGCATCACTGTTCTACCTTACCTGTGGGATATGCATCATTGTCTCCACCGCTCCTGTTTGAAATGCATCATTGCCTCTACCTCACCTGTTGGAATTGCATCACTCTTCTTCCTCTCCTATGGGAAATGCATCATTGTCTCAACCTCAAATGTGAGACATGCACCAATGTTTCCACATCACCTGTGGAAAATCATCCTTGCTTCTCCATTTCCTGTGGAAAATGCAACATTGTCTGTACCACACCTTTATGAAATGCACCATTGTCAATAAATCACCTCCAGAAAATGCATCATTTTCTCTACCTAAAGTTTGGGAAATGTATCATCGTCTCTACCTCGCCTGTGGGAAATATATCATTGTCTCTACCTAACCTATGGGAAATTCATCATTGTCGGCCTTTCAGCTGGGAGAATGCATCATGATCTCTTCCTTCCCAGTCGGAAATGCAGAATTTTCTCTTCCAAACATGCGGTAAATGCAACACTTTGCCCACCTCACCTGTGGGTATTATATCATTATCTGTACCTCACCCGTGGGAAATGAATTATTGCCTCCATTTCACCTGTGGGAAATGCATGAAAGTTTCGAACACATCTGTGGGAAATGCATCATTGTCTATAACTCACAAGTTTGAAATGCCTCATTGCCTCTGCCTCACCTGTTTTAATTGCATCACTGTTATACCTTAACTGTGGGAAATGCATCATTGTTTCTACCTCACCTGTGGGAAAACAATCATTGCCTCTATCTCTTGTGTGGGAAATGCATCATTGTCTGTACCTCACCTTTGGGAAATGGTTAATTGTTTCCACCTTACTTGTGGGAAATTCATCATTGACTCCACCTAACCTGTGAGAAATGCATCATTATCTCTACAACACCTGCGGTAAATATATCATTATCTGTACCTTGCCTGTGGGAAATGAATCATGTCTCTACCTCACCTGTGGTAAATGCATCATTGTCTCCACCTCCATGTATGAAATGCATCATTGCCTCTGCCTCTCCTGTTGAAATTGCATCACAATTCAACCTCACTTTTGGAAAAGTAATCATTGTATCTCTCCTTTGGGAAATGATTCATTGTCTCTACCTCACTTGTGTGAAATTCATCATTGTCTCCACATCACCTGATGGAAATGCATCATTATCTCCACATCATCTGTGCTAAATATGTCATTATTTGTAACTTGCCTGTATGAAATGAATCATGTCTCTACCTCAACTGTAGGAAATGCATCATTGTCTCCACCTCCCCTATTTTAAATGCAGCATTGCCTCTGGCACACCTATTCGAATTGAATCACAGTTCTACCTCACCTGTGGCAAATGCATCATTGCTGCTACCTCACCTGTGGGAAAGTAATCATTGTCTCTATCTCTCCTGTGGGTAATGCATCATTTTCTCTGCCTCACGTTTGGGGAATGCTTCATTATCTCCACCTCACTTGTGTGAAATTCATCATTGTGTCCACCTCACCTGTTGGAAATGCATCATTATCTTTTTACTTAACCTCTTGGAAATTGCACATTGTCTTCACTTCACCAGTGGGAAATGCATCAATGTCTCAACTTCTCCTGTGGGAAATGCCGAATTTTCTCTACTAAATATATAAGAAATGTATCATTGTCTCTTTTTCACCTTTGGGAAATATATCATTGTCTGTTCCTTATCTCTGGGAAATACATCATTGCCTCTACTTAATCTGTGGAAAATACATCCTTGTGTCTACCTGAACTGTGTGAAATGCAACATTGTCTCTACCTCTCCTGAGGGAAAATGATCATTGCCTCAGCCTCACGTGTTGGAATTACATTACTATTATATCTCACTGGTGGAAAATGCATCATTGTCTCTACCTCACCTGTTGGAAATGCATCATTCTCTCCACCTAACCTCTATGAAATTCATCATCGTCTGCAATTCACCTGTTGGAAATGCATCACTCTTTTGATTCTCCTGTGGAAAATGCATCATTGTTTCTACCTCAACTGTGGGAAATGCAGCATTTTTTTCTATGAAACATGTGGCAAATGCATCACTTTGTCAACCTCACCTGTGGGTAATATATCATTATCTGTACCTCACGTGTGGGAAATGAATCATTGCCTCTATTTCACCTGTGGGTAATGCATGAATGATTCTACCTCATCTGTGGGAAATACATCATAGCCTACACTTTGCTTCACCTGTGGGAAATCCATCATTGTCTCCACCTCCTCTGTTAGAAATGCATCATTGCCTCTGCCTCACCTGTTTGCATTTTATCACTGTTCTGCCTTACCTGTGGGAAATGCATCATTGTTTCTACCTCACTTGTGGGAAAATAACCATTGCCTTTATTTCTCGTGAGGTAAATACATCATTGTCTGGACTTCAACATTGGGAAATGCTTCATTGTCTCCTCCTCACTTGTGGGAAATTCATCATTGTCAACACGTAACCTGTGGGAAATGCATCATTATCTGTACCCTGCCTGTGTTAAATGCATCATGTCTCTACATCACCAGAAGGAAATGCATCATTGTCTCCACCTGCTCAGTTTGAAATGCATCATTGCCTCTGCCTCACCTATTGAAATTGCATCACAGTTCTACTTCACCTCTGGCAAATACATCATTGCTTCTACCTCAACTGTGGTAAAGGCAACATTGTCTCTACCTGTCAGGTGGGAAAATCATCATTGGCTCAGCCTCACCTGTTGGATTTGCATCACTGTTATATCTCACCGGTGGGAACTGCATCATTGTCTCTACTTCATCTGTGGGAGATGCATCATTCTCTCTTCCTAACCTCCACAAAATTCATCATAGTCTACACTTCACCTGTTGGAAATGCATCACTGTTCTACCTCTCCTGTGGGAAATGCATCATTGTCTCCACATCTCCTGTTTGAAATGCATCATTGCCTCTGTCTCACCTGTTGGAATTGCATCACTCTTCTGCCTCTGCTGTGGGAAATGCATCATTGTCTGTACCTCACCTGTAGCATTGCTCACTGGTTCCAACTCACCTGTGGAAAATTCATCTTGCTTCTTCATTTCTTGTTGAAAATGCATTATTGTCTCTACCTCACCTGTGGGAAATATTTTATTATCTGTGCCTCACCTGTTGGAATTGCATCACTCTTCTGCCTCTCCTGTGGGAAATGCACCATTGTCTCCACATCTCCTGTTTGAAATGCATCATTGCCTCTGCCTCACCTGTTGGAATTGCATCACTCTTTTGCCTCTCCTGTGGAAGATGAATCATTGTCTCTACCTCACCTGTGGGAAATGCTTCATTGTGTCCACCTCACCTATGAGAAATGCGTCAATGTTTCCACTTCCTTGTGGGAAAGTCATACTTTCTTCTACATTTCTCAGAGAAAATGCATCATTGTCTCTACCACACCTGTGTGAAATGTGTCGCTGTCATTAAATCACCACTGGAAAATGCTTCATTCTCTCTACCTAAATTTTGGGAAATGTATCATTGTCTCTACCTCACCTGATGGAAATATATCATTGTCTCTACCTAAATTATGAAAAATTCATCATTGTCGACATTACATCTGGGTGAAATGCATCATGATCTCTTCCTCACCTATGGGAAATGCAGTATTTTCTCTACATACAAAACACCTCGGTAAATGCAACCGTTTGTCCACCTCACCTGTGGGTAATATATCATTATCTTGAATTTCCCAAAAGTGAGGTAGAGAAAAAAACGCATTTCACACAGGTAAGGTGAAGAGAACGATTAGTTTTCACTCAGGTGAGATAATGAAAGTGATGCATTTCCCACAAGAGATGTGGAGACAATGATGCATTTCCCACAGAAGAAGTAGAACAGTGTTGAATTTCCAATAGGTGAAGTGCAGAATATGATTAATTTTGTAGAGGTCATGTAGAGTGAATGATAAATTTCACACAGGTGAGTTAGAGACAATGCTGCATTTCACACAGGTGAGGTAGAAACAATGAGGCCTTTCCCACAGATGAAATAGAGACATTAAAGAGACAGGTGAAATGAAGACAATGATGAAGTTTCAAGTTGTTAGGAAAGATAATGATGTACATACCACAGTTGAGGTAAAGACAATGTTACATTTCTCACAGATAAGGTAGAAATTTTGATGAATTTCCCACAGGTGATTAGAGGCAATGATGCATTTCCCACAAGTGAGGTAGGGACAATGATGCATTTTCACAGATGAGGTGGAACAGTGATGTGTTTCCAACAGGTGAAGTGCAGACAATGAAGAATTTCTAAGAGGTTACTTAGCTAGAACAGTGATGAATTTCCCACATGTTGGTTATAGCTAATGATGCATTTCCCAATGATCAGGTAGGGAAAATGATGCATTTCCAAATTTTGAGGTAGAAACATTGATCCTTTTATCACAGGCGAGGTAAAAGTAATCATACATTTCCCAAATTTATGTAGAAAAAAATGATGCATTTTACAGTGGTGATTTAGTGACATTGTTGCAGTTCACACAGGTGTGGTAGAGACGATGCATTTTCCACAGGAAATGTGGAATCAAGAATGACTTTCCCACAGGTGAAGTGGAAACATTGACCCATTTCTCACAGGTGAGGTTGAGGCAAGGATGCATTTCAAACAGGGGCGGTGCAGACAATTATGCATTTTCCACAGGTGAAGAGGAGAAAATGATTCATTTCCCTCAGGAGAGGTAGAACCGTGATGTGTTTCCAACAGGTGAAGTGAAGACAATGACGAATTTTGTAGAGGTTAGTTAGAGGGAATGATGCATTTCCCACAGGTGAGCTTCAGACAATGATATATTTCCCACAGGTGAAATAGAACAGTGATGCAATTCCAACAGGTGAGGCATAGGCAATGATCCATTTCCCACAGCTGAAGTAGAGGCAATGATTCATTTCCCACAGGTATGGTCCAAATAATGATATATTTCCCACAGGTGAGGTGGAGTAAATGTTGTATTTACTATATATTTGGTAGAGAAAATGCTGCATTTCACACAGGTGAGGGAGACACCATGATGCATTTCACCCAGGAGAAGTGCAGATAATGATGAATATCCCATAGGTTAGGTAGAGACAATGATACATATCCCAATCTTGAGGTAGATAAAATGATGCACTCCCACAGGTGATATATTGCAATGATTCATTTCCCACAGGTGAGGTAGATACAGTGATGCATTTTCCACAGGAAATGTAGAAGCAAAATGAATTTCCAACAGGTGATGTGGAAAAATTGAGGCAATGCTCAGAGGTGAGGTACAGACAATGATGCATTTCCCACACATTAGGTGGAGAACATGATGCATTTCCCATAAGGAAATGTAGAGATAAAAACGCATTTCACACAGGTAAGGTGCAGGGAACGATAAATTTCCCTCAAGTGAGATACTGAAAGTGATGCATTTCCCACGTGGGATGTGGAGACAATGAAGCATTTCCCAAAGTTGAGGCAGAAGAATGATGCAATTCCAACAGGTGAGGCAGAGCCAATGATGCATTTCCCACATGTGATTTAGAGACAATGATGCATTTCCCACCAGTGAGATAGAACAGTGATTCAACTCCTACAGGTGAGGCTGAGGCAATGATGCATTTCAAACAGGGGAAGTGGAGACAATGATGCCTTTCCTACAGATGAGGTAGAGACATGGTGCATTTCACAAGGCAACATACAGATAATAATGTATTATCCACAGGTGAGATGGAAAAAGTGCTGAAGCTCGATGCATTTCAAACAGGAGATGTAGGGACATTATGCCTTTCTCATAGGCAAGGTACAGATAATGATATATTTACCACAGGTGATGTAGAGATAATGATGCATTCTCCAAAGGTTAAGTGGAAGAAATGATGAATTTCCCACAAGTGAGGTTGAGACAATTAAGCATTTCCCAAAGGTGAGATACAGACAATGATGTATTTCCCACTCGAGAGATAGAAGCAATGCTTATGTTCCCACAGTTGAGGTAGAAACAATGATGCATTTCCCACAGGTAAGATAGAACAGTGATGCAATTCAAACAGGTGAGGCAATGATACATTTCAAAAAGGGGAGATGGAGACAATGATACATTTTCACAGGTGAAGTCAAGTATAGGCAATGATGCATTTCCCACAGATGAGATAGAAACATTCATGCATTTCCCACAGGTGAAATAGAGGCAATGATTCATTTCCACCAGGTGAGGTACAGAGAATAATATATTACCCACAGGTGAGGTGGACAAAGTGTTGCATTTACCGCATGTTTGGTAGAGAAACTTCTGCATTTCACACAAGTGAGAAAGAGACCATGATGCATTTATCCCAGCTGAAATGCCGACAATGATGAATTTCCCATAGGTTAGGTAGAGACAATTATATATTTCCCACAGGTGAGATACAGACAATGATACATTTCCCAAACTTTAGGTAGAGAAAATGATTCATTTCCCAGAGGTGATGTAGTGACAATGATGCACTTAACACAGGTGTAGTAGAGACAATGATGCATTTTCCACAGGAAAAGTAGAAGCAAGTATGACTTTCCCATGGGTGAAGTGGAAATATTGATGAATTTCCCACAGGTGAGGTATAGACAATGATGAATTTTCCATAGGTGAGTTTGGAACAAGGATGCATTTCCTACAGGTGAGGTGGAGGCAATGAAGCATTTCCCAAAATTGAGGTGGAAAAAATGATGCATTTCCCACAGGAGAGGCAGAAGTGTGATGCAATTCCAATAGATGAAATGCAGCCTATGATGAATTTCATAGCGGTTAGATAGAGAGAATGATGCATTTCCCATAGGTGAGGTAGAGACAATGATGCATTTAACACCATTGACATAGAACAGTGATGCAATTCCAACAGGTGTGGCTGAGGCAATGATGATTTTCCCACAGGAGAGGTAGATAATATTGCATTTCACACAGGTGAAATAGGAACAATGATGCATTTCTCACCGATGAAGTAGAGGCAATGATGTATTTCCCGCAGATATGGAACAGATATTGATGTATTTCCCAAAGGTGAAGAAGAGACAATGATGTGTTTCACATATATTAGGTAGAGAAAATGCTGCATTTCCCACAGGTGAAGAAGGGACATTGATGCATTTCCAAGAGAATAAATAAAGATAATGATGCATTTACCACAGTTGAGGTAGAGAAATGATGCATGTCCCACAGGTAAGGTAGAAACATTGATGCATTTCCCACTGGTGAAGTAGAGGCAATTATACATTCCCCGCAGGTGAGGTAGAAATATTAATGAATTTTCCACAGATGAATTAGAAGCAATGATGTATTGCCCATAGGTGAGGTTGAGACAATGATGCATTTTCCACAGGTGATGTAGAAGAGTGATGATTTCCCACAGGTTACTTAGAGAAAATGATGAATTTCCCACAGGTGAGGTAGAGACACTGATGCATTTCCCACAAGTGAGATGGAGATAATGATTCATTTCCCAAAGATGAGGTAGAGACACTGAGGAATTTCCCATAGGATGAGGAAGAGACAATGATGCATTTCCAGCAGGAGACTTTGAAGCAAGGAGGCATTTCCCACAGGTGAGCCTGAAACCTTGATTCATTTCTCACAATTGAGGTAGAAACAATAATGCATTTCCCACATGTTAGGTAGAGGAAATGCTGCATTTTCCACAGGTGAGATGGAGACAACAATGCATTTCCCACAGGTGAGGTAGAGACAATGAATCATTTCACACAGGTGATGTAGAACAGTGTTGCAATTCCAAAAGTTGTGGTAGAGACAATAATGAATTTCCCAGAGGTGAGATAGACACAGTTAGTCATTTCTCACAGGTGAGGTAGAGCAATGATTCCTTTCCCTCATGAGAAGTGGAGACAATATTGCATTTTGCACAGGTCAGGTACAGATAATGATACATTTCCCACCGGCAAGGTAGAGACAATGATGCATTTCCCATAGGTGAGGAAGAGACAACGATGCATTTCCACAGAAAGGTAGATTTAAGGAGGCATTTTCTACAGGTGAGGTAGAAACAATAATGCATTTCCCATAAGTTAGGTAGAGGAAGTGCTGCATTTTCCATAGTGGAGGTGGAGAAAATAATGATTTTCCCACAGGTGAGGTAGAAATAATGATGCATTTTAGAAGAAAAATGTAGAAGCAAGGATGAATATCCCACTGGTGAGGTAGAGACAATGATGCATTTCCCACAGGTGAGGTGGAGACAATGATGTATTTCCCACAGGTGAGTTGAAGACAATGATACATTTCCCACAAGTGTGAAGACAACGAAGCATTTCACACAGATGATGTAGAATAGTGATGAAATTCTAAAAGGTGTGGTAGAGTCCATGATGTATTTTCCACAGGATGGTAGAGACAATGACACATTTCTCACATGTGAGGTAGAGCAATGATGCCTTTCCCACAGGGGATGTGGAGACAATGATGCATTTTCCACAGGTGAGGTAGAAAAGTGATGTAATTTCAACAGGTAAGTTTGCGGCAATGATGCAACTCCCCATGTTGAGGAAGAAACAATGATGAATTTCCCATAGG
Source organism: Cricetiscus sungorus (assembly GCA_030556225.1). NCBI lineage: Eukaryota > Metazoa > Chordata > Mammalia > Rodentia > Cricetidae > Cricetiscus > Cricetiscus sungorus. Next base: position 120,765 of record JANBXA010000489.1, read on the forward strand.
TGGAGTAGAGGCAAAGATGCATTTCTCACAGGTGAGGTAGTGACAATGATGCATTTCCCACAGCTTAGGTAGAGACTATTCTGCATTTGCCACTGGTGAGGTGCAGACAATGATGCATTTCCCACTAGTTATGTAGAGAAAATGATGCATTTCCCACAAGTGAGGTGCAGTTAATGATTCATTTCCCTGTCGTGAGGTAGAGACAGTGATGCATTTCCCAAAGGTGATGTGGAGACAATGATTCATTTCCCACTTGTGGGGTAGAGGTAAAGATACATTTCCCACAGGTGAGGTAGAAACATTGATACATTATCCATAGTTGAAGTAGAGGCAATGATGTATTTCCACAGGAGAGATGATGACAATGATGCATTTCCCACAGGAGAGGTAGTACAGTGATGCATTTCGAATAGGTGAAGTGAAGTTCGTAAATGTTAGGTAGAGAGAATGATGCATTTCCCACAGGTGAGGTAGAGACGATGATGCATTTCCCACAGGAGAGGTAGAGACAATGTTTCATTTCACACAGATGAGGTAGAAACAATGATGCATTTCCCACAGATGAAGAAGAGGCAATGATGTATTTTCCACAGGTTAGGAACCGTAAATAATGTATTTCCCAAAGGTGAAGAAGTGACAATGATGAATTTCCCATATATTAGGTAGAGAAAATGCTGCAAATCCCATACGAGAAGAAGAGACAATGATGCATTTACCACAGGTGAAATAGAGACAATGATGCATTTCCCACATGTGAGGTAGAGACAATGATGCCTTTTCCAATGTAGATGAAGAAGAATGGAGGTATTTCCCACAGGTGAGTTAGAAACATCGATGCTTTTCTCACAGCTGAGGTAGAGAAAATGATGCATTTTCCACCGGACATAAAGAAGCAAGAATGAACTTCCCACAGGTGAGGTGGACACTGATGCATTTTCTACTGTTGAAGTAGAGGCAATGATTCATTACCCAGAGCTGAGGAACAGATAATATATCCCACAGCTGAGGTGGAGAAATTGTTGCATTTATCACATGTTTTGTAGAGAAAATGCTGCATTTCCCAGAGGTGAGCAAGAGACCATGATGCATTTCACTCAGGTGTAGTGAAGACAAATATTCATTTCCCACCGGTGAGATAGAAACAGTGATGCATTTCTGACAGGTGAGGTAGAGACAATGATGCATTTCCCACCGGAGAGATAGAGACAATGAAGCATTTCCCACAAGTGAGGTGGAGCCAATGATGCATTTCCCACAGGAGAGTTAGAAGCAAGGAGGCATTTCCCACAGATGAGGTAGAAGAGTGATGCAATTACCACTGGAGAGGGAGACTATGATTCATTTGCCACAGGTGAGGTAGAGACTGTGATGATTTTCCCATAGGTGAGGTTGAGACAATTATGCATTTCCCACAGGCAAGGTGATGACAATGAAGCATTTCCCTCAGATGAGTAGAACAGGGAAGCAATTCCAACAGGTGATGAATAGACAATGATGCATTTCCAACAGGTAAGGTAGAAACATTGATGCATTTCCCACAAGGGAAGTAGAGACAATGATTCATTTCCCAAACTTGAGGTAGAGAAAATGATGCATTTTGCACAGGTGATGTAGTGACACTGATGCATTTCACACAGGTGCGGTAGAGACAATGACACATTTTTCACAGGAAATGTAGAAGCAAGGATGAATTTCACACAAGTGAGGTGGAAACATTGATTCATTTCTCACAGGTGGCGTAGAGACAACGATGCATTTCACAAAGGAGAGGTGGAAGCTAGAAGGCATTTCCTATAGGTGACGTAGAATCATTGATGCATTTGATGCATTTCTCACAAGTCATGTAGAGACAATGATGTATTATGCACATGTTAGGTAGGGAAAATTCTGCATTTCACACAGGTGAGATGCAGACAATGATGAATTTCACACAGGTAAAGTACAGGCAATGATGAATTTCCCATAGGTTAGGTAGAAGAGTGATGCATTTTCAACAATTAAGGTTGAGGCAATGATCCATTTCCCACAGGTGATGTAGAGAATTTGATGGATTTCCGAAAGATGAGGTAGAGACAATGATGAAGTGGAGACAATGATGCATTTCCCACAAGTGAAGTACAGATAATGATATATTTCCCACAGGTGAGGCAGAGAAAATGATGCATTTCCTACATTTTAAGTAGAGAAAATGCTGCATTTTGTTCTGGTGAGGAAGAGTACGATGCATTTCCCACAGGTGAAATGAAGACAGTGATGAATTTCCCAGAGGTTGTGTAAAGAAAATGATCCATTTCCCAGAGGTGAGGAAGAAAAAGATGCATTTCCCTCAGGTGAGGTAGTGACAATGATGCATTTCCAACAGGTGAGATAGAGGCAATAATCATTTATCACAGGTGAGGTAGAGATAATGATGCATTTCCCACACATGAGTTAGAGACAATTATGCACTTCCCAAAGGTGAGGTAGCGATAATGATGTATTTCTCACAGGTGTTGTGGAGACCATATTGCATTTCCCATAAGTGAGATAGAGACAACTATGCATTTCCCACAGGTAAGGTCGAGACAATTATGCATTTCCTACAGGTGAGGTAGAGGCAATGATGCATTTCCTACAAGTGAGGTGAAGACCTTGATGCTTTTCACATAAGTGAACTAAGGACAATGATGCATTTCCCACAGGGAATGTGCAGACAATGATGCATTTCCCATAAGTGAGGTAGAGACATTGATGTATTTGACACAGATGAGGTAGAAATAATGATGAATTTCCCACAGGTGAAGTAGAGAATATTATGCATTCCCAATGGTGAGGTAGAAACATTGATTCTACCAATTGAAGTACTTCCAAAATTGAAGTAGAGACAATGATGTAATTCACAAAGGTGAGTTAGAGACAATGATGCATTTGCAACAGGACAGGTAGAAGGAAGAAGGCATTTTACCCAGGTGAAGTAGATACATTGATGCATTTTCCACAGGTGCGGTGGAGACCATGATGCATTTCCCATAATTGAGGTAGGAACAATGATGTACTTCCCACAGAGAAGGTGCAGACAACGATGCATTTCCCACAGGTAAGGTGGAGACAATTATGCATTTTCCAAAGGTGATGTAGACAAATGACCGATTCCCACAGGTGATCATAAGACTATGATGCATTTCCCTCAGGTGAGGTAGAACAGTAATGATTTTCCTCAGGTGATGTAGAGACAATGGGGAATTTCCCACAAGTGAGGTTACAAAATGATGCATATCTCATAGGTGAGTTAGAGGCAATGATGCATTTCGCACAGCTGTGGTGGATACAATGATGTATTTCACACTGTTGAGGTAGAAACAGTGACGAATTTCTCATAGGTGAGGTAGAGACAAAGATTCACTTCCCACAGGTGAGGTAGAAACAATGATGCATTTCCCACGAGTGAAGTAGAGGCAATGATGCATTTCCCACAGGTGAATTGCAGATAATGATATATTTCCCACAGGTCAGGTAGAACAGTGATGCAATTCCAACAGTTGTAATAGAGGAAATGATTCATTTTCCACAGGTAAGGTAGAACAGTGATGCATTTCCCTCAGGTGAGGTAGTCGCAAAGATGCATTTCTCACAGTTGAGGTAGAGGTAATGATGTATTTCCCACAAGTGAGGTAGAGACAGTGATGCATTTCCCACAGGTGTGGTGGAGACAACAATGCATTTCCCACAGGTAATGTGGACACTATTATGCATTTCCCACAAGTGAGTTAGAGTGAATGAAGCATTTCCCAAAGTTGAGGTGGAGAGAATGATGCTTTTCCCACAGGTGAAGTGCAGACAATGATGAATTTCCCAGTAGTGAGTTGGTGACAATGATTCAATATCCCTAATTTAAGTGGACACAATCATGTTTTTCTCAATGGTGAGGTAGAGACAATGATATATTTTCCACAGGTGAAGTAATGACAATTATGCTTTTCCCACAGGTGATGTAGACACAGTGATGCATTTTCCCACAGGTAAGGTCCAGATAATGATTCATTGCCCATAGGTGAGGAAAAGACAATGTTGCATTTCCCATATTTGAGGCAGAGTCAATGATAAATTTCACACAAGTGAGGTAGGAACTGTGATGCATTGCCCACAGGTGAGGTAAAGACAATTATGCATTTTCCACAGGTGATGTGGTGACAATAATCTATTACCAACAGATGAGGTAGAGACAGTGATGCATTTCCTACATGTGAGTTAGGGAAAGTGATACATTTCACACAGGTGAGGTAGAGATAATGATGCCTTTCCAATAGGTGAGGTGTAGAAAATGATGTATTTCTTTCAGGTGGGTAGAGACAATGATGCATTTCCCACAGGTGAGGTAAAGACATTGATGGTTATTCCACAGGTGAGGTAGAGACAGTGATGCATTTGCCACAGGTGTCGTAGAGACAATGATGCATTTCCCATAGGTGAGGTAGAGACAATGACCCATTTCTCAAAGATGAGGTAGAGACAATGATGCATTTACCACAGTTGAGGTGTAGACAATGTCGCATTTTTCAGTTGTCAGGTAGAGACAATGATGCATTTCAAACAGGTGTGGTAGAGACAATGATGCATTTCCCACAGAAGAATTAGAGACTATGATGCATATTCCACAGGTGAGGTAGAGTCAATGTTGCATTTCCTACAGGTGTGGGAGATACAAAGAAGGATTTCCATAGGTGATATGTAGATAAGGATGCATTTCCCACAGACTAGGTAGAGTCGATGATGCATTTCCCACAGGTGATGTAGAGACAGTGATGCATTTCCCACACGTGAGGTAGAGGCAGTGTTTCATTTCCCACAGGTGAGGTGGAGACAGTGATGCATTTCACACAGGTGAAGTAAAGACAATAATGGTTATTCCACAGGTGAGGTAGAGACAATGATGCATTTTCCACAGGTGAGGTAGAGCTACTACCTGATGGCCATGGCTCACAATTACTTGTGAAGTCCTGAATGAAGGAGGTGCAAACTGATGGATGGGCTGTCCCAGTCGGGGTACAGGGCTAAAACCTCAAAATTATATAGGATCCCGGTAGCAGCAATTTCAAATGAAGTCAGACGGTAAAACCTGATCAAAAGTGAAGACTACATCAAGAGAAATGATCAGAGATGGGAGCATCCACATTCAAGTGTAGCAGAGAATCGGGCAAGCATTTTCACTGACTGAGCAGGGTCACTAACCATTGCTGGTGAAGATGGAGGGATAGTGCTATTTAATTTTAGTGCAAGGCTGCTATGGCCATAGATTCTGGTGAGTTTTATCCTCTCATAGACCAGCTCTGTTGCTGACAAGTCTAAAGGCAGTTCTAACTAAATCTCCATCATTTTAATTATACTCAAATTCTAAGTATATGGTGAAATCCTGTGGGCTCAGAGACTTAGAATAGCAACCGTATAACTTTCTTTTGTATCATTTTAGAAGCCTGACTCATTCCATACTGCCCCAACAAAAATAAAACCATACTAGGCAACTGAAAGCCTTAGAACAAAATTTAGCAAGCTTACCCTGCAGGAAAAGATGCCAGGATACCTACAAGACTGACCACAACTAACAATTTCATCAACAGAGTAAAGGGTAATATAAATGCCTTTCACTGATAAAGAGGTTGATGACTAACTTATCCACCGTCATGGAGCCTTCATCTCATAGCTGGTGGAAAGAAATCAAATGCCCAGAACTAGAATCCAGACACAGAGAGGGAAGAAAAGACCAGGCTAGAAAACACAGATAGACAGCTGACCTGATCAAGGAGGAGGTAATTGGCCTCAAAACAGTTGTGAATACCTCATGAGACTGACTCAGACCCCCTGAACATGGATGTCAGGTAGAAGGGCCTGAGCAGTCTAAGAAACCACAGACAGTGGAACCAGGATGTATTTCTGGTACACAAAAGAACTTTGCAGGCACATCCCCCATGGAAGGATCCTCCCTTAACATAATGATAAGAGAGAAATCCTAGGCCCTACTCCAAATGACTTGATTGTTGTAGAAGACCCCTCTTGGAGCCCATCCCCCTAAATGTGGAATAAGGGGTAATAGGCTGGGGGTTGGTCTGGGGGCATGAGAGGGTGGAAGAGAGGCAATGAAGAAAGGATGGAGGGATAAAGTGAGGAAGAGATGCAGAGGGAACTGGGGTTGATATGTAAAACCAAATTAAATTAATATTAAAAAAGGCATGCACAAATATTACTCTAAGAAAAATAAATAATTATAGTTCTAAGATCTATTGAAATATAAGTGGTCATCAAAGCATCCCAAACAAAAAAGGCCAGTGACAGATTTCTTTAATGTAGAGTTCTACCAGAAATTCAAAGAAGAGCTAATACCAATACTCTTTAAATTGTATCACAAAATGAATGCAGGAAGTTCATTACCATATTCCGTTTATGTGGTTACAATTATGTTGGTACACAGGCCACACAAGACACAAATAAGCAAGAGTACTTGACACAAATATACCTCATGAACATTGATGGAAATACACTCAATAAACTACTGGCAAATAGAATCCAAGAACACATCAGGAAAATCATCCATTATGACCAAGTAGGCTTCATCCTAATGATGCAGGGATGTTCACCATATGTAAATCTATTAATAAAATCCACCGAAAAATGGAAAATCATATTGTCATCTCACTAGATGATTTTCTCTGATTATGAAGCTGATGGAATGTGGAGTTCTTCTTTCTCAATCCTCCAAGTATATCCTTTTATTTCCATTCACACTTGTCTGCATAATATCTGCCTACATACCATTTTGTAGCATGATTACTTAGCAAAGAACTTGTAAAATAGTTTGAACGTAAGTCAATATAAAATAAATATAGAAATAGAAGGTGTGGTGTAAGTTCAATTCTCAGAACCTCCAGGCCCTGGTGTTTCACGAAATTAATTCAACATCTAGAAGGAAAAAGTACATAGTTTCTCTGAGTTGACATCTTATCAGCACCCAATGTATGAATAAATGCATTTCAAATGGACCTTATCTAGATGCAAAATTGAGGAGTCTTCATTCAGTGAAGAATATTGAAAGGACTCCTGAATGAAATAAAAAACGCAATGTTAAATTTGTCTATTATGTCAGATCTATGCTAGTATCTCAGAGTTGTTTTTTATTTGCATTTTCTGATAGCTGCTGGTGATAACACTTTTTTAAGTGCCTTTCAGCCATTTTGTTTACCTCTATTGGAAATTCTCTATTCACTACTGTGCCCTAATTTTTTATAGGGTTAGTTGGTGTTTGGTGACTAGATTCTTGTGTTATTTGAATATTTTAATGATGAGCCCTCTGTCACATATGTGGTTGGTGAATTTCTTTTCCCAGTATGTGGGTTCCTTTTTGGTGTTGTTGACTATGTCCTTTGCCTTACAGAAGGCTCTCAGTTCCATGAAGTTTCTTTTATTAATTGTTGATCTCAGTCGATGTCTGCTACTCATGTTATGTTCAGGAAGCAGTCTCCTTTACCAGTTTGTTCACGGGTACCTGCCATTTTCTTTTCTGAAAGTTTTGGTATGACTGTATTTATGTTAAGGTATTTGATCCATTTGGATGTAGGTTGTGTGCATGACAATAAACATGGGTCTTTCTGCAATCTTCTTTACACCATCATCCAGTTGTTCTAGTACCATTTGAAGAAAAAGCATTTCTCTTTTCAACTTCCAACATCCAACTGAATCCAGAGAAACTTCAGATGATTCATTAAAAAAATCAGGAAGAAGAAAATGCTGCCCACTCTCTTGATAGATAGAAAATATTATATGGGAGTTTCTTGCAAGGACAATAAGTCAATAAAAGGAGATCAAGGATATACAAATTTCAAGGGAATAAATGAAACTGTCATTATTTTTCTATGATATGATAGTTTACATATGTGATTCAAAAAATTCTACTGGGGAATCTCTCCAGCTGACAAAAAAAAAATACTCAGCAAATTAGAAGGATACAAGATTACCTCAAAAAAAATTAGTAGCCCTATAATATGCAGAAAATAAAGGACATAGACAGAAATCAGGTTAACATCACATTTACAATAACCATAAACATCATAACATAGCTTGAATTAATGCTTACAAAACAAGTCATAGATCTATATAGCAAGCATGTTTTGTCTTTAAAGTAAAAAATTAAAGAAGATACCAGAAAATGAAAAGATCTCCCATGCTCTTGGATAGGTAGTATAAACAGTAAACATGGCAGTCTTGCCAATAGCAACCTACTGATGCAATGCAATCCCCACTTAAATCCCAGCACAATTCTTGACTGACCTTGAAAGGATAATGCTCCACTTTCTATGAAAAAACAAAAGACCCAGGATAGCAAATGAAAAACCCTGTACATCATCAAAAATTCTGGAGTCATCACCACCTTTGACTTTAAGCTGTACAACAAAGCTATAGTCTTAAAAACAGCCTGGTATGGGCACAAAAATAAACAGGTAGACCAAACTAGTTGAATAAAAATCCATGATATTAACCCACACACCTAAGAAAACCAGGTTTTTTACAAAAGTGCTAAAAGTAAATAATTGGAGGAGGAAAGCATCTTCAGCAAATGGTGCTGTCACAAGTTGATGATGGTATGTAGAAGACAGCAGATAGACAGGTCTTTCACCATGCACAAAACCCAACTTCAAATGAATCAAAGACCTCAACATTCATCCAGCCACACTAAGTCTCCTAGAAAGAAAGTGTGAGGTACCCTTGAATAAATTACTACGGGAGACTGCTTCCAGAACATACTACCAGTAGAATAGACACTGAGATCAACAATAAAGAAATGAGCACTCCTCAAACTGAGAAGCTTCTCTAAGGCAAAGGACACAGTTGACAAGACCAAATGGCTGCCTACAACATGGGAAAAGATTGTCACCAATCCTACATCTGACAGAGAGCTGATCTTTAAAATATGCAAAAAACTCAAGAAACTAGCCCCCAAAACAACAAATAACTCTATTAAAAACGAGGAACAGAACTGAAGAGAGAATTCTCAGAAGAAATAAAAAATGCTGAAATACATTTAAATTGTTCATTCTTAGCTATCAGGTAAATGCATATCAAAACAAATTTGAGATACCATCTTACTCCAGATAGAAGGGCTAAAATTAGAAATACCAATGACAGCTTATTCTGGAGAGCATGTGTATAAAGGGGAACACTCCTCCATTGCTGGTGGGAGTACAAACTTGTACAGTTTTTTTTTTTAATATCAGTATGGTAATTCCTCAGTAAATTGTGAATCGGTGTACCACAGGACTTCTTAGGCACATAACAAAATTATCTACATCCATGGAATAATGGCATGTGCTTAACTATGTTTGCAGTGACATTATTTGAAATACCAAGAACGTAGAAGAAATTTAGATGTCCTTCAACAGAAGATTGGATAAAGAAGATGTGGCACATTTACACAATGAAATACTACTGTGTGAGGGAGAGGGTGGAATCTTGGAATTTGCAGAAAAATGGATGGAACTTGAAGAAACCCTCCTGAATGGTGTAACCCGGTCACAAAATGAGGAACATGGTATGCACTCACTCGTATATGGATTTTAGACATAGAGCAAAGGGTCACTAGGCTATAATTCACACCACCAGAGAAACTAGGATACAAAGAGGAGTCTAAGTGATTAATACAAGTTCCCTCACAGAAGAGAATGGGTACATGATCTCCTCAGCATATTGGGAGTGGCGGGGCAGTGAGTGGAGAGACAGGTAGGAGAAAGACAAGAGGAGGAAAGGAAAGCACATTGGAGTAGAAGATTGAGTCAGGGGAGGAATAGATGAGAGAAAAATACATACACAGAGAGAGAGAGAGAGAGAGAGAGAGAGAGAGAGAGAGAGAGAGAGAGAGAGAGAGAGGGGAGGGAGACCATAAAAGAGGGAGTCATTATAGATTAGAAGAGAAAACTGACTGTAGAGAAATGTCCAGAGACCTACAAGGCCAATCTCAACTAACAATTTGAGCAACAGTGAAAAGGCTACCAGAAATGCACTTCTGTGATCCGTGATAATGAGTTTGATGACTAACTTATCCACACTTACAGAACCCTTATCGAGTAGCTGATGGATGCAGAAGCAGACACCCACAGCTAAACACTGAGCCAAATTGGAATACAGATGCAGAGAGAAAATACCTGACCAGGCCACAGAAACCCACATAGACAGGTTTGCTGAACAAGGAGAAGCTAATGGGCCCCAGACTGATATCTGTGTACCAAGCATTATATAAACACAGATCCCATAAGTATGGGCCTCAGTCAGAAGGCCTGGGTAGTCTAAGGGTCCTCTGACATTGGAAGTAGTATGAACACCTGGTGCACAAAAGGATTTTGGGAGCACATTACAAATGGAAGGATAATTCCTTAACGTACAGGCAGGAGGTATGTCCTATTTCCTACTCCAAATGACTTTACAGATTTAGCTGTGCCCTTCCAGAGACATTACCCTACATGTGGTGCAGTGAGTGGGAATGGGAAGGGAGGCTGATCGGGTTGCATAGGGGGTTGGAGAGAGTGAGGGATAGAGAGAGGGAATGAGATGGAAATGTTAGTCATATGTAAAATAACTAAATAAGACTGGATACAGGTAATGACAGATAGGCATCTCAGAATTATTTTTCATTCTCAGAGCATTTCTGTGATAAAATGTAATGTTTAATAAATCTTTGGGCACTGTGAATGATAGAGGTGAATAAATCTATTTGAGTTAAAAATAAAATTGACTTTAAATAAAAAATACCAATTAATCAAAGAATGTGATGATATTGAATACTTAACTCCCCAAGATGACTCTTTATGGAATAGAGGATTATTTATTTAAATTATTATACAAACTTTTAAATTATCTTGCATACTAACCCCTATCATCAATTTAAATTATGTAATTATAAAATTAGTTGATCTGGCATATTTGATCCCACAAGGTGGCTCCAAACTTCAGGTATTATGGAAGATATAAGCATTGTTTTATTAGACTATAAAATCAAACAAGCAGTTTGTATCACAACATCCACTTCCCCAATGTGGCTCCAAACCATACTCATGACCAATGTTGTCATCATTGATTTAAATATGGTAATTACACAATTAAATTCTAGATGGTCTTGCATAATTGACTCCCACGATGCGGTGCAAAAATCCACTGATCAACAATTATTTAATTTTCTATTTTCATAAATAAATAATTACATAGTCAGTGGATAAGATGGCCTGCCATACTAGATACCCGCAAGCTGTCTTGGCTTTCACAAAAAGGTAGGTGCCAAAAAACGCATGATGGATTAATCACAGATTTGAGCAGTAAGATGTGTAAGTGATTAAAGATCATTGTGTATCCAGGATTTAAGAGAATATCAGACAGTTGATGTGAGGAGCTGCCTCATTAGAGATGAATTGCTATCCAATTGTTCCTCAATCTAGTGTAACAAATGGATTAACACATTCCTGACAGAAGTTAACAATGGAAAACTCACATTTTTGTTGAATAATTATGAGTCTTTTACCTTATTAACCCATAGTATTACTTCTTAGGAAATATGACATTCATCAACAAAAGTCTTTGGACTGTTTCTCCACAGACGATAATTCCTCATATTAGGTAATCTTGAATTGGGTAATATTAATTGTTGTAGGCCAACTTCCATGGTTTGGCTATGACTATGTGTGAAGAATCAATGCCAACAAGTGCTGTCCTTAAACATTTCATGAGATACTCGGCTTGAGAGACTAAAATATCCAATTTAAGTTGCTCTCTGGTTCTTGGCCCATGATACCAGAATATAGAATTCCAACATGGTTGCCAGGCAACACTTATGATCTAAGATTCTGTTGCATTCCAGTACATCTCTCACTTGCTAAAAGCACACCCTCTAATGGACTAACCTTATAGCCTTATTGATTTCCTCCCAAAAATGCAAGGCTCTTTTCCGAGTTATAATTATTCTCAAGTCAATTATTCAATTATGCCCTGGAATGTCCTGCAGTTACCAGCATTATCAAAATCAAGAGTAGCTAATTTTAGGTAATAGAATCTGAAAAAAAGGATCAAAGATTTTTTATGATAAATGTCTTTTCCCCTAAGAAATTAAACCATAAATAAAAAGAAAGAATTAAAATATCTTTCAAAATGTAAATGTACCATTGTTAACTTCCTTCAGCAAGGTTGTAATCTACCTCTAAGACTAGAATGAGGTAAGATGTGGTAGGTGTTTATATCTAATGAGGCAGCTTCCATATTCAGGTATCTGATGCCTCATGGATACAGAATATCAATACCAACTTTGAAGATTGTTCTCATTGCGGCTTCCATTAAACTTGGTGTCCAGATGACAACTTATTCTTCAGTACAATTTTCCATGCCAGTATATCTGTGTTGCATACTGACAAGTCTTTGCATTTGGCTCTTGCCACAATGACAATGAACTTGGTGCTGAGCTTTGTACAGTGTGACCAAGAAGAGTAAAGATCTCTTCAGTTTTTTGTGCCCTCAGGAATGAGGTGATGCAATTTTAGTGTGGAGTTTCTTATTTTTATGTAAATGATAATCTTATGCAAACTTCAATACCATTACCATTCAAGTGAATCAAGCCTGAAGAAACATTTCTGGTCTTTATTGTTAAATGTTGTGCCTGGCCATAATGGAGTCTTGTGGTAAGAAAATGAATAGGGATTTGAAAAGCACATGCTGGGAGATGTTATTCTGTAAATATGCTTCTCATACTTGTTAATTAATAAAGCACCGTTTGGCCAATGAGATAGCAAGATAGGTGGGGCTAGCAGACAAGGAGGAAGAGGAAGTAGGAGGGAGGAGTCAAGATGGAGATCTGCCGGCAGCAGCTCCCGGATAAGATGACCACATGAAAATACTTAGATATGTAAAAATGGGTTAATAATTAAGGCACAGCTAGCCCATTAACAATGATAGTCATTGGCCAACAGGATTGTATCAAATACAGAGTCTCTGAATGTTATTTGGGGCTGATGCAGCGGTAGGCCTAGAATGGCAGCAGGCAAGATTTGCACAGCGGGAAAAGCCTGCTGTAACATAATGGTGTCAGAAGTGGGATTGAGAACTTCCACTTAAAACTTAACAAAATCTTAAAAAATAGTTTTTAGAAACAAAAGAACAGAGACTAGCAAGACTTCTTGGTAGCAGCATTTTCTCGCTTGGATTTGTTTTGCTGTAGACAGAGATTTGTGCAGCTCCTTTAAGGGAGGTTTCCAAAATTAGCATAAGCGGCAAAAAACTGCCTTGCTTTTAAAGAGCCCCCTACCAGCAGGAAGTAGTATATAAAGAAGGACGCCCAAATTCCCAAATATTGTTTATAAATGTTTGTTTTCTTTTAAATGGACTTGGTTATAAATGCCTATAACCAAAACCAATCTTTTTAAAGGTAAAAAGAGAATTATGGTATAGATATGAATACCTTGCTTTGAAATGGATTTTCTTTTATTGATACAATTTAAGGTCAATTTTGTGATATGTATATTTCTCCTCTTGTTTAGGTATTGTGTATATATCGCTCATTGGAAAATGTAATGTATAAATTAATACAGATCATAGAGAGTTACCTATGATAGTTAAAATTTTGAGTTAAGTGAGTTAGGATTTCTAGATATACAGAGATGTATTTGAGATGCATAGGCATTCTTCAAACTTTTCAAAGACCTACAGAATATGGCATTTAAAATAGTTTAGGGTTTTTCTTGACACTGAGGCACAATTGCTCCTGGTAACACCACCTACAGAAGAAAGGAAGATGGACATCAAAGAAACACTTTATGGAGATTGCTTCTAATATGGCAAGACTAGCCATTTGGGCAAGGTACTGTTCTTCTGGAATGTTTGACTTTATGTTGTAGAAACTGGACATGCAGGACCCACAAAAATATGACTGCTGATGCAAGATGCACATTGCTACAGGGTTCCTGCTTCATGAAAGAGGCTGCCAGACAGCAAACAGTCTACAGGACACAGAGAAATGTGACTGACAAACTGCCATTACAGGTGGACAGTTTAAAGTTTCCTGCCTTGTTGAGGAGTCTGGACACACACTATGGCCTCTGGGCTGAAGATGGAACATTACAGAAGAACTTCGGGTGACTGACCAGGCAATGAATTGTCTCTGTCATTTCTAGAGTTTATATATTATCCTTCTGTGGTCTTTGATGGAGTTAAAGACAGGAAGTTATGGTTACAGTTTTCCTTAGATAGGATTAAAGATAAGTTACATATAGGACTTTAGACTCACAAAGATAGGATAGATGATATTTTCTTTAATTCTTACAAAATTTATGGACTAAATATTGTTAACTGTGATTCTTATTTGATAACTGTTGTATGTTATATTTTGCTATGTTAAGGTTAAACCCCTTCTTTTATTTTAGACAGAAAAAAGGAGATGATTGGAGATGTTATCCTGTAAATATGTTTCTCATACTTGTTAATAAAGCTCCGTTGGGCCAATGAGATAGCAGGATAGGCGGGGCTAGGAGACAAGGAGGAAAGAGGAAGTAGGAGGGAGGAGTCAAGATGTAGCCAGGGATGAAGCAGGACGCCTGCTGCGGCTCCCTGATAAGATGACCACGTGGAAATACTTAGATAAGTAGAAATGGGTTAATAATTAAGACAGAGCTAGCCCATTAACAATAATAGTAACTGGCCAACAGGATTGTATAAAATACAGAGTCTCTGAGTGTTATTTGGGGCTGGTGTGGCTATTGTCTCAGACTGCTGTCAGGCGGGATGGAGCCGGCAGGAAGGAACAACCTGCCTTAACAAACTGGGATACAAGGTCTCTTCTAAGAGATTCATATATGGTCCTTCACAAAAGGGGGAACTGACAAGTCCCCAAGTGCACATGGTAAATGGGGGGGCAGTTAATGGAGAGAGAACTAGGAGAAAGAGAAGGGGAGGAGAGGAAAATGCGTGTGACTAGATAGATTGAGTCAGGTGAGAGAGAGGCAGGGGTGGGGACATAAAAGAGGGAGCCATTATTGGTTTGAAGAGAAAACTGAACCTAAAAATATGTATTGAGAAATACAAGACCGACTCCAACCAATAATTTGAGCAACCATGGAAAGGCAACCATAAATGCCCTTCCCTGATAGTGAGATCATCAACTAAATTATCCACGATCATGGAGTCCTCATCTAGTACCTGTTGGGAACAGAAGCAAACACCCATAAGCAAACACTGAGCCGAACCAGAATCCAGATGCAGAGAGAGGGGGCAAGACCAGGTTGCAGAAACTCACAAAGACAGCTGACCTGAACAAATATGAGTTTGGGCCTCCCAGACTGATGGGTAGGAACCCATCAAGGGACTGCCTTAGTACCTCTGAATATGGGTCTCAGCTAGGTGGGCTGAGCATTCTGGGAGACCTCAGACATTAGAGACAGGATCTATCTCTGGTGCTCAAAAGGACCTTGCAGACACATCCCCCATGGAGGGATCCCCGTAACCTAGAGACAGTAGAGAAGTCCTAGTCCCTACTTCAAATTACTTGACAGACTTACATGACCTAACCTGGATGGCATAGCCATACGAGTGGAATGGGGGTGGGGGGGATGGGAGGGGAGATTGGCCAAGGTGCATGTCACAGAGGAATGAGGGTAAGAGGGAGGGAGGAAGGGAGGGGCCAGGAGTGAAGGAGGGATGGTTGGAGGGGAAAGGCAGAGGAAACTGGGACCACCATGTAAAGTACATTATTGTTAAAAAAAGAAGGAAAATGCTGCTATAAACCGTAAATCTTAAAACCCTAAACACTAAAAACCCTAAAACCTAAAATCCGTAAACCACTAAAACCCTAAAAGCCTAAAAACCCTAAACAGTAGCCCCCTGACTCTAGACTCTAGACCCCAGACTCTAGAACATAGACCCTAAAAAAACTTAGACAATAAAAACCTTACACCATACAAACACTAGACCCTAAAATACTAGACCCTAAAAAACTCTAGAAGCTAATAACCCTAGACCTTATGAAAGCTAAACTCTAAGAAGCCTAGACCCTACAAATCTTAGACCATAGAACCTAGACCTAAAAAGTCTAGACCATAAAAACTGTAGACCCTAAAACCCTAGACTCTAAAAGCCCAGGACCCTAAAACCCTAGACTTTTAAAACCCTAGTCCCTAAAACCCCTAAACTCTAAAACACTAGACTCTAAAAAGCCTAAACCGTAAAAACCCTAGACCCTAAAAACCCTAGACCATAAACACTCTAGCCCCTAAAAATTCTAAACCCTAAAAACTCTAAACCCGAAAAAACCTAAATCCTAAAAACCCTAAACCCTAAAAACTCTAAACCCTAACAACCCTAAGACCTAAAAAGCCTAAAATCTAAAAACTCTACAACCTAAAAAACCTAGACCCTAAATCCTTAGACACTAAAACACTAGACAATATATATCCTAGACCCTAATAAGCCTAGACCCTAAAAATCCTAAAACCTAAAAGAACTACAACCTAAAAAACCTAAACCCTAAAAACCCAGAACCCTAACCTCCTGACCCTAGACCCTAGAAACTAGAACCTAGAAGTTAGACCCTAAAAACCCTAGACCCTAAAAACCCAAACCCTGAAAAACCTGGACTCTAAAAATCCTAGCTTCTAAAACCACTAGACTATTAATGCCCTACACCCTAAAAACCCAAGATCCTAAAAACACTATACTGTAAAAAAAAAAAACCTCAACCCTAAAAACGCTGAACCCTAAAACACTAGACCTTAAATATCCTAGACCCTAAAAAACATAAACCCTAAAAAACCTAGACCATAAAAACCCTGAACCCTAAAACGTTAGACCCTAAATACCCTAGATCCTAAAAACCAAAAACCGTAAAAAACCTAGACCATAAAAACCTAAACCCTAAAAACGTAAACCCAAAACACCCTAAAGATTAAAAACCCTAAACAGAAAAAACCCTAAGACCCAAACCCTAGATCCTAAAATACCTAGACAGTAAAAACGCTAAACACTAAAAACCCTAGACTCTAAAGACCCTAGACCCTAGACCCTAAAAACCCTAGTCCTAAAAATTGTAGACCCTAAAAACTCTAAACCCTAAAATGCTAGACTCTAAAACACTGGACGCTAAAAACCCTAAAACCTGAAAACCCTAAACTTTAAAACCCTAAACCCTAAAATGCATAAACCCTAAAAACCATAAACCCTAAAATTCATAAATCCTAAAAACCATAAACAGTAAAACTTCTGACCTTATTATCTAGACCCTAGGCCCTAGACCCTAAAAAACCAAGACAATAAAAGCTCTAGACCATAAAAAACACTACACCCTACAAATCATAGACCCTAAAAACCATAGAACCTAATAACACTACACCCTAAACACACTAAGCCCTAAAAAACCAAGACCCTACAAACTCTAGACAATAGAACTTATTCCCTAAAAGGCCTGAACCCTAAAAATCCTAGACCCTAAAAACCCTAGACCCTAAAAACCATAAAACCTAAAAGCCCTGCATCCTAAAAAAACTAAACCATAAAACCCTAGAGCATAAAAACCATGGAACATAAAAAACCTAGACCCTAGAAACCCTAAACCCTAACCGCTTGGCCCTGGACCCTAGACCCTAGACCCTAAAACCTAAACCCTAGACCCGAGACCCTAAAAATCCTAGTCACTAACAATCCTAGGCCCCGAAAAAACTAGACTGTAAAAATCCTAATTCCTAAAAACCCTAGAGTATAAAAATACACCCTAAAATCCCTAGACCCTAATAACTCTAGACCATAAAACAATATATTGTAAAAAACTTGACCCTAAAAACACTGAACCATAATACCCTAGACCTAAAACACCCTAAACCCTAAAAACAATAAACCCTAAAATCTTAAAGCCTAAAAAACCTAGACCCTAAAACTCTAGGCCCTAATAAAACTATACCCTAAAAACTCTAAACCCTAAAATTCCTAGACCCTAAATAACCTAGACCCTAAAATCCCTAGACTCTAAAACCATAGACTCTAAAAATCTACAGACCTTAAAAATCATAGATCCAAAAATCCTAGATCATAAAAACAGTAGAACTTAAAAAATCTAGACCCTAAAAACACTAGACCCAAAAAGAACTAGACGGTAAAAACCCTTAGCCCTAAAAAACCTAAACCCTAAAAAAACCTACAGCTTAAAAACCCTAAACTCTAAAAACCCTAGAACCTAAAACCCCAAGACTCTAACAATACTATACCCTAAAAACCCTAGACCCTAAAAACCCTAGACCCTAAAAATCCAAGACCCTAAAAACCCTAGAACCGAAAACTCCTAGACCCTAAATTCCTAAACCCTAAAATCCCTAGAAACAAAAAAAACCCTAGACCTTAAAACCCATAGACCATAAAAATGCTATACCATAAAAAGCATAGACCCTAAAAATTCTAGATTATAGAAGCACTAGACCCTAAAACCCTAGGCCCTAAAAACCCAAAACCCTAAAAACCCTAAAGCATAAACTCCCTAAAGCTTAAAAACACTAGATTCTAAAACTCCTAGAACCTAAAAACCCTAAACACTAAAAACCATATACACTAAAAACCCTAGACCATAGAGCCTAGACCCTGGACCCTAGATTCTATAATCCATAGACCCTAAAAACCCTCGACCATAAAAACCCTAAACCGTTAAAACACTAGACCCTAAAAACCCAGATCCTAGAACTTAGACCCTATACCCTTGACCTTAAAACCCTAGACCCTAAAACACTAAACACTAAAAACTGTAAACCCTAGACCTTAGACATTAGAACCTAGACCCTAAAATCCCTATTCCCTAAAAACCCTAGACCCTAAAAAACCTATACCCTAAAAACCGTAAACCCTTTAAACCCTTAACCCTAATACCCTGACCTTAAAACCTAGACCATAGACCCTACAACCTAGACCATAAAAAACCTAGACCATAAAAAACCTAGACCCTTAAAACCCTAGACCATAAAAACCCTACACCCCAAAAATCCTAGGCCCTAAAAATCCTAGACTCTAAAAAAATAAACACTTACAACCCTAAACCTTAAAAACCATAAATCCTTAAAACCCTAAACCATGAAAAACCTAGACACTAAAAACCCTAACCAATAAATACCATAGACACTAAAAGACCTAGACCTAAAAACTCTACAGCCAAAAAACCCTAATGCCTAAAAATCCTAAAGCCTAAAATCCATAAACTTCACAAACCCAAAAACCAAAAAACCCTAAACCCTAAAAATCCTTAACCCAAAAACTATAAACCCCAAAAACCCTAGACCCTAAATACATAGACCCTAAAATCCATAGATCTTAAAATCCCTAAACCCTAAAAAACCTAAGACCTAAAATCTCTAAACCTAAAAACCCTAAACCATAAAAACCCTCAACCCTATAAACCCTAAACCTTAAAAACCTAAATCATATAAACCATAAATCCTAGAAAACCTAAACTATAAAACCCTAAACACTAAAAACCCTACACATTAAAATTCCTAAACCCTAAAATCAATAACCCAAAAAACCCAGACCCTAAAAACACTAGTCCCTAAAAACCATAGACCCTAAAAATTCTAGACCATAAAAATCATAGACCCTAAAATCTCTAGACCCTAAAAACCCTAAACCCCAAAAACTGTAAAGCTTAACAATCATAAACTCTAAAACCCCTAAAACCTAAAAACCCTGGACCATAAACAAACTAGACCCTAAGAACCCTAGGCCCTAAAACCCTAGACCCTAAAAACCCTACAACAATAAAAACCATAGACCCTAACAGCCCTAGACTATAAAAATGCTAAACCATAAAGACCCTAGACCATAAAAACCCTACACCATAGAATTTACACCCTAAAAACCATAGACACTAAAACCA
>JANBXA010000490.1:0-197500 GCA_030556225.1 Cricetiscus sungorus
CCAAGTTTACCCAATGCTCAGAGGCCGCACACAGGCAGGAATCCAACAAGAAGGAGAAACACCGGAGTAGTGATCCCAGAAACATCCAGGATACATGTTGTCTGTGTAATCATGTGCCTGTGTGTCTGTCTGTCTATGTAGGAATGCTTGTGTACAGTGTGCTTGTGTGCTCACCAGCCGTTGTTCCTCTCTCTCTCTCTCTCTCTCTCTCCTTCCTTCCTTCCTTTCCCTTGTGTGTGCGTTTGCATAGTCGCCAGGGGGAGTGCACTATGAGACTAAGAGTTGGCCATGGAAGGGGAAGGCAGGTGGCCCTTGGGTCTTCCTTGATACTCGGACAGGTGGGTGGCCCTGTGACCCCATGGAAGGAACTGAAGAAACAGATCCCAAAAGGATTCTAGCTCCGCAAATGTTACCACCCCTGAACACCCAGCTGCCCTCCCGGCACAGCAACAAGACCCAAGTTCCAAGTTCTAAGTTCCGAGTTCCCTGGTCTCCAGCGACCCAGGAGCATCTTCCAAGGTGGCAAGCTTGCAATTCTCTCTTCTCCGACATGGGCATTGTGGGAAGGGGCTCGAAGCCCTTCTCTGACCATCACCAACAAAGCCACTGCAGCCGCCACCGCCAAGCTGCCATTGTCGCTGGAAGTAGGCTGTGCTCGGTTGGGCTCCTTGGCAGGCTGGGGAGTGCAGCTGCATTCTCATGGGGCGCCTGGGAGACAGCCGCCCATGTCTGAGGCCACACAACCCTGAATGTGCCCGATCTCTTCTGATCTTGGAAGCTAAGCAGGGTCGGGCCTGGTTCCTACTTGGATGGGAGACCACCTGGGAATACCGGGTGCCAGAGCCTTTATGTTTTGTGTCTCTCTCTCCTTGTGGTGGCTTAGTATTCTTTTGTTTTTTATAATCCTCTCATCCTCCAAGCTAACTGGTTATTTTCTTCTATGATATTCCTTTTTTTTTTTTTTTTTTTTTTTAAGTTCGAATAGAGTAGGGTTAGGCTTTGGGGAGAAAATAGGAGAAAAATAGTTTACAATATCAGCATCGTGTGCTTTAAACATGGTGCTGGAGAGGGAGTTGAGATTCCTATATCTTGATCTGTCCTTCAAGGCCTAAGGGCAGAGAACCAGCACAGGCTAGGACACCTCCACCCTTCCTCCCTGTGCACCCAGGAAACTGCCACTCCGCCAACACACCCGCAGCCCACAGTTACATCCTTCCAAGTTTACCAAATGCTCAGAGGCCACACACAGGTAGGAATCCAACGAGGAGGGGAAACACCGGAGTAGTGATCCCAGAAACATCCAGGATACATGTTGTCTGTGTATTCGTGTACCTGTGTGTCTGTGTGTATATGTAGGAATGCTTGTGTTACAGTGTGCTTGTGTGCTCACCAGACAGTGTTTCTCCTCTCTCTCTCTCTCTCTCTCTCTCTCTCTCTCTCTCTCTCCTCTTTCTCTCTCTCTAACTCTCTCTCTCTCTTTCTCTCTCTCTGTCTCCCTCCATCCTTCCCCAGGTGTGTGCATTTGCATAGTCGCCAGGGGGAGTGCATGATTAGACTAAGAGTTGCCCATGGAAGGGGAAGGCAGGTGGCCCTTGGGTCTTCCTTGATACTGGGACAGGTGGGTAGCCCTGTGACCCCATGGAAGGAACTGAAGATACAGAGCCCAATGGGATTCTAGGTCCTCAACTGTTACCACCCCCAAAGGCCCAGCTTCCCTCCTGGCACAGCAACACGCCCCAAGTTCCAAGTTCTAATTTCCGAGGTCCCTGGTCTCCAGCGACCCAGGAACATCTTCCAAGTTGGCAAGCTTGCCCTTCTCTCATCTCCGACATGGGCATTGTGGGAAGGGGCTCGAAGCCCTTCTCTGACCATCACCACCAAAGCCGCTGCAGCCGCCGCCATGCCGCCAAGCTGCCATAGAAGCTGGTAATGGGCTGTGCTCGGCTGAGCTCCTTGGCAGGCTGGGGAGTGCAGCCGCATTCTCATGGGGCGCATGGAAGACAGCCGCCCAAGTCTAAGGCCACACCACACTGAACTTGCCCGATCTTGTCTGATCTCGGAAGCTAAGCAGGGTCGGGCCTGGTTCATACTTGGATGGGAGACCGCCCAGGAATACCGGGTGCCGTAGCCTTTTTGTTTTGTGTCTCTCTCCTTGTGGTGGCTTACTATTCTTTTGTTTTTTATAATCCTCTCATTCTCCAATAGAACTGGTTAGTTTCTTCCATGATTTTCCTTTTTTTTTTTTTTTTTTTGTTTTAAGTTCGAATAGAGTAGGGTTAGGCTTTGGGGAGAAAATAGGAGAAAAATAGTGTACAATATCAGCATTGTGTGCTTTAGACATGGTGCTGGAGAGGGAGTTGAGATTGCTATATCTTGATCTGTCTTTCACGGCCTAAGGGCAGAGCACCAGCACAGGCTAGGACACCTCCACCCTTCCTCCCTGTGCATCCAGGAAACTGCCACTCCCCCAACACATCCGCAACCCACCGTGACACCCTTCGAAGTTAACCCACTGCTCAGAGGCCTGCCACAGGCAGGAAGCCAAACAAGAGGGCTTACACCAGAGTAGTAATCCCAGAAACATGCAGGATATTGTTGTCTGTGTATTCGTGTGCCTGTGTGCTGTTTGTCTATGTAGGAATGCTTGTGTTACAGTGTGCTTGTATGCTCACCAGCCAGTGATCCTCTCACTCTCTCTCCCTCCCTCCTTCCTCTAGTGTGTGCCTTTGCATAGTCCCCAGGGTTAGTGCACGATGAGACTAAGAGTTGGCCATGGAAGGGGAAGGCAGGTGGCCCTTGGGTCTTCCTTGATACTGGGACAGGTGGGTGGCCCTGTGACCCCATGGAAGGAACTGAAGATACAGAGCCCTAGGGGATTCTAGCTCTGCATCTGTTACCGCCCCCAAAGGCCCAGCTTCTCTCCTGGCACAGCAACAAGACTGAAGTTCCAAGTTCTAAATTCCGAGTTCCCTGGTCTCCAGCGACCCAGGAGCATCTTCCAAGGTGGCAAGCTTGCCCTTCTCTCTTCTCCGACATTGGCATTGTGGGAAGGGGCTCGAAGCCCTATTCTGACCATCACCACCAAATCCGCTGCAGCCGCCGCCCTGCCGCCAAGCTGCCATAGAAGCTGGTAATGGGCTGTGCTCGGCTGGGCTCCTTGGCAGGCTGGGGAGTGCAGCTGCATACTCATGGGGCGCGTGGGTGACAGCCTCCCTAGTCTAAGGCCACACCACCCTGAACGTGCCCGATCCGTCTGATCTCGGAAGCTAAGCAGTGTCGGGCCTGGTTCGTACTTGGATGGGAGACCGCCCGGGAATACCGGGTGCTGTAGCCTTTTTGTTTTGTGTCTCTCTCTCCTTGTGGTGGCTTACTATTCTTTTGTTTTTTATAATCCTCTCATTCTCCAAGAGAACTGGTTAGTTTCTTCCATGATTTTCCTTTTTTTTTTTTTTTTGTTTTTGTTTTAAGTTCGAATAGAGTAGGGTTAGGCTTTGGGGAGAAAATAGGAGAAAAATAGTGTACAATATCAGCATTGTGTGCTTTAGACATGGTGCTGGAGAGGGAGTTGAGATTGCTATATCTTGATCTGTCTTTCACGGCCTAAGGGCAGAGCACCAGCACAGGCTAGGACACCTCCACCCTTCCTCCCTGTGCATCCAGGAAACTGCCACTCCCCCAACACACCCGCAACCCACCGTGACCTCCTTCGAAGTTAACCCACTGCTCAGAGGCCTCACACAGGCAGGAATCCAACGAGGAGCAGAAACACCGGAATACTGATCCCAGAAACATGCAGGATATATGTTGTCTGTGTATTTGTGTGCCTGTGTGTCTGTCTATGTAGGAATGCTTGTGTACCAGTGTGCTTGTGTACTCACCAGCCAGTGTTTCTCTCTCTCTCTCTCTCTCTCTCTCTCTCTCTCTCTCCCCTCCTTCCCCATGTGTGTGCATTTGCATAGTCCCCAGGGGGAGTGCACGATGAGACCAAGAGTTGGCCATGGAAGGGGAAGGCAGGTGGCCCTTGGGTCTTCCTTGATACTGGGACAAGTGGGTGGCCCTGTGACCCCATGGAAGGAACTGAAGATACAGAGCCCAAGGGGATTCTAGCTCTGCATCTGTTACCGCCCCCAAAGGCCCAGCTTCCCTCCTGGCACAGCAAAAAGACTCAAGTTCCAAGTTCTAAATTCTGAGTTCCCTGGTTTCCAGCGACCCAGGAGCATCTTCCAAGGTGGCAAGCTTGCCCTTCTCTCTTCTCCGACATGGGCATTGTGGGAAGGGACTCGAAGCCCTTCTCTGACCATCACCACCAAAGCCGCTGCAGCCGCCGCCCTGCCGCCAAGCTGCCATAGAAGCTGGTAATGGGCTGTGCTCGGCTGAGCTCCTTGGCAGGCTGGGGAGTGCAGCCGCATTCTCATGGGGCGCATGGAAGACAGCCGCCCAAGTCTAAGGCCACACCACCCTGAACGCGCCCGATCTCATCTGATCTCAGAAGCTAAGCAGGGTCGGGCCTGGTTCATACTTGGATGGGAGACCACCCGGGAATACCGGGTGCCATAGTCTTTTGTTTTGTGTCTCTCTCTCCTTGTGGTGGCTTACTATTCTTTTGTTTTTTATAATCCTCTCATTCTCCAAGAGAACTGGTTAGTTTCTTCCATGATTTTCCTTTTTTTTTTTTTTTTGTTTTAAGTTCGAATAGAGTAGGGTTAGGCTTTGGGGAGAAAATAGGAGAAAAATAGTGTACAATATCAGCATTGTGTGCTTTAGACATGGTGCTGGAGAGGGAGTTGAGATTCCTATATCTTGATCTGTCCTTCATCCTAAGGGCAGAGCACCAGCACAGGCTAGGACACCTCCACCCTTCCTCCCTGTGCACCCAGGAACTGCCACTCCCCCAACACACCCGCAACCCACCGTGACCCCTTCGAAGTTAACCCACGGCTCAGAGGCCTCACACAGGCAGGAAGCCAAACAAGAGGGCTTACACCAGAGTAGTAATCCCAGAAACATGCAGTATATTGTTGTCTGTGTATTCGTGTGCCTGTGTGCTGTCTGTCTATGTAGGAATGCTTGTGTTACAGTGTGCTTGTGTGCTCACCAGCCAGTGTTCCTCTCACTCTCTCACTCTCTCTCCCTCCCTCCTTCCACAAGTGTGTGCCTTTGCATAGTCCCCAGGGTTAGTGCACGATGAGACTAAGAGTTGGCCATGCAAGGGGAAGGCAGGTGGCCCTTGGGTCTTCCTTGATACTGGGACAGGTGGGTGGCCCTGTGACCCCATGGAAGGAACTGAAGATACAGAGCCCAAGGGTATTCTAGCTCTGCATCTGTTACAGCCCCCAAAGGCCCAGCTTCCCTCCTGGCACAGCAGCAAGACCCAAGTTCCAAGTTCTAAATTCCGAGTTCCCTGGTCTCCAGCGACCCAGGAGCATCATCCAAGGTGGCAAGCTTGCCCTTCTCTCTTCTCCGACATTGGCATTGTGGGAAGGGGCTCGAAGCCCTTCTCTGACCATCACCACCAAAGCCGCTGCAGCCACCGCCCCGCCGCCAAGCTGCCATAGATGCAGGTAATGGGCTGTGCTCGGCTGGGCTCCTTGGCAGGCTGGGGAGTGCAGCCGCATTCTCATGGGGGCGCGTGGGAGACAGCCGCCCAAGTCTAAGGCCACACCATCCTGAACGAGCCCGATCTCGTCTGATCTCGGAAGCTAAGCAGGGTCGGGCCTGGTTCATACTTGGATGGGAGACCGCCCGGGAATACCGGGTGCCGTAGCCTTTTTGTTTTGTGTCTCTCTCTCCTTGTGGTGGCTTACTATTCTTTTGTTTTTTATAATCCTCTCATTCTCCAAGAGAACTGGTTAGTTTCTTCCATGATTTTCCTTTTTTTTTTTTTTTTGTTTTAAGTTCGAATAGAGTAGGGTTAGGCTTTGGGGGAGAAAATAGGACAAAAATAGTGTACAATATCAGCATCGTGTGCTTTAGACATGGTGCTGGAGAGGGAGTTGAGATTCCTATATCTTGATCTGTCCTTCAAGGCCTAAGGGCAGAGCACCAGCACAGGCTAGGACACCTCCACCCTTCCTCCCTGTGCACCCAGGAAACTGCCACTCCCCCAACACACCCGCAACCCACCGTGACACCCTTCGAAGTTAACCCACTGCTCAGAGGCCTCACACAGGCAGGAAGCCAAACAAGAGGGCTTACAGCAGAGTAGTAATCCCAGAAACATGCAGGATATTGTTGTCTGTGTATTCGTGTGCCTGTGTGCTGTTTGTCTATGTAGGAATGCTTGTGTTACAGTGTGCTTGTGTGCTCACCAGCCAGTGATCCTCTCACTCTCTCTCTCTCTCTCCCTCCCTCCTTCCCCTAGTGTGTGCCTTTGCATAGTCCCCAGGGTTAGTGCACGATGAGACTAAGAGTTGGCCATGGAAGGGGAAGGCAGGTGGCCCTTGGGTCTTCCTTGATACTGGGACAGGTGGGTGGCCCCTGTGACCCCATGGAAGGAACTGAAGATACAGAGCCCAAGGGGATTCTAGGTCCGCATCTGTTACCGCCCCCAAAGGCCCAGCTTCCCTCCTGGCACAGCAACAAGACCCAAGTTCCAAGTTCTAAATTCCGAGTTCCCTGGTCTCCAGCGACCCAGGAGCATCTTCCAAGGTGGCAAGCTTGCCCTTCTCTCTTCTCCGACATGGGCATTGTGGGAAGGGGCTCGAAGCCCTTCTCTGACCATCACCACCAAAGCCGCTGCAGCCACCGCCCCGCCGCCAAGCTGACACAGATGTTGGTAATGGGCTGTGCTCGGCTGGGCTCCTTGGCAGGCTGGGGAGTGCAGCCGCATTCTCATGGGGCATCTGGGAGACAGCCGCCCAAGTCTAAGGCCACACCACCCTGAACGCGTCCGATCTCGTCTGATTTTGGAAGCTAAGCAGGGTCGGGCCTGGTTCGTACTTGGATGGGAGACCGCCCGGGAATACCGGGTGCCGTAGACTTTTTGTTTTGTGTCTCTCTCTCCTTGTGGTGGCTTACTATTCTTTTGTTTTTTATAATCCTCTCATTCTCCAAGAGAACTGGTTAGTTTCTTCCATGATTTTCCATTTTTTTTTTTTTTTTTTAAGTTCGAATAGTGTAGGGTTAGGCTTTGGGGAGAAAATGGGAGAAAAATAGTGTACAATATCAGCATCGTGTGCTTTAGACATGGTGCTGGAGAGGGAGTTGAGATTCCTATATCTTGATCTGTCCTTCAAGGCCTAAGGGCAGAGCACCACCACAGGCTAGGACACCTCCACCCTTCCTCCCTGTGCACCCAGGAAACTGCCACTCCCCCAACACACCCGCAAACCACCGTGACACCCTTCGAAGTTTACCCACTGCTCAGAGGCCTCACACAGGCTGGAATCCAATGAGGAGGGGAAATACCAGAGTAGTGATCCCAGAAACATGCAGGATATTGTTGTCTGTGTATTCGTGTGCCTGTGTGCTGTCTGTCTATGTAGGAATGCTTGTGTTACAGTGTGCTTGTGTGCTCAACAGCCAGTGTTCCTCTCACTCTCTCTCTCTCTCTCCCTCCCTCCTTCCCCAAGTGTGTGCCTTTGCATAGTCCCCAGGGTTAGTGCACGATGAGACTAAGAGTTGGCCATGGAAGGGGAAGGCAGGTGGCCCTTGGGTCTTCCTTGATACTGGGACAGGTGGGTGGCCCTGTGACCCCATGGAAGGAACTGAAGATACAGAGCCCAAGGGGATTCTAGCTCTGCATCTGTTACCGCCCCCAAAGGCCCAGCTTCCCTCCTGGCACAGCAACAAGCCCCAAGTTCCAAGTTCTAAATTCCGAGTTCCCTGGTCTCCAGCGACCCAGGAGCATCTTCCAAGGTGGCAAGCTTGCCCTTCTCTCTTCTCCGACATGGGCATTGAGGGAAGGGGCTCGAAGCCCTACTCTGACCATCACCACCAAAGCCGCTGCAGCCGCCGCCCTGCCGCCAAGCTGCCATAGATGTTGGTAATGGGCTGTGCTCGGCTGGGCTCCTTGGCAGGCTGGGGAGTGCAGGCGCATTCTCATGGGGGCGCCTGGAAGACAGCCGCCCAAGTCTAAGGCCACACCACCCTGAACTTGCCCGATCTCGTCTGATCTCGGAAGCTAAGCAGGGTCGGGCCTGGTTCATACTTGGATGGGAGACCGCCCGGGAATACAGGGTGCCGTAGCCTTTTTTGTTTTGTGTCTCTCTCTCCTTGTGGTGGCTTACTATTCTTTTGTTTTTTATAATCCTCTCATTCTCCAAGAGAACTGGTTAGTTTCTTCCATGATTTTCCTTTTTTTTTTTTTTTTTTTTTGTTTTAAGTTCGAATAGCGTAGGGTTAGGCTTTGGGGAGAAAATAGGAGAAAAATAGTGTACAATATCAGCATTGTGTGCTTTAGACATGGTGCTGGAGAGGGAGTTGAGATTCCTATATCGTGATCTGTCCTTCAAGGCCTAAGGGCAGAGCACCAGCACAGGCTAGGACACCTCCACCCTTCCTCCCTGTGCACCCAGGAAACTGCCACTCCCCCAACACACCCGCAACCCACCGTGACACCCTTCGGAAGTTAACCCACTGCTCAGAGGCCTCCCACAGGCAGGAAGCCAAACAAGAGGGCTTACACCAGAGTAGTAATCCCAGAAACATGCAGGATATTGTTGTCTGTGTATTCGTGTGCCTGTGTGCTGTCTGTCTATGTAGGAATGCTTGTGTTACAGTGTGCTTGTGTGCTCACCAGCCAGTGATCCTCTCACTCTCTCTCTCTCTCTCCCTCCTTCCTCTAGTGTGTGCCTTTGCATAGTCCCCAGGGTTAGCGCACGATGAGACTAAGAGTTGGCCATGGAAGGGGAAGGCAGGTGGCCCTTGGGTCTTCCTTGATACTGGGACAGGTGGGTGGCCCTGTGACCCCATGGAAGGAACTGAAGATACAGAGCCCAAGGGGATTCTAGCTCTGCATCTGTTACCGCCCCCAAAGGCCCAGCTTCCCTCCTGGCACAGCAACAAGACCCAAGTTCCAAGTTCTAAGTTCCAAGTTCCCTGGTCTCCAGCGACACAGGAGCATCTTCCAAGGTGGCAAGCTTGCCCTTCTCTCTTCTCCGACATGGGCATTGAGGGAAGGGGCTCGAAGCCCTACTCTGACCATCACCACCAAAGCCGGTGCAGCCGCCGCCCCCGCCGCCAAGCTGCCATCGAAGCTGGTAATGGGCTGTGCTCGGCTGGGCTCCTTGGCAGGCTGGGGAGTGCAGCCGCATTCTCATGGGGCGCGTGGGAGACAGCCGCCCAAGTCTAAGGCCACACCACCCTGAACGCACCCGATCTCGTCTGATCTCGGAAGCTAAGCAGTGTCGGGCCTGGTTCGTACTTGGATGGGAGACCGCCCGGGAATACCGGGTGCCTTAGCCTTTTTGTTTTGTGTCTCTCTCTCCTTGTGGTGGCTTACTATTCTTTTGTTTTTTATAATCCTCTCATTCTCCAAGAGTACTGGTTAGTTTCTTCCATGATTTTCCTTTTTTTTTTTTTTTTTTTGTTTTAAGTTCGAGTAGAGTAGGGTTAGGCTTTGGGGAGAAAATGGGAGAAAAATAGTGTACAATATCAGCATCGTGTGCTTTAGACATGGTGCTGGAGAGGGAGTTGAGATTGCTATATCTTGATCTGTCTTTCAAGGCCTAAGGGCAGAGCACCAGCACAGGCCAGGACACCTCCACCCTTCCTCCCTGTGCACCCAGGAAACTGCCACTCCCCCAACACACCCGCAACCCACCGTGACACCCTTCGAAGTTAACCCACTGCTCAGAGGCCTCACACAGGCAGGAAGCCAAACGAGAGGGGCAAACACCAGAATAGTAATCCCAGAAACATGCAGGATATTGTTGTCTGTGTATTTGTGTGCCTGTGTGCTGTCTGTCTATGTAGGAATGCTTGTGTTACAGTGTGCTTGTGTGCTCACCAGCCAGTGTTTCTCTCTCTCTCTCTCTCTCTCTCTCTCTCTCCCCTCCTTCCCCAAGTGTGTGCATTTGCATAGTCCCCAGGGGTAGTGCACGATGAGACTAAGAGTTGGCCATGGAAGGGGAAGGCAGGTGGCCCTTGGGTCTTCCTTGATACTGGGACAGGTGGGTGGCCCTGTGACCCCATGGAAGGAACTGAAGATACAGAGCCCAAGGAGATTCTAGCTCTGCATCTGTTACCGCCCCCAAAGGCCCAGCTTCCCTCCTGGCACAGCAACAAGACTCAAGTTCCAAGTTCTAAGTTCTGAGTTCCCTGGTCTCCAGCGACCCAGGAGCATCTTCCAAGGTGGCAAGCTTGCCCTTCTCTCTTCTCCGACATGGGCATTGAGGGAAGGGGCTCGAAGCCCTTCTCTGACCATCACCACCAAAGCCGCTGCAGCCGCCGCCCGCCGCCAAGCTGCCATAGAAGCTGGTAATGGGCTGTGCTCGGCTGAGCTCCTTGGCAGGCTGGGGAGTGCAGCCGCATTCTCATGGGGCGCCTGGGAGACAGCAGCCCAAGTCTAAGGCCACACCACCCTGAACGCGCCCGATCTCGTCTGATCTCGGAAGCTAAGCAGGGTCGGGCCTGGTTCGTACTTGGATGGGGAGACCGCCCGGGAATACCGGGTGCCTTAGCCTTTTTGTTTTGTGTCTCTCTCTCCTTGTGGTGGCTTACTATTCTTTTGTTTTTTATAATCCTCTCATTCTCCAAGAGAACTGGTTAGTTTCTTCCATGATTTTCCTTTTTTTTTTTTTTTTTTTTTGTTTTAAGTTCGAGTAGAGTAGGGTTAGGCTTTGGGGAGAAAATAGGAGAAAAATAGTGTACAATATCAGCATTGTGTGCTTTAGACATGGTGCTGGAGAGGGAGTTGAGATTCCTATATCTTGATCTGCCTTTCAAGGCCTAAGGGCAGAGCACCAGCACAGGCCAGGACACCTCCACCCTTCCTCCCTGTGCACCCAGGAAACTGCCAATCCCCCACACACACGCAGCCCACCGTGACACCCTTCGAAGTTAACCCACTGCTCAGAGGCCTCACACAGGCAGGAAGCCAAACAAGAGGGCTTACACCAGAGTAGTAATCCCAGAAACATGCAGGATATTGTTGTCTGTGTATTCGTGTGCCTGTGTGCTGTCTGTCTATGTAGGAATGCTTGTGTTACAGTGTGCTTGTGTGCTCACCAGCCAGTGTTCCTCTCACTCTCTCTCTCTCTCTCCCTCCCTCCTTTCCCAAGTGTGTGCCTTTGCATAGTCCCCAGGGTTAGCGCACGATGAGACTAAGAGTTGGCCATGGAAGGGGAAGGCAGGTGGCCCTTGGGTCTTCCTTGATACTGGGACAGGTGGGTGGCCCTGTGACCCCATGGAAGGAACTGAGGATACAGAGCCCAAGGGGATTCTAGCTCTGCATCTGTTACCGCCCCCAAAGGCCCAGCTTCCCTCCTGGCACAGCAACAAGCCCCAAGTTCCAAGTTCTAAATTCCAAGTTCCCTGGTCTCCAGCGACCCAGGAGCATCTTCCACGGTGGCAAGCTTGCCCTTCTCTCTTCTCCGACATGGGCATTGAGGGAAGGGGCTCGAAGCCCTTCTCTGACCATCACCACCAAAGCCGCTGCAGCCGCCGCCCCGCCTCCAAGCTGCCATAGATGTAGGTAATAGGCTGTGCTCGGCTGGGCTCCTTGGCAGGCTGGGGAGTGCAGCCGCATTCTCATGGGGCGCCTGGGATACAGCCGCCCAAGTCTAAGGCCACACCATCCAGAACGAGCCCGATCTCGTCTGATCTCGGAAGCTAAGCAGGGTCGGGCCTGGTTCATACTTGGATGGGAGACCGCCCGGGAATACCGGGTGCCGTAGCCTTTTTGTTTTGTGTCTCTCTCTCCTTGTGGTGGCTTACTATTCTTTTGTTTTTTATAATCCTCTCATTCTCCAAGAGTACTGGTTAGTTTCTTCCATAATTTTCCATTTTTTTTTTTTTTTGTTTTAAGTTCGAGTAGAGTAGGGTTAGGCTTTGGGGAGAAAATGGGAGAAAAATAGTGTACAATATAAGCATCGTGTGCTTTAGACATGGTGCTGGAGAGGGAGTTGAGATTCCTATATCTTGATCTGTCCTTCAAGTCCTAAGGGCAGAGCACCAGCACAGGCTAGGACACCTCCACCCTTCCTCGCTGTGCACCCAGGAACTGCCACTCCCCCCAACACACCCGCAACCCACCGTGACACCCTTCGAAGTTAACCAACTGCTCAGAGGCCTCCCACAGGCAGGAAGCCAAACAAGAGGGCTTACACCAGAGTAGTAATCCCAGAAACATGCAGTATATTGTTGTCTGTGTATTTGTGTGCCTGTGTGCTGTCTGTCTATGTAGGAATGCTTGTGTTACAGTGTGCTTGTGTGCTCACTAGCCAGTTTTCCTCTCACACTCTCTCTCTCTCTCCCTCCCTCCTTCTCCAAGTGTGTGCCTTTGCATAGTCCCCAGGGTTAGTGCACGATGAGACTAAGAGTTGGCCATGGAAGTGGAAGGCAGGTGGCCCTTGGGTCTTCCTTGATACTGGGACAGGTGGGTGGCCCTGTGACCCCATGGTAGGAACTGAGGATACAGAGCCCAAGGGGGATTCTAGCTCTGCATCTGTTACCGCCCCCAAAGGCCCAGCTTCCCTCCTGGCACAGCAACAAGCCCCAAGTTCCAAGTTCTAAATTCCAAGTTCCCTGGTCTCCAGCGACCCAGGAGCATCTTCCAAGGTGGCAAGCTTGCCCTTCTCTCTTCTCCGACATGGGCATTGAGGGAAGGGGCTCGAAGCCCTTCTCTGACCATCACCACCAAAGCCGGTGCAGCCGCTGCCCCGCCTCCAAGCTGCCATAGATGTAGGTAATAGGCTGTGCTCGGCTGGGCTCCTTGGCAGGCTGGGGAGTGCAGCCGCATTCTCATGGGGCGCCTAGGATACAGCCGCCCAAGTCTAAGGCCACACCACCCTGAACGCGCCCGATCTTGTCTGATCTCGGAAGCTAAGCAGGGTCGGGCCTGGTTCGTACTTGGATGGGAGACCGCCCGGGAATACCGGGTGCCTTAGCCTTTTTGTTTTGTGTCTCTCTCTCCTTGTGGTGGCTTACTATTCTTTTGTTTTTTATAATCCTCTCATTCTCCAAGAGTACTGGTTAGTTTCTTCCATGATTTTCCATTTGTTTTTTTTTTTTGTTTTAAGTTCGAGTAGCGTAGGGTTAGGCTTTGGGGAGAAAATAGGACAAAAATAGTGTACAATATCAGCATCGTGTGCTTTAGACATGGTGCTGGAGAGGGAGTTGAGATTCCTATATCTTGATCTGTCTTTCAAGGCCTAAGGGCAGAGCACCAGCACAGGCCAGGACACCTCCACCCTTCCTCCCTGTGCACCCAGGAATCTGCCACTCCCCCAACACACCCGCAACCCACCGTGACACCCTTCGAAGTTAACCCACTGCTCAGAGGCCTCCCACAGGCAGGAAGCCAAACAAGAGGGCTTACACCAGAGTAGTAATCCCAGAAACATGCAGGATATTGTTGTCTGTGTATTCGTGTGCCTGTGTGCTGTCTGTCTATGTAGGAATGCTTGTGTTACAGTGTGCTTGTGTGCTCACCAGCCAGTGTTCCTCTCACTCTCTCTCTCTCTCTCCCTCCCTCCTTTCCCAAGTGTGTGCCTTTGCATAGTCCCCAGGGTTAGCGCATGATGAGACTAAGAGTTGGCCATGGAAGGGGAAGGCAGGTGGCCCTTGGGTCTTCCTTGATACTGGGACAGGTGGGTGGCCCTGTGACCCCATGGAAGGAACTGTAGATACAGAGCCCAAGGGGATTCTAGCTCTGCATCTGTTACCGCCCCCAAAGGCCCAGCTTCCTTCCTGGCACAGCAACAAGACCCAAGTTCCAAGTTCTAAGTTCCGAGTTCCCTCGTCTCCAGCGACACAGGAGCATCTTCCAAGGTGGCAAGCTTGCCCTTCTCTCTTCTCCGACATGGGCATTGAGGGAAGGGGCTCGAAGCCCTTCTCTGACCATCACCACCAAAGCCGGTGCAGCCGCCGCCCCGCAGGCAAGCTGCCATAGAAGCTGGTAATGGGCTGTGCTCGGCTGAGCTCCTTGGCAGGCTGGGGAGAGCAGCCGCATTCTCATGGGGTGCCTGGGAGACAGCCGCCCAAGTCTAAGGCCACACCACCCTGAACGCGCCCAATCTTGTCTGATCTCGGAAGTTAAGCAGGGTCGGGCCTGGTTCGTACTTGGATGGGAGACCGCCTGGGAATACTGGGTGCCTTAGCCTTTTTGTTTTGTGTCTCTCTCTCCTTGTGGTGGCTTACTATTCTTTTGTTTTTTATAATCCTCTCATTCTCCAAGAGTACTGGTTAGTTTCTTCCATGATTTTCCATTTTTTTTTTTTTTTTGTTTTAAGTTCGAGTAGAGTAGGGTTAGGCTTTGGGGAGAAAATGGGAGAAAAATAGTGTACAATATCAGCATCGTGTGCTTTAGACATGGTGCTGGAGAGGGAGTTGAGATTCCTATATCTTGATCTGTCCTTCAAGGACTAAGGGCAGAGCACCAGCACAGGCCAGGACACCTCCACCCTTCCTCCCTGTGCACCCAGGAAACTGCCACTCCCCCAACACACCCGCAACCCACCGTGACACCCTTCGAAGTTAACCCACTGCTCAGAGGCCTCCCACAGGCAGGAAGCCAAACAAGAGGGCTTACACCAGAGTAGTAATCCCAGAAACATGCAGGATATTGTTGTCTGTGTATTCGTGTGCCTGTGTACTGTCTGTCTATGTAGGAATGCTTGTGTTACAGTGTGCTTGTGTGCTCACCAGCCAGTGTTCCTCTCACTCTCTCTCTCTCTCTCCCTCCTTCCTTCCCCAAGTGTGTGCCTTTGCATTTTCCCCAGGGTTAGTGCACGATGAGAGTAAGAGTTGGCCATGGAAGGGGAAGGCAGGTGGCCCTTGGGTCTTCCTTGATACTGGGACAGGTGGGTGGCCCTGTGACCCCATGGAAGGAACTGAAGATACAGAGCCCAAGGAGATTCTAGCTCTGCATCTGTTACTGCCCCCTAAGGCCCAGCTTCCCTCCTGGCACAGCAACAAGACCCAAGTTCCAAGTTCTAAATTCCGAGTTCCCTGGACTCCAGCCACCCAGGAGCATCTTCCAAGGTGGCAAAGTTGCCCTTCTCTCTTCTCCGACATGGGCATTGAGGGAAGGGGCTCGAAGCCCTTCTCTGACCATCACCACCAAAGCCGCTGCAGTTGCCGCCCCGCAGCCAAGCTGCCATAGAAGCTGGTAATGGGCTGTGCTCGGCTGAGCTCCTTGGCAGGCTCGGAGTGCATCTGAATTCTCATGGGGTCCCTGGGAGACAGCCGCCCAAGTCCAAGGCCACACCACCCTGAACGCGCCCGATCTCGTCTGATCTCGGAAGGTAAGCAGGGTCGGGCCTGGTTCGTACTTGGATGGGAGACCGCCCGGGAATACCGGGTGCCTTAGCCTTTTTGTTTTGTGTCTCTCTCTCCTTGTGGTGGCTTACTATTCTTTTGTTTTTTATAATCCTCTCATTCTCCAAGAGTACTGGTTAGTTTCTTCCATGATTTTCCATTTGTTTTTTTTTTTTTTGTTTTAAGTTCGAGTAGAGTAGGGTTAGGCTTTGGGGAGAAAATGGGAGAAAAAATAGTGTACAATATCAGCATTGTGTGCTTTAGACATGGTGCTGGAGAGGGGAGTTGAGATTCCTATATCTTGATCTGTCTTTCAAGGCCTAAGGGCAGAGCACCAGCACAGGCCAGGACACCTCCACCCTTCCTCCCTGTGCACCCAGGAATCTGCCACTCCCCCAACACACCCGCAACCCACCGTGACACCCTTCGAAGTTAACCCACTGCTCAGAGGCCTCCCACAGGCAGGAAGCCAAACAAGAGGGCTTACACCAGAGTAGTAATCCCAGAAACATGCAGGATATTGTTGTCTGTGTATTCGTGTGCCTGTGTGCTGTCTGTCTATGTAGGAATGCTTGTGTTACAGTGTGCTTGTGTGCTCACCAGCCAGTGTTCCTCTCACTCTCTCTCTCTCTCTCTCCCTCCCTCCTTTCCCAAGTGTGTGCCTTTGCATAGTCCCCAGGGTTAGTGCACGATGAGACTAAGAGTTGGCCATGGAAGGGGAAGGCAGGTGGCCCTTGGGTCTTCCTTGATACTGGGACAGGTGGGTGGCCCTGTGACCCCATGGAAGGAACTGAAGATACAGAGCCCAAGGGGATTCTAGCTCTGCATCTGTTACCGCCCCCAAAGGCCCAGCTTCCCTCCTGGCACAGCAACAAGCCCCAAGTTCCAAGTTCTAAATTCCAAGTTCCCTGGTCTCCAGCGACCCAGGAGCATCTTCCAAGGTGGCAAGCTTGCCCTTCTCTCTTCTCCGACATGGGCATTGAGGGAAGGGGCTCGAAGCCCTTCTCTGACCATCACCACCAAAGCCGGTGCAGCCGCCGCCCCGCAGGCAAGCTGCCATAGAAGCTGGTAATGGGCTGTGCTCAGCTGAGCTCCTTGGCAGGCTGGGGAGAGCAGCCGCATTCTCATGGGGTGCCTGGGATACAGCCGCCCAAGTCTAAGGCCACACCACCCTGAACGCGCCCCGATCTCGTCTGATCTCGGAAGCTAAGCAGGGTCGGGCCTGGTTCGTACTTGGATGGGAGACCGCCTGGGAATACCGGGTGCCGTAGCCTTTTTGTTTTGTGTCTCTCTCTCCTTGTGGTGGCTTACTATTCTTTTGTTTTTTATAATCCTCTCATTCTCCAAGAGAACTGGTTAGATTCTTCCATGATTTTCCATTTGTTTTTTTTTTTTGTTTTAAGTTCGAGTAGCGTAGGGTTAGGCTTTGGGGAGAAAATAGGAGAAAAATAGTGTACAATATCAGCATTGTGTGCTTTAGACATGGTGCTGGAGAGGGAGTTGAGATTCCTATATCTTGATCTGTCCTTCAAGGCCTAAGGGCAGAGCACCAGCACAGGCCAGGACACCTCCACCCTTCCTCCCTGTGCACCCAGGAATCTGCCACTCCCCCAACACACCCGCAACCCACCGTGACACCCTTCGAAGTTAACCCACTGCTCAGAGGCCTCCCACAGGCAGGAAGCCAAACAAGAGGGCTTACACCAGAGTAGTAATCCCAGAAACATGCAGGATATTGTTGTCTGTGTATTCGTGTGCCTGTGTGCTGTCTGTCTATGTAGGAATGCTTGTGTTACAGTGTGCTTGTGTGCTCACCAGCCAGTGTTCCTCTCACTCTCTCTCTCTCTCTCCCTCCCTCCTTTCCCAAGTGTGTGCCTTTGCATAGTCCCCAGGGTTAGCGCATGATGAGACTAAGAGTTGGCCATTTAAAGGGAAGGCAGGTGGCCCTTGGGTCTTCCTTGATACTGGGACAGGTGGGTGGCCCTGTGACCCCATGGAAGGAACTGTAGATACAGAGCCCAAGGGGATTCTAGCTCTGCATCTGTTACCGCCCCCAAAGGCCCAGCTTCCTTCCTGGCACAGCAACAAGACCCAAGTTCCAAGTACTAAGTTCCGAGTTCCCTCGTCTCCAGCGACACAGGAGCATCTTCCAAGGTGGCAAGCTTGCCCTTCTCTCTTCTCCGACATGGGCATTGAGGGAAGGGGCTCGAAGCCCTTCTCTGACCATCACCACCAAAGCCGGTGCAGCCGCCGCCCCCGCCGGCAAGCTGCCATAGAAGCTGGTAATGGGCTGTGCTCGGCTGAGCTCCTTGGCAGGCTGGGGAGAGCAGCCGCATTCTCATGGGGTGCCTGGGAGACAGCCGCCCAAGTCTAAGGCCACACCACCCTGAACGCGCCCAATCTTGTCTGATCTCGGAAGCTAAGCAGGGTCGGGCCTGGTTCGTACTTGGATGGGAGACCGCCTGGGAATACTGGGTGCCGTAGCCTTTTTGTTTTGTGTCTCTCTCTCCTTGTGGTGGCTTACTATTCTTTTGTTTTTTATAATCCTCTCATTCTCCAAGAGTACTGGTTAGTTTCTTCCATGATTTTCCATTTTTTTTTTTTTTGTTTTAA
This sequence comes from Cricetiscus sungorus, assembly GCA_030556225.1. NCBI lineage: Eukaryota > Metazoa > Chordata > Mammalia > Rodentia > Cricetidae > Cricetiscus > Cricetiscus sungorus. The sequence goes on from JANBXA010000490.1 coordinate 18,034, forward strand.
GTTCGAGTAGAGTAGGGTTAGGCTTTGGGGAGAAAATGGGAGAAAAATAGTGTACAATATCAGCATCGTGTGCTTTAGACATGGTGCTGGAGAGGGAGTTGAGATTCCTATATCTTGATCTGTCTTTCAAGGCCTAAGGGCAGAGCACCAGCACAGGCCAGGACACCTCCACCCTTCCTCCCTGTGCACCCAGGAATCTGCCACTCCCCCAACACACCCGCAACCCACCGTGACACCCTTCGAAGTTAACCCACTGCTCAGAGGCCTCCCACAGGCAGGAAGCCAAACAAGAGGGCTTACACCAGAGTAGTAATCCCAGAAACATGCAGGATATTGTTGTCTGTGTATTCGTGTGCCTGTGTGCTGTCTGTCTATGTAGGAATGCTTGTGTTACAGTGTGCTTGTGTGCTCACCAGCCAGTGTTCCTCTCACTCTCTCTCTCTCTCTCCCTCCCTCCTTTCCCAAGTGTGTGCCTTTGCATAGTCCCCAGGGTTAGCGCACGATGAGACTAAGAGTTGGCCATGGAAGGGGAAGGCAGGTGGCCCTTGGGTCTTCCTTGATACTGGGACAGGTGGGTGGCCCTGTGACCCCATGGAAGGAACTGTAGATACAGAGCCCAAGGGGATTCTAGCTCTGCATCTGTTACCGCCCCCAAAGGCCCAGCTTCCCTCCTGGCACAGCAACAAGACCCAAGTTCCAAGTTCTAAGTTCCAAGTTCCCTGGTCTCCAGCGACACAGGAGCATCTTCCAAGGTGGCAAGCTTGCCCTTCTCTCTTCTCCGACATGGGCATTGAGGGAAGGGGCTCGAAGCCCTTCTCTGACCATCACCACCAAAGCCGGTGCAGCCGCCGCCCCGCAGGCAAGCTGCCATAGAAGCTGGTAATGGGCTGTGCTCGCTGAGCTCCTTGGCAGGCTGGGGAGAGCAGCCGCATTCTCATGGGGTGCCTGGGAGACAGCCGCCCAAGTCTAAGGCCACACCACCCTGAACGCGCCCGATCTTGTCTGATCTCGGAAGCTAAGCAGGGTCGGGCCTGGTTCGTACTTGGATGGGAGACCGCCCGGGAATACTGGGTGCTGTAGACTTTTTTGTTTTGTGTCTCTCTCTCCTTGTGGTGGCTTACTATTTCTTTGTTTTTTATAATCCTCTCATTCTCCAAGAGTACTGATTAGTTTCTTCCATGATTTTCCATTTTTTTTTTTTTTTTGTTTTAAGTTCGAGTAGAGTAGGGTTAGGCTTTGGGGAGAAAATGGGAGAAAAATAGTGTACAATATAAGCATCGTGTGCTTTAGACATGGTGCTGGAGAGGGAGTTGAGATTCCTATATCTTGATCTGTCCTTCAAGGCCTAAGGGCAGAGCACCAGCACAGGCTAGGACACCTCCACCCTTCCTCGCTGTGCACCCAGGAATCTGCCACTCCCCCAACACACCCGCAACCCACCGTGACACCCTTCGAAGTTAACCAACTGCTCAGAGGCCTCCCACAGGCAGGAAGCCAAACAAGAGGGCTTACACCAGAGTAGTAATCCCAGAAACATGCAGTATATTGTTGTCTGTGTATTTGTGTGCCTGTGTGCTGTCTGTCTATGTAGGAATGCTTGTGTTACAGTGTGCTTGTGTGCTCACCAGCCAGTTTTCCTCTCACACTCTCTCTCTCTCTCCCTCCCTCCTTTCCCAAGTGTGTGCCTTTGCATAGTCCCCAGGGTTAGTGCACGATGAGACTAAGAGTTGGCCATGGAAGGGGAAGGCAGGTGGCCCTTGGGTCTTCCTTGATACTGGGACAGGTGGGTGGCCCTGTGACCCCATGGAAGGAACTGAAGATACAGAGCCCAAGGGGATTCTAGCTCTGCATCTGTTACCGCCCCCAAAGGCCCAGCTTCCCTCCTGGCACAGCAAAAATCCCCAAGTTCCAAGTTCTAAATTCCAAGTTCCCTGGTCTCCAGCGACCCAGGAGCATCTTCCAAGGTGGCAAGCTTGCCCTTCTCTCTTCTCCGACATGGGCATTGTGGGAAGGGGCTCACAGCCCTTCTCTGACCATCACCACCAAAGCCGGTGCAGCCGCCGCCCCGCCGCCAAGCTGCCATAGATGTAGGTAATAGGCTGTGCTCAGCTGGGCTCCTTGGCAGGCTGGGGAGTGCAGCCGCATTCTCATGGGGCGCCTGGGATACAGCCACCCAAGTCTAAGGCCACACCACCCTGAATGCACCCGATCTCGTCTGATCTTGGAAGCTAAGCAGGGTCGGGCCTGGTTCGTACTTGGATGGGAGAGTGCCCGGGAATACCGGGTGCCGTAGCCTTTTTGTTTTGTGTCTCTCTCTCCTCGTGGTGGCTTAGAATTCTTTTGTTTTTTATAATCCTCTCATTCTCCAAGTGAATTGGTTGGTTTCTTCCTGATTTTCCTGTTTTTTTTTTTTTTTTTTTTAAGTCCGAATAGAGTAGGGTTAGGCTTTGGGTAGAAAATAGGAGAAAAATAGTGTACAATATCAGCGTTGTGCGCTTTAGACATGGTGCTGGAGAGGGAGTTGAGATTCCTATATCTTGATCTGTCCTTCAAGGCCTAAGGGCAGAGACCCAGTACAGGCTAGGGAGACCTCCACCTATCCTCCCTGTGCACCCAGGAAACTGCCACTCCCCCAACACCTCCACAGCCCATCGTGACATTCTTTGAAGTTAACCCACATCTCAGAGGCCTCACACAGGGAGGAAGCCAACGAGGAGGGCAAACACCGGAGTACTGATCCCAGAAACATGCAGGATACATGTTGTCTGTGTATTCGTGTGCCTGTGTGTCTGTCTGTCTATGTAGGAATGCTTGTGTACCAGTGTGCTTGTGTGCTTACCAGCCAGGGTTCCTCTCTCTCTCTCTCTCTCTCTCTCTCTCTCTCTCTCTCTCTCTCTCCCTCCCTCCTTCCCCAAGTGTGTGTGTTTGCATAGTCCCCAGGGGAGTGCAAGTTGAGAATAACAGTTGGCATTGAAGGGGAAGGCAGGTGGCCCTTGGCTCTTCCTTGATACTGGGACAGGTGGGTGGTGCTGTTACCCCATAGAAGGAACTGTAGATACAGAGCCCAAGGGGATTCTAGCTCCGCATCTGTTACCGCCCCGGAATCCCCAGCGGCCCCCCTGGCACAGCAACAAGACCCAAGTTCCAAGTTCTAAGTTCCGAGTTCCCTGGTCTCCAGCGACACAGGAGCATCTTCCAAGGTGCCAAGCTTGCCCTTCTCTCTTCTCCGACATGGGCATTGAGGGAAGGGGCTCGAAGCCCTTCTCTGACCATCACCACCAAAGCCGCTGCAGCTGCCGCTGCCACCAAGCTGCCATAGTCGCTGGGAGTGGGCTGTGCTAGGCTGGGCTCCTTGGCAGGCTGGGGGAGTGCAGCCGCATTCTCATGGGGCGCCTGGGAGACAGTTGCCCAAGTCTAAGTCCACACCACCCTGAATGCACCCGATCTTGTCTGATCTCGGAAGCTAAGCAGGGTCGGGCCTGGTTCGTACTTGGATGGGAGACCGCCTGGGAATTCCGGGTGCCGTAGCCTTTTTGTTTTGTGTTTCTCTCTCCTTGTGGTGGCTTAGTATTCTTTTGTTTTTTTATAATCCTTTCATTCTCCAAGAGAACTGGTTAGTTGCTTCCATGATTTTTCATTTTTTGTTTTTTTTTTTTAAGTCCGAATAGAGTAGGGTTAGGCTTTGGGTAGAAAATAGGAGAAAAATAGTGTACAATATCAGCATTGTGTGCTTTAGACATGGTGCTGGATAGGAGGGAGTTGAGATTCCTATATCTTGATATGTCCTTCAAGGCCTAAGGGCAGAGACCCAGCACAGGCTAGGAGACCTCCACCTATCCTCCCTTTGCACCCAGGAATCTGCCACTCCCCCAACACACCCGCAGCCAATCGTGACATCCTTCGAAGTTAACCCACTGCTCAGAGGCCTCACACAGGCAGGAATCCAACGAGGAGTGGAAACACCGGAGTACTGATCCCAAAAACATGCAGGATACATGTTGTCTGTGTATTCGTGTGCCTGTGTGTCTGTCTGGCTATGTAGGAATGCCTCCAAGCTGCCATAGTCGCTGGGAGTGGGATGTGCTAGGCTGGGCTCCTTGGCAGGCTGGGGAGTGCAGCCGCATTCTCATGGGGCGCCTGGGAGACAGTTGCCCAAGTCTAAGTCCACACCACCCTGAACGCACCCGACCTTGTCTGATCTTGGAAGCTAAGCATGGTCGGGCCTGGTTCGTACTTGGATGGGAGACCGTATGGGAATTCCGGGTGCCGTAGCCTTTTTGTTTTGTGTTTCTCTCTCCTTGTGGTGGCTTAGTATTCATTTGTTTTTTATAATCCTCTCATTCTCCAAGAGAACTGGTTAGTTGCTTCCATGATTTTTCATTTTTTTTTTTTTTTTTTTTTAAGTTCGAATAGAGTAGGGTTAGGCTTTGGGGAGAAAATGGGAGAAAAATAGTGTACAATATAAGCATCGTGTGCTTTAGACATGGTGCTGGAGAAGGAGTTGAGATTCCTATATCTTGATCTGTCCTTCAAGGCCTAAGGGCAGAGCACCAGCACAGGCTAGGACACCTCCACCCTTCCTCCCTGTGCACCCAGGAACTGCCACTCCCCCAACACACCCGCAACCCACCGTGACACCCTTCGAAGTTAACCCACTGCTCAGAGGCCTCCCACAGGCAGGAAGCCAAACAATAGGGCTTACACCAGAGTAGTAATCCCAGAAACATGCAGGATATTGTTGTCTGTGTATTCGTGTGCCTGTGTGCTGTCTGACTATGTAGGAATGCTTGTGTTACAGTGTGCTTGTGTGCTCACCAGCCAGTGTTCCTCTCACTCTCTGTCTCTCTCTCCCTCCCTCCTTTCCCAAGTGTGTGCCTTTGCATAGTCCCCAGGGTTAGTGCACGATGAGACTAAGAGTTGGCCATGGAAGGGGAAGGCAGGTGGCCCTTGGGTCTTCCTTGATACTGGGACAGGTGGGTGGCCCTGTGACCCCATGGAAGGAACTGAAGATACAGAGCCCAAGGGGATTCTAGCTCTGCATCTGTTACTGCCCCCAAAGGCCCAGCTTCCCTCCTGGCACAGCAAAAATCCCCAAGTTCCAAGTTCTAAATTCCAAGTTCCCTGGTCTCCAGCGACCCAGGAGAATCTTCCAAGGTGGCAAGCTTGCCCTTCTCTCTTCTCCGACATTGGCATTGTGGGAAGGGGCTCACAGCCCTTCTCTGACCATCACCACCAAAGCCGCTGCAGCAGCCGCCCCGCCGCCAAGCTGCCATAGATGTAGGTAATAGGCTGTGCTCAGCTGGGCTCCTTGGCAGGCTGGGGAGTGCAGCCGCATTCTCATGGGGCGCCTGGGAGACAGCCACCCAAGTCTAAGGCCACACCACCCTGAATGCACCCGATCTCGTCTGATCTTGGAAGCTAAGCAGGGTCGGGCCTGGTTCATACTTGGATGGGAGAGTGCCCGGGAATACCGGGTGCCATAGCCTTTTTGTTTTGTGTCTCTCTCTCCTCGTGGTGGCTTAGAATTCTTTTGTTTTTTATAATCCTCTCATTCTCCAAGTGAATTGCTTGGTTTCTTCCTGATTTGCCTGTTTTTTTTTTTTTTTTTTTTTAAGTCCGAATAGAGTAGGGTTAGGCTTTGGGTAGAAAATAGGAGAAAAATAGTGTACAATATCAGCGTTGTGCGCTTTAGACATGGTGCTGGAGAGGGAGTTGAGATTCATATATCTTGATCTGTCCTTCAAGGCCTAAGGGCAGAGACCCAGTGCAGGCTAGGAGACCTCCACCTATCCTCCCTGTGCACCCAGGAAACTGCCACTCCCCCAACACCTCCACAGCCCATCGTGACATTCTTTGATGTTAACCCACATCTCAGAGGCCTCACACAGGGATGAATCCAACGAGGAGGGGAAACACCGGAGTACTGATCCCAAAAACATGCAGGATACATGTTGTCTGTGTATTCGTGTGCCTGTGTGTCTGTCTGTCTATGTAGGAATACTTGTGTACCAGTGTGATTGTGTGCTTACCAGCCAGGGTTCCTCTCTCTCTCTCTCTCTCTCTCCTCTCTCTCTCTCTCTCTCTCTCTCCCTCCCTCCTTCCCCATGTGTGTGTGTTTGCATAGTCCCCAGGGGGAGTGCAAGTTGAGACTCACAGTTGGCATTGGAAGGGGAAGGCAGGGTGGCCCTTGGCTCTTCCTTGATACTGGGACAGGTGGGTGGTGCTGTTACCCCATAGAAGGAACTGAAGATACAGAGCCCAAGAGGATTCTAGCTCCACATTGTTACCGCCCCGGAATCCCCAGCGTCCCCCCTGGCACAGCAACAAGACCCAAGTTCCAAGTTCTATGTTCCGAGTTCCCTGGTCTCCAGCGACCCAGGAGCATCTTCCAAGGTGCCAAGCTTGCCCTTCTCTCTTCTCTGACATGGGAATTGAGGGAAGGGGCTCGAAGCCCTTCTCTGACCATCACCACCAAAGCCGCTGCAGCCGCCGCTGCCGCCAAGCTGCCATAGTCGCTGGGAGTGGGCTGTGCTAGGCTGGGCTCCTTGGCAGGCTGGGGAGTGCAGCCGCATTCTCATGGGGCGCCTGGGAGACAGTTGCCCAAGTCTAAGGCCACACCACCCTGAATGCACCCGATCTTGTCTGATCTTGGAAGCTAAGCATGGTCGGGCCTGGTTCGTACTTGGATGGGAGACCATATGGGAATACCGGGTGCCGTAGCCTTTTTGTTTTGTGTCTCTCTCTCCTTGTGGTGGCTTAGTATTCTTTTGTTTTTTATAATCCTTTCATTCTCCAAGAGTACTGGTTAGTTGCTTCCATGATTTTTCTTTTTTTTTTTTTTTTTTAAGTCCGAATAGAGTAGGGTTAGGCTTTGGGTAGAAAATAGGAGAAAAATAGTGTACAATATCAGCATTGTGTGCTTTAGACATGGTGCTAGATAGGAGGAATTGACATTCCTATATCTTGATATGTCCTTCAAGGCCTAAGGGCAGAGACCCAGCACAGGCTAGGAGACCTCCACCTATCCTCCCTTTGCACCCAGGAAACTGCCACTCCCCCAACACACCCGCAGCCAATCGTGACATCCTTCGAAGTTAACCCACTGCTCAGAGGCCTCACACAGGCAGGAATCCAACGAGGAGTGGAAACACCGGAGTACTGATCCCAAAAACATGCAGGATACATGTTGTCTGTGTATTCGTGTGCCTGTGTGTCTGTCTGGCTATGTAGGAATGCCTCCAAGCTGCCATAGTCGGTGGGGAGTGGGATGTGCTAGGCTGGGCTCCTTGGCAGGCTGGGGAGTGCAGCCGCATTCTCATGGGGCGCCTGGGAGACAGTTGCCCAAGTCTAAGTCCACACCACCCTGAATGCACCCGACCTTGTCTGATCTTGGAAGCTAAGCATGGTCGGGCCTGGTTCGTACTTGGATGGGAGACCATATGGTAATTCCGGGGTGCCGTAGCCTTTTTGTTTTGTGTTTCTCTCTCCTTGTGGTGGCTTAGTATTCATTTGTTTTTTATAATCCTCTCATTCTCCAAGAGAACTGGTTAGTTGCTTCCATGATTTTTCATTTTTTTTTTTTTTTTTTTTAAGTCCGAGTAGAGTAGGGTTAGGCTTTGGGGAGAAAATGGGAGAAAAATAGTGTACAATATCAGCATCGTGTGCTTTAGACATGGTGCTGGAGAAGGGAGTTGAGATTCCTATATCTTGATCTGTCCTTCAAGGCCTAAGGGCAGAGCACCAGCACAGGCTAGGACACCTCCACCCTTCCTCCCTGTGCACCCAGGAACTGCCACTCCCCCAACACACCCGCAACCCACCGTGACACCCTTCGAAGTTAACCCACTGCTCAGAGGCCTGCCACAGGCAGGAAGCCAAACAAGAGGGCTTACACCAGAGTAGTAATCCCAGAAACATGCAGGATATTGTTGTCTGTGTATTCGTGTGCCTGTGTGCTGTCTGTCTATGTAGGAATGCTTGTGTTACAGTGTGCTTGTGTGCTCACCAGCCAGTGTTCCTCTCACTCTCTCTCTCTCTCTCCCTCCCTCCTTTCCCAAGTGTGTGCCTTTGCATAGTCCCCAGGGTTAGCGCACGATGAGACTAAGAGTTGGCCATGTAAGGGGAAGGCAGGTGGCCCTTGGGTCTTCCTTGATACTGGGACAGGTGGGTGGCCCTGTAACCCCATGGAAGGAACTGTAGATACAGAGCCCAAGGGGATTCTAGCTCTGCATCTGTTACCGCCCCCAAAGGCCCAGCTTCCTTCCTGGCACAGCAACAAGACCCAAGTTCCAAGTACTAAGTTCCAAGTTCCCTGGTCTCCAGCGACCCAGGAGAATCTTCCAAGGGTGGCAAGCTTGCCCTTCTCTCTTCTCCGACATTGGCATTGTGGGAAGGGGCTCGCAGCCCTTCTCTGACCATCACCACCAAAGCTGCTGCAGCAGCCGCCCCGCCGCCAAGCTGCCATAGATGTAGGTAATAGGCTGTGCTCAGCTGGGCTCCTTGGCAGGCTGGGGAGTGCAGCCGCATTCTCATGGGGCGCCTGGGATACAGCCACCCAAGTCTAAGGCCACACCACCCTGAATGCACCCGATCTCGTCTGATCTTGGAAGCTAAGCAGGGTCGGGCCTGGTTCATACTTGGATGGGGAGAGTGCCCGGGAATACCGGGTGCCATAGCCTTTTTGTTTTGTGTCTCTCTCTCCTCGTGGTGGCTTAGAATTCTTTTGTTTTTTATAATCCTCTCATTCTCCAAGTGAATTGCTTGGTTTCTTCCTGATTTGCCTGTTTTTTTTTTTTTTTTTTTTTTAAGTCCGAATAGAGTAGGGTTAGGCTTTGGGTAGAAAATAGGAGAAAAATAGTGTACAATATCAGCGTTGTGTGCTTTAGACATGGTGCTGGAGAGGGAGTTGAGATTCATATATCTTGATCTGTCCTTCAAGGCCTAAGGGCAGAGACCCAGTGCAGGCTAGGAGACCTCCACCTATCCTCCCTGTGCACCCAGGAAACTGCCACTCCCCCAACACCTCCACAGCCCATCGTGACATTCTTTGAAGTTAACCCACATCTCAGAGGCCTCACACAGGGATGAATCCAACGAGGAGGGGAAACACCGGAGTAGTGATCCCAAAAACATGCAGGATACATGTTGTCTGTGTATTCGTGTGCCTGTGTGTCTGTCTGTCTATGTAGGAATACTTGTGTACCAGTGTGATTGTGTGCTTACCAGCCAGGGTTCTCTCTCTCTCTCTCTCTCTCTCTCTCTCTCTCTCTCTCTCTCTCTCCCTCCCTCCTTCCCCATGTGTGTGTGTTTGCATAGTCCCCAGGGGGTAGTGCAAGTTGAGAATCACAGTTGGCATTGGAAGGGGGAAGGCAGGTGGCCCTTGGCTCTTCCTTGATACTGGGACAGGTGGGTGGTGCTGTTACCCCATAGAAGGAACTGTAGATACAGAGCCCAAGAGGATTCTAGCTCCACATTGTTACCGCCCCGGAATCCCCAGCGGCCCCCCTGGCACAGCAACAAGACCCAAGTTCCAAGTTCTATGTTCCGAGTTCCCTGGTCTCCAGCGACCCAGGAGCATCTTCCAAGGTGCCAAGCTTGCCCTCTCTCTTCTCCGACATGGGCATTGAGGGAAGGGGCTTGAAGCCCTTCTCTGACCATCACCACCAAAGCCGCTGCAGCTGCCGCTGCCGCCAAGCTGCCATAGTCGCTGGGAGTGGGATGTGCTAGGCTGGGCTCCTTGGCAGGCTGGGGAGTGCAGCCGCATTCTCATGGGGCGCCTGGGAGACAGTTGCCCAAGTCTAAGTCCACACCACCCTGAATGCACCCGATCTTGTCTGATCTTGGAAGCTAAGCATGGTCGGGCCTGGTTCGGTACTTGGATGGGAGACCATATGGGAATTCCGGGTGCCGTAGCCTTTTTGTTTTGTGTTTCTCTCTCCTTGTGGTGGCTTAGTATTCATTTGTTTTTTATAATCCTTTCATTCTCCAAGAGAACTGGTTAGTTGCTTCCATGATTTTTCTTTTTTGTTTTTTTTTTTAAGTCCGAATAGAGTAGGGTTAGGCTTTGGGTAGAAAATAGGAGAAAAATAGTGTACAATATCAGCATTGTGTGCTTTAGACATGGTGCTAGATAGGAGGGAATTGACATTCCTATATCTTGATATGTCCTTCAAGGCCTAAGGGCAGAGACCCAGCACAGGCTAGGAGACCTCCACCTATCCTCCCTTTGCACCCAGGAAACTGCCACTCCCCCAACACACCCGCAGCCAATCGTGACACCCTTCGAAGTTAACCCACTGCTCAGAGGCCTCACACAGGCAGGAAGCCAACGAGGAGTGGAAACACCGGAGTACTGATCCCAAAAACATGCAGGATACATGTTGTCTGTGTATTCGTGTGCCTGTGTGTCTGTCTGGCTATGTAGGAATGCCTCCAAGCTGCCATAGTCGCTGGGAGTGGGATGGGGATGCTAGGCTGGGCTCCTTGGCAGGCTGGGGAGTGCAGCCGCATTCTCATGGGGCGCCTGGGAGACAGTTGCCCAAGTCTAAGTCCACACCACCCTGAATGCACCCGATCTTGTCTGATCTTGGAAGCTAAGCATGGTCGGGCCTGGTTCGTACTTGGATGGGAGACCATATGGGAATACCGGGTGCCGTAGCCTTTTTGTTTTGTGTTTCTCTCTCCTTGTGGTGGCTTAGTATTCATTTGTTTTTTATAATCCTCTCATTCTCCAAGAGTACTGGTTAGTTGCTTCCATGATTTTTCTTTTTTTGTTTTTTTTTTTTAAGTCCGAATAGAGTAGGGTTAGGCTTTGGGGAGAAAATGGGAGAAAAATAGTGTACAATATCAGCATCGTGTGCTTTAGACATGGTGCTGGAGAAGGAGTTGAGATTCCTATATCTTGATCTGTCTTTCAAGGCCTAAGGGCAGAGCACCAGCACAGGCTAGGACACCTCCACCCTTCCTCCCTGTGCACCCAGGAACTGCCACTCCCCCAACACACCCGCAACCCACCGTGACACCCTTCGAAGTTAACCCACTGCTCAGAGGCCTCCCACAGGCAGGAAGCCAAACAAGAGGGCTTACACCAGAGTAGTAATCCCAGAAACATGCAGGATATTGTTGTCTGTGTATTCGTGTGCCTGTGTGCTGTCTGACTATGTAGGAATGCTTGTGTTACAGTGTGCTTGTGTGCTCACCAGCCAGTGTTCCTCTCACTCTCTGTCTCTCTCTCCCTCCCTCCTTTCCCAAGTGTGTGCCTTTGCATAGTCCCCAGGGTTAGTGCACGATGAGACTAAGAGTTGGCCATGGAAGGGGAAGGCAGGTGGCCCTTGGGTCTTCCTTGATACTGGGACAGGTGGGTGGCCCTGTGACCCCATGGAAGGAACTGAAGATACAGAGCCCAAGGGGATTCTAGCTCTGCATCTGTTACCGCCCCCAAAGGCCCAGCTTCCCTCCTGGCACAGCAAAAATCCCCAAGTTCCAAGTTCTAAATTCCGAGTTCCCTGGTCTCCAGCGACCCAGGAGAATCTTCCAAGGTGGCAAGCTTGCCCTTCTCTCTTCTCCGACATTGGCATTGTGGGAAGGGGCTCACAGCCCTTCTCTGACCATCACCACCAAAGCCGCTGCAGCAGCCGCCCCGCCGCCAAGCTGCCATAGATGTAGGTAATAGGCTGTGCTCAGCTGGGCTCCTTGGCAGGCTGGGGAGTGCAGCCGCATTCTCATGGGGCGCCTGGGAGACAGCCACCCAAGTCTAAGGCCACACCACCCTGAATGCACCCGATCTCGTCTGATCTTGGAAGCTAAGCAGGGTCGGGCCTGGTTCATACTTGGATGGGAGAGTGCCCGGGAATACCGGGTGCCATAGCCTTTTTGTTTTGTGTCTCTCTCTCCTTGTGGTGGCTTAGAATTCTTTTGTTTTTTATAATCCTCTCATTCTCCAAGTGAATTGCTTGGTTTCTTCCTGATTTGCCTGTTTTTTTTTTTTTTTTTTTAAGTCCAAATAGAGTAGGGTTAGGCTTTGGGTAGAAAATAGGAGAAAAATAGTGTACAATATCAGCGTTGTGCGCTTTAGACATGGTGCTGGAGAGGGAGTTGAGATTCATATATCTTGATCTGTCCTTCAAGGCCTAAGGGCAGAGACCCAGTGCAGGCTAGGAGACCTCCACCTATCCTCCCTGTGCACCCAGGAAACTGCCACTCCCCCCAACACCTCCACAGCCCATCGTGACATTCTTTGATGTTAACCCACATCTCAGAGGCCTCACACAGGGATGAATCCAACGAGGAGGGGAAACACCGGAGTACTGATCCCAAAAACATGCAGGATACATGTTGTCTGTGTATTCGTGTGCCTGTGTGTCTGTCTGTCTATGTAGGAATACTTGTGTACCAGTGTGATTGTGTGCTTACCAGCCAGGGTTCCTCTCTCTCTCTCTCTCTCTCTCTCTCTCTCTCTCTCTCTCTCTCTCTCCCTCCCTCCTTCCCCATGTGTGTGTGTTTGCATAGTCCCCAGGGGAGTGCAAGTTGAGAATCACAGTTGGCATTGGAAGGGGAAGGCAGGTGGCCCTTGGCTCTTCCTTGATACTGGGACAGGTGGGTGGTGCTGTTACCCCATAGAAGGAACTGAAGATACAGAGCCCAAGGGGATTCTAGCTCCACATTGTTACCGCCCCGGAATCCCCAGCGGCCCCCCTGGCACAGCAACAAGACCCAAGTTCCAAGTTCTATGTTCCGAGTTCCCTGGTCTCCAGCGACCCAGGAGCATCTTCCAAGGTGGCAAGCTTGCCCTTCTCTCTTCTCTGACATGGGAATTGAGGGAAGGGGCTTGAAGCCCTTCTCTGACCATCACCACCAAAGCCGCTGCAGCTGCCGCTGCCGCCAAGCTGCCATAGTCGCTGGGAGTGGGATGTGCTAGGCTGGGCTCCTTGGCAGGCTGGGGAGTGCAGCCGCATTCTCATGGGGCGCCTGGGAGACAGTTGCCCAAGTCTAAGTCCACACCACCCTGAATGCACCCGATCTTGTCTGATCTTGGAAGCTAAGCATGGTCGGGCCTGGTTCGTACTTGGATGGGAGACCATATGGGAATTCCGGGTGCCGTAGCCTTTTTGTTTTGTGTTTCTCTCTCCTTGTGGTGGCTTAGTATTCATTTGTTTTTTATAATCCTCTCATTCTCCAAGAGAACTGGTTAGTTGCTTCCATGATTTTTCTTTTTTGTTTTTTTTTTTAAGTCCGAATAGAGTAGGGTTAGGCTTTGGGTAGAAAATAGGAGAAAAATAGTGTACAATATCAGCATTGTGTGCTTTAGACATGGTGCTAGATAGGAGGGAATTGACATTCCTATATCTTGATCTGTCCTTCAAGGCCTAAGGGCAGAGACCCAGCACAGGCTAGGAGACCTCCACCTATCCTCCCTTTGCACCCAGGAAACTGCCACTCCCCCAACACACCCGCAGCCAATCGTGACATCCTTCGAAGTTAACCCACTGCTCAGAGGCCTCACACAGGCAGGAATCCAATGAGGAGTGGAAACACCGGAGTACTGATCCCAGAAACATGCAGGATACATGTTGTCTGTGTATTCGTGTGCCTGTGTGTCTGTCTGGCTATGTAGGAATGCCTCCAAGCTGCCATAGTCGCTGGGAGTGGGATGTGCTAGGCTGGGCTCCTTGGCAGGCTGGGGAGTGCAGCCGCATTCTCATGGGGCGCCTGGGAGACAGTTGCCCAAGTCTAAGTCCACACCACCCTGAATGCACCCGACCTTGTCTGATCTTGGAAGCTAAGCATGGTCGGGCCTGGTTCGTACTTGGATGGGAGACCATATGGGAATTCCGGGTGCCGTAGCCTTTTTGTTTTGTGTTTCTCTCTCCTTGTGGTGGCTTAGTATTCATTTGTTTTTTATAATCCTCTCATTCTCCAAGAGAACTGGTTAGTTGCTTCCATGATTTTTCTTTTTGTTTTTTTTTTTTTAAGTCCGAATAGAGTAGGGTTAGGCTTTGGGGAGAAAATGGGAGAAAAATAGTGTACAATATCAGCATCGTGTGCTTTAGACATGGTGCTGGAGAAGGAGTTGAGATTCCTATATCTTGATCTGTCCTTCAAGGCCTAAGGGCAGAGCACCAGCACAGGCTAGGACACCTCCACCCTTCCTCCCTGTGCACCCAGGAACTGCCACTCCCCCAACACACCCGCAACCCACCGTGACACCCTTCGAAGTTAACCCACTGCTCAGAGGCCTCCCACAGGCAGGAAGCCAAACAATAGGGCTTACACCAGAGTAGTAATCCCAGAAACATGCAGGATATTGTTGTCTGTGTATTCGTGTGCCTGTGTGCTGTCTGACTATGTAGGAATGCTTGTGTTACAGTGTGCTTGTGTGCTCACCAGCCAGTGTTCCTCTCACTCTCTGTCTCTCTCTCCCTCCCTCCTTTCCCAAGTGTGTGCCTTTGCATAGTCCCCAGGGTTAGTGCACGATGAGACTAAGAGTTGGCCATGGAAGGGGAAGGCAGGTGGCCCTTGGGTCTTCCTTGATACTGGGACAGGTGGGTGGCCCTGTGACCCCATGGAAGGAACTGAAGATACAGAGCCCAAGGGGATTCTAGCTCTGCATCTGTTACCGCCCCCAAAGGCCCAGCTTCCCTCCTGGCACAGCAAAAATCCCCAAGTTCCAAGTTCTAAATTCCAAGTTCCCTGGTCTCCAGCGACCCAGGAGAATCTTCCAAGGTGGCAAGCTTGCCCTTCTCTCTTCTCCGACATTGGCATTGTGGGAAGGGGCTCACAGCCCTTCTCTGACCATCACCACCAAAGCCGCTGCAGCAGCCGCCCCGCCGCCAAGCTGCCATAGATGTAGGTAATAGGCTGTGCTCAGCTGGGCTCCTTGGCAGGCTGGGGAGTGCAGCCGCATTCTCATGGGGCGCCTGGGATACAGCCACCCAAGTCTAAGGCCACACCACCCTGAATGCACCCGATCTCGTCTGATCTTGGAAGCTAAGCAGGGTCGGGCCTGGTTCATACTTGGATGGGAGAGTGCCCGGGAATACCGGGTGCCATAGCCTTTTTGTTTTGTGTCTCTCTCTCCTCGTGGTGGCTTAGAATTCTTTTGTTTTTTATAATCCTCTCATTCTCCAAGTGAATTGCTTGGTTTCTTCCTGATTTGCCTGTTTTTTTTTTTTTTTTTTTTAAGTCCAAATAGAGTAGGGTTAGGCTTTGGGTAGAAAATAGGAGAAAAATAGTGTACAATATCAGCGTTGTGCGCTTTAGACATGGTGCTGGAGAGGGAGTTGAGATTCATATATCTTGATCTGTCCTTCAAGGCCTAAGGGCAGAGACCCAGTGCAGGCTAGGAGACCTCCACCTATCCTCCCTGTGCACCCAGGAAACTGCCACTCCCCCAACACCTCCACAGCCCATCGTGACATTCTTTGATGTTAACCCACATCTCAGAGGCCTCACACAGGGATGAATCCAACGAGGAGGGGAAACACCGGAGTACTGATCCCAAAAACATGCAGGATACATGTTGTCTGTGTATTCGTGTGCCTGTGTGTCTGTCTGTCTATGTAGGAATACTTGTGTACCAGTGTGATTGTGTGCTTACCAGCCAGGGTTCCTCTCTCTCTCTCTCTCTCTCTCTCTCTCTCTCTCTCTCTCTCTCCCTCCCTCCTTCCCCATGTGTGTGTGTTTGCATAGTCCCCAGGGGGAGTGCAAGTTGAGAATCACAGTTGGCATTGGAAGGGGAAGGCAGGTGGCCCTTGGCTCTTCCTTGATACTGGGACAGGTGGGTGGTGCTGTTACCCCATAGAAGGAACTGAAGATACAGAGCCCAAGAGGATTCTAGCTCCACATTGTTACCGCCCCGGAATCCCCAGCGGCCCCCTGGCACAGCAACAAGACCCAAGTTCCAAGTTCTATGTTCCGAGTTCCCTGGTCTCCAGCGACCCAGGAGCATCTTCCAAGGTGCCAAGCTTGCCCTTCTCTCTTCTCCGACATGGGAATTGAGGGAAGGGGCTTGAAGCCCTTCTCTGACCATCACCACCAAAGCCGCTGCAGCTGCCGCTGCCGCCAAGCTGCCATAGTCGCTGGGAGTGGGATGTGCTAGGCTGGGCTCCTTGGCAGGCTGGGGAGTGCAGCCGCATTCTCATGGGGCGCCTGGGAGACAGTTGCCCAAGTCTAAGTCCACACCACCCTGAATGCACCCGATCTTGTCTGATCTTGGAAGCTAAGCATGGTCGGGCCTGGTTCGTACTTGGATGGGAGACCATATGGGAATTCCGGGTGCCGTAGCCTTTTTGTTTTGTGTTTCTCTCTCCTTGTGGTGGCTTAGTATTCATTTGTTTTTTATAATCCTTTCATTCTCCAAGAGAACTGGTTAGTTGCTTCCATGATTTTTCTTTTTTGTTTTTTTTTTTAAGTCCGAATAGAGTAGGGTTAGGCTTTGGGTAGAAAATAGGAGAAAAATAGTGTACAATATCAGCATTGTGTGCTTTAGACATGGTGCTAGATAGGAGGGAATTGAGATTCCTATATCTTGATATGTCCTTCAAGGCCTAAGGGCAGAGACCCAGCACAGGCTAGGAGACCTCCAACTATCCTCCCTTTGCACCCAGGAAACTGCCACTCCCCCAACACACCCGCAGCCAATCGTGACATCCTTCGAAGTTAACCCACTGCTCAGAGGCCTCACACAGGCAGGAATCCAACGAGGAGTGGAAACACCGGAGTACTGATCCCAAAAACATGCAGGATACATGTTGTCTGTGTATTCGTGTGCCTGTGTGTCTGTCTGGCTATGTAGGAATGCCTCCAAGCTGCCATAGTCGCTGGGAGTGGGATGTGCTAGGCTGGGCTCCTTGGCAGGCTGGGGAGTGCAGCCGCATTCTCATGGGGCGCCTGGGAGACAGTTGCCCAAGTCTAAGTCCACACCACCCTGAATGCACCCGACCTTGTCTGATCTTGGAAGCTAAGCATGGTCGGGCCTGGTTCGTACTTGGATGGGAGACCATATGGGAATTCCGGGTGCCGTAGCCTTTTTTGTTTTGTGTTTCTCTCTCCTTGTGGTGGCTTAGTATTCATTTGTTTTTTATAATCCTCTCATTCTCCAAGAGAACTGGTTAGTTGCTTCCATGATTTTTCTTTTTGTTTTTTTTTTTTAAGTCCGAATAGAGTAGGGTTAGGCTTTGGGGAGAAAATGGGAGAAAAATAGTGTACAATATCAGCATCGTGTGCTTTAGACATGGTGCTGGAGAAGGAGTTGAGATTCCTATATCTTGATCTGTCCTTCAAGGCCTAAGGGCAGAGCACCAGCACAGGCTAGGACACCTCCACCCTTCCTCCCTGTGCACCCAGGAACTGCCACTCCCCCAACACACCCGCAACCCACCGTGACACCCTTCGAAGTTAACCCACTGCTCAGAGGCCTCCCACAGGCAGGAAGCCAAACAATAGGGCTTACACCAGAGTAGTAATCCCAGAAACATGCAGGATATTGTTGTCTGTGTATTCGTGTGCCTGTGTGCTGTCTGACTATGTAGGAATGCTTGTGTTACAGTGTGCTTGTGTGCTCACCAGCCAGTGTTCCTCTCACTCTCTGTCTCTCTCTCCCTCCTCCTTTCCCAAGTGTGTGCCTTTGCATAGTCCCCAGGGTTAGTGCACGATGAGACTAAGAGTTGGCCATGGAAGGGGAAGGCAGGTGGCCCTTGGGTCTTCCTTGATACTGGGACAGGTGGGTGGCCCTGTGACCCCATGGAAGGAACTGAAGATACAGAGCCCAAGGGGATTCTAGCTCTGCATCTGTTACCGCCCCCAAAGGCCCAGCTTCCCTCCTGGCACAGCAAAAATCCCCAAGTTCCAAGTTCTAAATTCCAAGTTCCCTGGTCTCCAGCGACCCAGGAGAATCTTCCAAGGTGGCAAGCTTGCCCTTCTCTCTTCTCCGACATTGGCATTGTGGGAAGGGGCTCACAGCCCTTCTCTGACCATCACCACCAAAGCCGCTGCAGCAGCCGCCCCGCCGCCAAGCTGCCATAGATGTAGGTAATAGGCTGTGCTCAGCTGGGCTCCTTGGCAGGCTGGGGAGTGCAGCCGCATTCTCATGGGGCGCCTGGGATACAGCCACCCAAGTCTAAGGCCACACCACCCTGAATGCACCCGATCTCGTCTGATCTTGGAAGCTAAGCAGGGTCGGGCCTGGTTCATACTTGGATGGGAGAGTGCCCGGGAATACCGGGTGCCATAGCCTTTTTGTTTTGTGTCTCTCTCTCCTCGTGGTGGCTTAGAATTCTTTTGTTTTTTATAATCCTCTCATTCTCCAAGTGAATTGCTTGGTTTCTTCCTGATTTGCCTGTTTTTTTTTTTTTTTTTTTTTTAAGTCCAAATAGAGTAGGGTTAGGCTTTGGGTAGAAAATAGGAGAAAAATAGTGTACAATATCAGCGTTGTGCGCTTTAGACATGGTGCTGGAGAGGGAGTTGAGATTCATATATCTTGATCTGTCCTTCAAGGCCTAAGGGCAGAGACCCAGTGCAGGCTAGGAGACCTCCACCTATCCTCCCTGTGCACCCAGGAAACTGCCACTCCCCCAACACCTCCACAGCCCATCGTGACATTCTTTGATGTTAACCCACATCTCAGAGGCCTCACACAGGGATGAATCCAACGAGGAGGGGAAACACCGGAGTACTGATCCCAAAAACATGCAGGATACATGTTGTCTGTGTATTCGTGTGCCTGTGTGTCTGTCTGTCTATGTAGGAATGCTTGTGTACCAGTGTGCTTGTGTGCTCACCAGCCAGTGTTCCCTCTCTCTCTCTCTCTCTCTCTCTCTCTCTCTCTCTCTCTCTCTCTCCCTCCCTCCCTCCTTCCCCATGTGTGTGTGTTTGCATAGTCCCCAGGGGGAGTGCACGTTGAGAATCACATTTGGCATTGGAAGGGGAAGGCAGGTGGCCCTTGGCTCTTCCTTGATACTGGGACAGGTGGGTGTCGCTGGTACCCCATGGAAGGAAGTGAAGATACAGAGCCCAAGAGGATTCTAGCTTCGCAACTGTTACTGCCCCGAACCCCCAGCAGCCCCCCTGGCACAGCAACAAGACCCAAGTTCCAAGTTCTAAGTTCCGAGTTCCCTGGTCTCCAGCGACACAGAAGCATCTTCCAAAGTGGCAAGCTTGCCCTTCTCTCTTCTCCGACATGGGCATTGTGGGGAAGGGGCTCGAAGCCCTTCTCTAACCATCACCACCAAAGCCGCTGCAGCCTCCGCTGCCGCCAAGCTGCCATAGTCGCTGGGAGTGGGCTGTGCTCTGCTGGGCTCCTTGGCAGGCTGGGGAGTGCAGCCGCATTCTCATGGGGCGCATGGGAGACAGCCGCCCAAGACTAAGGCCACACCACCCTGAATGACCCCGATCTTGTCTGATCTTGGAAGCTAAGCAGGGTCGGGCCTGGTTCGTACTTGGATGGGAGACCGCCTGGGAATACTGGGTGACATAGCCTTTTTGTTTTGTGTTCTCTCTCCTTGTGGTGGCTTAGAATTCTTTTGTTTTTTATAATCCTCTCATTCTCCAAGAGAATTGCTTGGTTTCTTCCTGATTTGCCTGTTTTTTTTTTTTTTTTTTTTTTTAAGTCCAAATAGAGTAGGGTTAGGCTTTGGGTAGAAAATAGGAGAAAAATAGTGTACAATATCAGCGTTGTGCGCTTTAGACATGGTGCTGGAGAGGGAGTTGAGATTCATATATCTTGATATGTCCTTCAAGGCCTAAGGGCAGAGACCCAGCGCAGGCTAGGAGACCTCCACCTATCCTCCCTGTGCACCCAGGAAACTGCCACTCCCCCAACACCTCCACAGGCCATCGTGACATTCTTTGATGTTAACCCACATCTCAGAGGCCTCACACAGGGATGAATCCAACGAGGAGGGGAAACACCGGAGTACTGATCCCAAAAACATGCAGGATACATGTTGTCTGTGTATTCGTGTGCCTGTGTGTCTGTCTGTCTATGTAGGAATACTTGTGTACCAGTGTGATTGTGTGCTTACCAGCCAGGGTTCCTCTCTCTCTCTCTCTCTCTCTCTCTCTCTCTCTCTCTCTCTCTCCCTCCCTCCTTCCCCATGTGTGTGTGTTTGCATAGTCCCCAGGGGGAGTGCACGTTGAGAATCACAGTTGGCATTGGAAGGGGAAGGCAGGTGGCCCTTGGCTCTTCCTTGATACTGGGACAGGTGGGTGGTGCTGTTACCCCATAGAAGGAACTGAAGATACAGAGCCCAAGAGGATTCTAGCTCCACATTGTTACCGCCCCCGGAATCCCCAGCGGCCCCCTGGCACAGCAACAAGACCCAAGTTCCAAGTTCTATGTTCCGAGTTCCCTGGTCTCCAGCGACCCAGGAGCATCTTCCAAGGTGCCAAGCTTGCCCTTCTCTCTTCTCTGACATGGGCATTGAGGGAAGGGGCTTGAAGCCCTTCTCTGACCATCACCACCAAAGCCGCTGCAGCTGCCGCTGCCGCCAAGCTGCCATAGTCGCTGGGAGTGGGATGTGCTAGGCTGGGCTCCTTGGCAGGCTGGGGAGTGCAGCCGCATTCTCATGGGGCGCCTGGGAGACAGTTGCCCAAGTCTAAGTCCACACCACCCTGAATGCACCCGATCTTGTCTGATCTTGGAAGCTAAGCATGGTCGGGCCTGGTTCGTACTTGGATGGGAGACCATATGGGAATTCCGGGTGCTGTAGCCTTTTTGTTTTGTGTTTCTCTCTCCTTGTGGTGGCTTAGTAATCATTTGTTTTTTATAATCCTTTCATTCTCCAAGAGAACTGGTTAGTTGCTTCCATGATTTTTCTTTTTTTGTTTTTTTTTTTTTAAGTCCGAATAGAGTAGGGTTAGGCTTTGGGTAGAAAATAGGAGAAAAATAGTGTACAATATCAGCATTGTGTGCTTTAGACATGGTGCTAGATAGGAGGGAATTGACATTCCTATATCTTGATATGTCCTTCAAGGCCTAAGGGCAGAGACCCAGCACAGGCTAGGGAGACCTCCACCTATCCTCCCTTTGCACCCAGGAAACTGCCACTCCCCCAACACACCCGCAGCCAATCGTGACATCCTTCGAAGTTAACCCACTGCTCAGAGGCCTCACACAGGCAGGAATCCAACGAGGAGTGGAAACACCGGAGTACTGATCCCAAAAACATGCAGGATACATGTTGTCTGTGTATTCGTGTGCCTGTGTGTCTGTCTGGCTATGTAGGAATGCCTCCAAGCTGCCATAGTCGCTGGGAGTGGGATGTGCTAGGCTGGGCTCCTTGGCAGGCTGGGGAGTGCAGCCGCATTCTCATGGGGGCGCCTGGGAGACAGTTGCCCAAGTCTAAGTCCACACCACCCTGAATGCACCCGACCTTGTCTGATCTTGGAAGCTAAGCAGGGTCGGGCCTGGTTCAGTACTTGGATGGGAGACCATATGGGAATTCCGGGTGCCGTAGCCTTTTTGTTTTGTGTCTCTCTCTCCTTGTGGTGGCTTAGTATTCATTTGTTTTTTATAATCCTCTCATTCTCCAAGAGAACTGGTTAGTTGCTTCCATGATTTTTCTTTTTTTTTTTTTTTTTTTAAGTCCGAATAGAGTAGGGTTAGGCTTTGGGGAGAAAATGGGAGAAAAATAGTGTACAATATCAGCATCGTGTGCTTTAGACATGGTGCTGGAGAAGGGAGTTGAGATTCCTATATCTTGATCTGTCCTTCAAGGCCTAAGGGCAGAGCACCAGCACAGGCTAGAGACACCTCCACCCTTCCTCCCTGTGCACCCAGGAACTGCCACTCCCCCAACACACCCGCAACCCATCGTGACACCCTTCGAAGTTAACCCACTGCTCAGAGGCCTCCCACAGGCAGGAAGCCAAACAATAGGGCTAACACCAGAGTAGTAATCCCAGAAACATGCAGGATATTGTTGTCTGTGTATTCGTGTGCCTGTGTGCTGTCTGACTATGTAGGAATGCTTGTGTTACAGTGTGCTTGTGTGCTCACCAGCCAGTGTTCCTCTCACTCTCTCTGTCTCTCTCTCCCTCCCTCCTTTCCCAAGTGTGTGCCTTTGCATAGTCCCCAGGGTTAGTGCACGATGAGACTAAGAGTTGGCCATGGAAGGGGAAGGCAGGTGGCCCTTGGGTCTTCCTTGATACTGGGACAGGTGGGTGGCCCTGTTACCCCATGGAAGGAACTGAAGATACAGAGCCCAAGGGGATTCTAGCTCTGCATCTGTTACTGCCCCCAAAGGCCCAGCTTCCCTCCTGGCACAGCAAAAAGCCCCAAGTTCCAAGTTCTAAATTCCGAGTTCCCTGGTCTCCAGCGACCCAGGAGAATCTTCCAAGGTGGCAAGCTTGCCCTTCTCTCTTCTCCGACATTGGCATTGTGGGAAGGGGCTCACAGCCCTTCTCTGACCATCACCACCAAAGCCGCTGCAGCAGCCGCCCCGCCGCCAAGCTGCCATAGATGTAGGTAATAGGCTGTGCTCGGCTGGGCTCCTTGGCAGGCTGGGGAGTGCAGCCGCATTCTCATGGGGCGCCTGGGAGACAGCCACCCAAGTCTAAGGCCACACCACCCTGAATGCACCCGATCTTGTCTGATCTTGGAAGCTAAGCAGGGTCGGGCCTGGTTCGTACTTGGATGGGAGAGTGCCGGGAATACCGGGTGCCATAGCCTTTTTGTTTTGTGTTCTCTCTCCTCGTGGTGGCTTAGAATTCTTTTGTTTTTTATAATCCTCTCATTCTCCAAGTGAATTGCTTGGTTTCTTCCATGATTTGCTTTTTTTTTTTTTTTTTTTTTTTAAGTCCAAATAGAGTAGGGTTAGGCTTTGGGTAGAAAATAGGAGAAAAATAGTGTACAATATCAGCGTTGTGCGCTTTAGACATGGTGCTGGAGAGGGAGTTGAGATTCATATATCTTGATCTGTCCTTCAAGGCCTAAGGGCAGAGACCCAGTGCAGGCTAGGAGACCTCCACCTATCCTCCCTGTGCACCCAGGAAACTGCCACTCCCCCCAACACCTCCGCAGCCCATCGTGACATTCTTTGATGTTAACCCACATCTCAGAGGCCTCACACAGGGATGAATCCAACGAGGAGGGGAAACACCGGAGTACTGATCCCAAAAACATGCAGGATACATGTTGTCTGTGTATTCGTGTGCCTGTGTGTCTGTCTGGCTATGTAGGAATGCTTGTGTACCAGTGTGCTTTTGTGCTCACCAGCCAGTGTTCCCCTCTCTCTCTCTCTCTCTCTCTCTCTCTCTCTCTCTCTCTCTCTCTCTCCCTCCCTCCCTCCTTCCCCATGTGTGTGTGTTTGCATAGTCCCCAGGGGGAGTGCACGTTGTGAATCACATTTGGCATTGGAAGGGGAAGGCAGGTGGCCCTTGGCTCTTCCTTGATACTGGGACAGGTGGGTGTCCCTGGGACCCCATGGAAGGAAGTGAAGATACAGAGCCCAAGAGGATTCTAGCTTCGCAACTGGTACTGCCCCCGAACCCCCAGCAGCCCCCCTGGCACAGCAACAAGACCCAAGTTCCAAGTTCTAAGTTCCGAGTTCCCTGGTCTCCAGCGACACAGAAGCATCTTCCAAAGTGGCAAGCTTGCCCTTCTCTCTTCTCCGACATGGTCATTGTGGGAAGGGGCTCGAAGCCCTTCTCTAACCATCACCACCAAAGCCACTGCAGCCTCCTCTGCCGCCAAGCTGCCATAGTCGCTGGGAGTGGGCTGTGCTCCGCTGGGCTCCTTGGCAGGCTGGGGAGTGCAGCCGCATTCTCATGGGGCGCATGGGAGACAGCCGCCCAAGACTAAGGCCACACCACCCTGAATGACCCCGATCTCGTCTGATCTTGGAAGCTAAGCAGGGTCGGGCCTGATTCATACTTGGATGGGAGACCGCCTGGGAATACTGGGTGACATAGCCTTTTTGTTTTTGTCTATCTATCCTCGTGGTGGCTTAGTAATCTTTTGTTTTTTATAATACTCTCATTCTCCAAGTGAATTGCTTGGTTGCTTCCTGATTTTCCTTTTTTGTTTTTTTGTTTGTTTTTTTTTTTTTTTTAAGTCCAAATAGAGTAGGGTTAGGCATTGGGTAGAAAATAGGAGAAAAATAGTGTACAATATCATCGTTGTGTGCTTTAGACATGGTGCTGGAGAGGGAGTTGAGATTCCTATATCTTGATCTGTCCTTCAAGGCCTAAGGGCAGAGACCCAGCACAGGCTAGGACACCTCCAACTATCCTCCCTGTGCACCCAGGAAACTGCCACTCCCCCAACACCTCCACAGCCCATCGTGACATTCTTTGATGTTAACCCACATCTCAGAGGCCTCACACAGGGATGAATCCAACGAGGAGGGGAAACACCGGAGTACTGATCCCAAAAACATGCAGGATACATGTTGTCTGTGTATTCGTGTGCCTGTGTGTCTGTCTGTCTATGTAGGAATACTTGTGTACCAGTGTGATTGTGTGCTCACCAGCCAGGGTTCCTCTCTCTCTCTCTCTCTCTCTCTCTCACTCTCTCTCTCTCTCTCTCCCTCCCTCCTTCCCCATGTGTGTGTGTTTGCATAGTCCCCAGGGGGAGTGCACGTTGAGAATCACAGTTGGCATTGGAAGGGGAAGGCAGGTGGCCCTTGGCTCTTCCTTGATACTGGGACAGGTGGGTGGTACTGTTACCCCATAGAAGGAACTGAAGATACAGAGCCCAAGAGGATTCTAGCTCCACATTGTTACCGCCCCCGAATCCCCAGCAGTCCCCCTGGCACAGCAACAAGACCCAAGTTCCAAGTTCTATGTTCCGAGTTCCCTGGTCTCCAGCGACCCAGGAGCATCTTCCAAGGTGCCAAGCTTGCCCTTCTCTCTTCTCTGACATGGGCATTGAGGGAAGGGGCTTGAAGCCCTTCTCTGACCATCACCACCAAAGCTGCTGCAGCTGCAGCTGCCTCCAAGCTGCCATAGTCGCTGGGAGTGGGATGTGCTAGGCTGGGCTCCTTGGCAGGCTGGGGAGTGCAGCCGCATTCTCATGGGGCGCCTGGGATACAGCCACCCAAGTCTAAGTCCACACCACCCTGAATGCACCCGATCTTGTCTGATCTTGGAAGCTAAGCATGGTCGGGCCTGGTTCGTACTTGGATGGGAGACCATATGGGAATTCCGGGGTGCCGTAGCCTTTTTGTTTTGTGTTTCTCTCTCCTTGTGGTGGCTTAGTATTCATTTGTTTTTTATAATCCTTTCATTCTCCAAGAGAACTGGTTAGTTGCTTCCATGATTTTTCTTTTTTGTTTTTTTTTTAAGTCCGAATAGAGTAGGGTTAGGCTTTGGGTAGAAAATAGGAGAAAAATAGTGTACAATATCAGCATTGTGTGCTTTAGACATGGTGCTAGATAGGAGGGAATTGACATTCCTATATCTTGATATGTCCTTCAAGGCCTAAGGGCAGAGACCCAGCACAGGCTAGGAGACCTCCACCTATCCTCCCTTTGCACCCAGGAAACTGCCACTCCCCCCAACACACCCGCAGCCAATCGTGACATCCTTCGAAGTTAACCCACTGCTCAGAGGCCTCACACAGGCAGGAATCCAACGAGGAGTGGAAACACCGGAGTACTGATCCCAAAAACATGCAGGATACATGTTGTCTGTGTATTCGTGTGCCTGTGTGTCTGTCTGGCTATGTAGGAATGCCTCCAAGCTGCCATAGTCGCTGGGAGTGGGATGTGCTAGGCTGGGCTCCTTGGCAGGCTGGGGAGTGCAGCCGCATTCTCATGGGGCGCCTGGGAGACAGTTGCCCAAGTCTAAGTCCACACCACCCTGAATGCACCCGATCTTGTCTGATCTTGGAAGCTAAGCATGGTCGGGCCTGGTTCGTACTTGGATGGGAGACCATATGGGAATTCCGGGTGCCGTAGCCTTTTTGTTTTGTGTTTCTCTCTCCTTGTGGTGGCTTAGTATTCATTTGTTTTTTATAATCCTCTCATTCTCCAAGAGAACTGGTTAGTTGCTTCCATGATTTTTCTTTTTTGTTTTTTTTTTTAAGTCCGAATAGAGTAGGGTTAGGCTTTGGGGAGAAAATGGGAGAAAAATAGTGTACAATATCAGCATCGTGTGCTTTAGACATGGTGCTGGAGAAGGAGTTGAGATTCCTATATCTTGATCTGTCCTTCAAGGCCTAAGGGCAGAGCACCAGCACAGGCTAGGACACCTCCACCCTTCCTCCCTGTGCACCCAGGAACTGCCACTCCCCCAACACACCCGCAACCCACCGTGACACCCTTCGAAGTTAACCCACTGCTCAGAGGCCTCACACAGGCAGGAAGCCAAACAAGAGGGCTTACACCAGAGTAGTGATCCCAGAAACATGCAGGATACTTGTTGTCTGTGTATTCGTGTGCCTGTGTGCTGTCTGACTATGTAGGAATGCTTGTGTTACAGTGTGCTTGTGTGCTCACCAGCCAGTGTTCCTCTCACTCTCTGTCTCTCTCTCCCTCCCTCCTTTCCCAAGTGTGTGCCTTTGCATAGTCCCCAGGGTTAGTGCACGATGAGACTAAGAGTTGGCCATGGAAGGGGAAGGCAGGTGGCCCTTGGGTCTTCCTTGATACTGGGACAGGTGGGTGGCCCTGTGACCCCATGGAAGGAACTGAAGATACAGAGCCCAAGGGGATTCTAGCTCCGCATCTGTTACCGCCCCCAAAGGCCCAGCTTCCCCTCCTGGCACAGCAACAAGCCCCAAGTTCCAAGTTCTAAATTCCGAGTTCCCTGGTCTCCAGCGACCCAGGAGCATCTTCCAAGGTGGCAAGCTTGCCCTTCTCTCTTCTCCGACATGGGCATTGAGGGAAGGGGCTCGAAGCCCTTCTCTGACCATCACCACCAAAGCCGGTGCAGCCGCCGCCCCGCAGGCAAGCTGCCATAGAAGCTGGTAATGGGCTGTGCTCAGCTGAGCTCCTTGGCAGGCTGGGGAGAGCAGCCGCATTCTCATGGGGTGCCTGGGATACAGCCGCCCAAGTCTAAGGCCACACCACCCTGAACGCGCCCGATCTTGTCTGATCTCGGAAGCTAAGCAGGGTCGGGCCTGGTTCGTACTTGGATGGGAGACCGCCCGGGAATACAGGGTGCCGTAGACTTTTTTGTTTTGTGTCTCTCTCTCCTTGTGGTGGCTTACTATTTCTTTGTTTTTCATAATCCTCTCATTCTCCAAGAGTACTGATTAGTTTCTTCCATGATTTTCCATTTTTTTTTTTTTTTTTTGTTTTAAGTTCGAGTAGAGTAGGGTTAGGCTTTGGGGAGAAAATGGGAGAAAAATAGTGTACAATATAAGCATCGTGTGCTTTAGACATGGTGCTGGAGAGGGAGTTGAGATTCCTATATCTTGATCTGTCCTTCAAGTCCTAAGGGCAGAGCACCAGCACAGGCTAGGACACCTCCACCCTTCCTCGCTGTGCACCCAGGAACTGCCACTCCCCCAACACACCCGCAACCCACCGTGACACCCTTCGAAGTTAACCAACTGCTCAGAGGCCTCCCACAGGCAGGAAGCCAAACAAGAGGGCTTACACCAGAGTAGTAATCCCAGAAACATGCAGGATATTGTTGTCTGTGTATTCGTGTGCCTGTGTGCTGTCTGTCTATGTAGGAATGCTTGTGTTACAGTGTGCTTGTGTGCTCACCAGCCAGTTTTCCTCTCACACTCTCTCTCTCTCTCCCTCCCTCCTTTCCCAAGTGTGTGCCTTTGCATAGTCCCCAGGGTTAGTGCACGATGAGACTAAGAGTTGGCCATGGAAGGGGAAGGCAGGTGGCCCTTGGGTCTTCCTTGATACTGGGACAGGTGGGTGGCCCTGTGACCCCATGGAAGGAACTGAAGATACAGAGCCCAAGGGGATTCTAGCTCTGCATCTGTTACCGCCCCCAAAGGCCCAGCTTCCCTCCTGGCACAGCAAAAATCCCCAAGTTCCAAGTTCTAAATTCCAAGTTCCCTGGTCTCCAGCGACCCAGGAGAATCTTCCAAGGTGGCAAGCTTGCCCTTCTCTCTTCTCCGACATTGGCATTGTGGGAAGGGGCTCAAAGCCCTTCTCTGACCATCACCACCAAAGCCGCTGCAGCAGCCGCCCCGCCGCCAAGCTGCCATAGATGTAGGTAATAGGCTGTGCTCAGCTGGGCTCCTTGGCAGGCTGGGGAGTGCAGCCGCATTCTCATGGGGCGCCTGGGATACAGCCACCCAAGTCTAAGGCCACACCACCCTGAATGCACCCGATCTCGTCTGATCTTGGAAGCTAAGCAGGGTCGGGCCTGGTTCATACTTGGATGGGAGAGTGCCCGGGAATACCGGGTGCCGTAGCCTTTTTGTTTTGTGTCTCTCTCTCCTTGTGGTGGCTTAGAATTCTTTTGTTTTTTATAATCCTCTCATTCTCCAAGTGAATTGCTTGGTTTCTTCCTGATTTGCCTGTTTTTTTTTTTTTTTTTTAAGTCCGAATAGAGTAGGGTTAGGCTTTGGGTAGAAAATAGGAGAAAAATAGTGTACAATATCAGCGTTGTGCGCTTTAGACATGGTGCTGGAGAGGGAGTTGAGATTCATATATCTTGATCTGTCCTTCAAGGCCTAAGGGCAGAGAACCAGTGCAGGCTAGGAGACCTCCACCTATCCTCCCTGTGCACCCAGGAAACTGCCACTCCCCCAACACCTCCACAGCCCATCGTGACATTCTTTGATGTTAACCCACATCTCAGAGGCCTCACACAGGGATGAATCCAACGAGGAGGGGAAACACCGGAGTACTGATCCCAAAAACATGCAGGATACATGTTGTCTGTGTATTCGTGTGCCTGTGTGTCTGTCTGTCTATGTAGGAATACTTGTGTACCAGTGTGATTGTGTGCTTACCAGCCAGGGTTCCTCTCTCTCTCTCTCTCTCTCTCTCTCTCTCTCTCTCTCTCTCCCTCCCTCCTTCCCCATGTGTGTGTGTTTGCATAGTCCCCAGGGGGAGTGCAAGTTGAGAATCACAGTTGGCATTGGAAGGGGAAGGCAGGTGGCCCTTGGCTCTTCCTTGATACTGGGACAGGTGGGTGGTGCTGTTACCCCATAGAAGGAACTGAAGATACAGAGCCCAAGAGGATTCTAGCTCCACATTGTTACCGCCCCGGAATCCCCAGCGTCCCCCTGGCACAGCAACAAGACCCAAGTTCCAAGTTCTATGTTCCGAGTTCCCTGGTCTCCAGCGACCCAGGAGCATCTTCCAAGGTGCCAAGCTTGCCCTTCTCTCTTCTCCGACATGGGCATTGAGGGAAGGGGCTTGAAGCCCTTCTCTGACCATCACCACCAAAGCCGCTGCAGCTGCCGCCGCCGCCAAGCTGCCATAGTCGCTGGGAGTGGGATGTGCTAGGCTGGGCTCCTTGGCAGGCTGGGGAGTGCAGCCGCATTCTCATGGGGCGCCTGGGATACAGCCACCCAAGTCTAAGGCCACACCACCCTGAATGCACCCGATCTTGTCTGATCTTGGAAGCTAAGCATGGTCGGGCCTGGTTCGTACTTGGATGGGAGACCATATGGGAATTCCGGGTGCCGTAGCCTTTTTGTTTTGTGTTTCTCTCTCCTTGTGGTGGCTTAGTATTCATTTGTTTTTTATAATCCTTTCATTCTCCAAGAGAACTGGTTAGTTGCTTCCATGATTTTTCTTTTTTTGTTTTTTTTTTTAAGTCCGAATAGAGTAGGGTTAGGCTTTGGGTAGAAAATAGGAGAAAAATAGTGTACAATATCAGCATTGTGTGCTTTAGACATGGTGCTAGATAGGAGGGAATTGACATTCCTATATCTTGATATGTCCTTCAAGGCCTAAGGGCAGAGACCCAGCACAGGCTAGGAGACCTCCACCTATCCTCCCTTTGCACCCAGGAAACTGCCACTCCCCCAACACACCCGCAGCCAATCGTGACATCCTTCGAAGTTAACCCACTGCTCAGAGGCCTCACACAGGCAGGAATCCAACGAGGAGTGGAAACACCGGAGTACTGATCCCAAAAACATGCAGGATACATGTTGTCTGTGTATTCGTGTGCCTGTGTGTCTGTCTGGCTATGTAGGAATGCCTCCAAGCTGCCATAGTCGCTGGGAGTGGGATGTGCTAGGCTGGGCTCCTTGGCAGGCTGGGGAGTGCAGCCGCATTCTCATGGGGCGCCTGGGAGACAGTTGCCCAAGTCTAAGTCCACACCACCCTGAATGCACCCGACCTTGTCTGATCTTGGAAGCTAAGCATGGTCGGGCCTGGTTCGTACTTGGATGGGAGACCATATGGGAATTCCGGGTGCCGTAGCCTTTTTGTTTTTGTGTTTCTCTCTCCTTGTGGTGGCTTAGTATTCATTTGTTTTTTATAATCCTCTCATTCTCCAAGAGAACTGGTTAGTTGCTTCCATGATTTTTCTTTTTTGTTTTTTTTTTTTTAAGTCCGAATAGAGTAGGGTTAGGCTTTGGGGAGAAAATGGGAGAAAAATAGTGTACAATATCAGCATCGTGTGCTTTAGACATGGTGCTGGAGAAGGGAGTTGAGATTCCTATATCTTGATCTGTCCTTCAAGGCCTAAGGGCAGAGCACCAGCACAGGCTAGGACACCTCCACCCTTCCTCCCTGTGCACCCAGGAACTGCCACTCCCCCAACACACCCGCAACCCACCGTGACACCCTTCGAAGTTAACCCACTGCTCAGAGGCCTCCCACAGGCAGGAAGCCAAACAAGAGGGCTTACACCAGAGTAGTAATCCCAGAAACATGCAGGATATTGTTGTCTGTGTATTCGTGTGCCTGTGTGCTGTCTGACTATGTAGGAATGCTTGTGTTACAGTGTGCTTGTGTGCTCACCAGCCAGTGTTCCTCTCACTCTCTGTCTCTCTCTCCCTCCCTCCTTTCCCAAGTGTGTGCCTTTGCATAGTCCCCAGGGTTAGTGCACGATGAGACTAAGAGTTGGCCATGGAAGGGGAAGGCAGGTGGCCCTTGGGTCTTCCTTGATACTGGGACAGGTGGGTGGCCCTGTGACCCCATGGAAGGAACTGAAGATACAGAGCCCAAGGGGATTCTAGCTCTGCATCTGTTACCGCCCCCAAAGGCCCAGCTTCCCTCCTGGCACAGCAACAAGCCCCAAGTTCCAAGTTCTAAATTCCAAGTTCCCTGGTCTCCAGCGACCCAGGAGCATCTTCCAAGGTGGCAAGCTTGCCCTTCTCTCTTCTCCGACATGGGCATTGAGGGAAGGGGCTCGAAGCCCTTCTCTGACCATCACCACCAAAGCCGGTGCAGCCGCCGCCCCGCAGGCAAGCTGCCATAGAAGCTGGTAATGGGCTGTGCTCGGCTGGGCTCCTTGGCAGGCTGGGGAGAGCAGCCGCATTCTCATGGGGTGCCTGGGATACAGCCGCCCAAGTCTAAGGCCACACCACCCTGAACGCGCCCGATCTTGTCTGATCTCGGAAGCTAAGCAGGGTCGGGCCTGGTTCGTACTTGGATGGGAGACCGCCCGGGAATACAGGGTGCCGTAGACTTTTTGTTTTGTGTCTCTCTCTCCTTGTGGTGGCTTACTATTTTTTTGTTTTTTATAATCCTCTCATTCTCCAAGAGTACTGATTAGTTTCTTCCATGATTTTCCATTTTTTTTTTTTTTTTTTTGTTTTAAGTTCGAGTAGAGTAGGGTTAGGCTTTGGGGAGAAAATGGGAGAAAAATAGTGTACAATATAAGCATCGTGTGCTTTAGACATGGTGCTGGAGAGGGAGTTGAGATTCCTATATCTTGATCTGTCCTTCAAGGCCTAAGGGCAGAGCACCAGCACAGGCTAGGACACCTCCACCCTTCCTCGCTGTGCACCCAGGAACTGCCACTCCCCCAACACACCCGCAA
Source organism: Cricetiscus sungorus (assembly GCA_030556225.1). Classification (NCBI taxonomy): domain Eukaryota; kingdom Metazoa; phylum Chordata; class Mammalia; order Rodentia; family Cricetidae; genus Cricetiscus; species Cricetiscus sungorus. Next base: position 49,888 of record JANBXA010000490.1, read on the forward strand.
CCCACCGTGACACCCTTCGAAGTTAACCAACTGCTCAGAGGCCTCCCACAGGCAGGAAGCCAAACAAGAGGGCTTACACCAGAGTAGTAATCCCAGAAACATGCAGTATATTGTTGTCTGTGTATTTGTGTGCCTGTGTGCTGTCTGTCTATGTAGGAATGCTTGTGTTACAGTGTGCTTGTGTGCTCACCAGCCAGTTTTCCTCTCACATTCTCTCTCTCTCTCTCCCTCCCTCCTTTCCCAAGTGTGTGCCTTTGCATAGTCCCCAGGGTTAGTGCACGATGAGACTAAGAGTTGGCCATGGAAGGGGAAGGCAGGTGGCCCTTGGGTCTTCCTTGATACTGGGACAGGTGGGTGGCCCTGTGACCCCATGGAAGGAACTGAAGATACAGAGCCCAAGGGGATTCTAGCTCTGCATCTGTTACCGCCCCCAAAGGCCCAGCTTCCCTCCTGGCACAGCAAAAATCCCCAAGTTCCAAGTTCTAAATTCCAAGTTCCCTGGTCTCCAGCGACCCAGGAGCATCTTCCAAGGTGGCAAGCTTGCCCTTCTCTCTTCTCCGACATTGGCATTGTGGGAAGGGGCTCACAGCCCTTCTCTGACCATCACCACCAAAGCCGCTGCAGCAGCCGCCCCGCCGCCAAGCTGCCATAGATGTAGGTAATGGGCTGTGCTCAGCTGGGCTCCTTGGCAGGCTGGGGAGTGCAGCCGCATTCTCATGGGGCGCCTGGGATACAGCCACCCAAGTCTAAGGCCACACCACCCTGAATGCACCCGATCTCGTCTGATCTTGGAAGCTAAGCAGGGTCGGGCCTGGTTCATACTTGGATGGGAGAGCGCCCGGGAATACCGGGTGCCGTAGCCTTTTTGTTTTGTGTCTCTCTCTCCTTGTGGTGGCTTAGTATTCTTTTGTTTTTTATAATCCTCTCATTCTCCAAGTGAATTGCTTGGTTTCTTCCATGATTTTCCTGTTTTTTTTTTTTTTTTTTTTTTTTAAGTCCGAATAGAGTAGGGTTAGGCTTTGGGTAGAAAATGGGAGAAAAATAGTGTACAATATCAGCGTCGTGCGCTTTAGACATGGTGCTGGAGAGGGAGTTGAGATTCATATATCTTGATCTGTCCTTCAAGGCCTAAGGGCAGAGAACCAGTGCAGGCTAGGAGACCTCCACCTATCCTCCCTGTGCACCCAGGAAACTGCCACTCCCCCAACACCTCCACAGCCCACCGTGACATTCTTTGAAGTTAACCCACATCTCAGAGGCCTCACACAGGGATGAAGCCAACGAGGAGGGGAAACACCGGAGTAGTGATCCCAAAAACATGCAGGATACATGTTGTCTGTGTATTCGTGTGCCTGTGTGTCTGTCTGTCTATGTAGGAATGCTTGTGTACCAGTGTGCTTGTGTGCTTACCAGCCAGGGTTCTTTTTTTTTCTTCTCTCTCTCTCTCTCTCTCTCTCTCTCTCCCTCCCTCCTTCCCCATGTGTGTGTGTTTGCATAGTCCCCAGGGGAGTGCAAGATGAGAATCAGAGTTGGCATTGGAAGGGGAAGGCAGGTGGCCCTTGGCTCTTCCTTGATACTGGGACAGGTGGGTGGTGCTGTGACCCCATAGAAGGAACTGAAGATACAGAGCCCAAGAGGATTCTAGCTCTGCATCTGTTACCGCCCCGGAATCCCCAGCGTCCCCCCTGGCACAGCAACAAGACCCAAGTTCCAAGTTCTATGTTCCGAGTTCCCTGGTCTCCAGCGACCCAGGAGCATCTTCCAAGGTGCCAAGCTTGCCCTTCTCTCTTCTCCGACATGGGCATTGAGGGAAGGGGCTTGAAGCCCTTCTCTGACCATCACCACCAAAGCCGCTGCAGCTGGCCCGCTGCCGCCAAGCTGCCATAGTCGCTGGGAGTGGGATGTGCTAGGCTGGGCTCCTTGGCAGGCTGGGAGTGCAGCCGCATTCTCATGGGGAGCCTGGGAGACAGTTGCCCAAGTCTAAGGCCACACCACCCTGAATGCACCCGATCTTGTCTGATCTTGGAAGCTAAGCAGGGTCGGGCCTGGTTCGTACTTGGATGGGAGACCTATGGGAATTCCGGGTGCCGTAGCCTTTTTGTTTTGTGTCTCTCTCTCCTTGTGGTGGCTTAGTATTCTTTTGTTTTTTATAATCCTCTCATTCTCCAAGAGAACTGGTTAGTTGCTTCCATGATTTTTTCTTTTTTGTTTTTTTTTTAAGTCCGAATAGAGTAGGGTTAGGCTTTGGGTAGAAAATAGGAGAAAAATAGTGTACAATATCAGCATTGTGTGCTTTAGACATGGTGCTAGATAGGAGGGAGTTGAGATTCCTATATCTTGATCTGTCCTTCAAGGCCTAAGGGCAGAGACCCAGCACAGGCTAGGAGACCTCCACCTATCCTCCCTTTGCACCCAGGAAACTGCCACTCCCCCCAACACACCCGCAGCCAATCGTGACATCCTTCGAAGTTAACCCACTGCTCAGAGGCCTCACACAGGCAGGAAGCCAACGAGGAGTGGAAACACCGGAGTACTGATCCCAAAAACATGCAGGATACATGTTGTCTGTGTATTCGTGTGCCTGTGTGTCTGTCTGGCTATGTAGGAATGCCTCCAAGCTGCCATAGTCGCTGGGAGTGGGATGTGCTAGGCTGGGCTCCTTGGCAGGCTGGGGAGTGCAGCCGCATTCTCATGGGGCGCCTGGGAGACAGTTGCCCAAGTCTAAGTCCACACCACCCTGAATGCACCCGATCTTGTCTGATCTTGGAAGCTAAGCATGGTCGGGCCTGGTTCGTACTTGGATGGGAGACCATATGGGAATTCCGGGTGCCGTAGCCTTTTTGTTTTGTGTTTCTCTCTCCTTGTGGTGGCTTAGTATTCATTTGTTTTTTATAATCCTCTCATTCTCCAAGAGAACTGGTTAGTTGCTTCCATGATTTTTCTTTTTTGTTTTTTTTTTTTTAAGTCCGAATAGAGTAGGGTTAGGCTTTGGGGAGAAAATGGGAGAAAAATAGTGTACAATATCAGCATCGTGTGCTTTAGACATGGTGCTGGAGAAGGAGTTGAGATTCCTATATCTTGATCTGTCCTTCAAGGCCTAAGGGCAGAGCACCAGCACAGGCTAGGACACCTCCACCCTTCCTCCCTGTGCACCCAGGAACTGCCACTCCCCCAACACACCCGCAACCCACCGTGACACCCTTCGAAGTTAACCCACTGCTCAGAGGCCTCCCACAGGCAGGAAGCCAAACAATAGGGCTTACACCAGAGTAGTAATCCCAGAAACATGCAGGATATTGTTGTCTGTGTATTTGTGTGCCTGTGTGCTGTCTGACTATGTAGGAATGCTTGTGTTACAGTGTGCTTGTGTGCTCACCAGCCAGTGTTCCTCTCACTCTCTGTCTCTCTCTCCCTCCCTCCTTTCCCAAGTGTGTGCCTTTGCATAGTCCCCAGGGTTAGTGCACGATGAGACTAAGAGTTGGCCATGGAAGGGGAAGGCAGGTGGCCCTTGGGTCTTCCTTGATACTGGGACAGGTGGGTGGCCCTGTGACCCCATGGAAGGAACTGAAGATACAGAGCCCAAGGGGATTCTAGCTCTGCATCTGTTACCGCCCCCAAAGGCCCAGCTTCCCTCCTGGCACAGCAAAAATCCCCAAGTTCCAAGTTCTAAATTCCGAGTTCCCTGGTCTCCAGCGACCCAGGAGAATCTTCCAAGGTGGCAAGCTTGCCCTTCTCTCTTCTCCGACATTGGCATTGTGGGAAGGGGCTCACAGCCCTTCTCTGACCATCACCACCAAAGCCGCTGCAGCAGCCGCCCCGCCGCCAAGCTGCCATAGATGTTGGTAATGGGCTGTGCTCAGCTGGGCTCCTTGGCAGGCTGGGGAGTGCAGCCGCATTCTCATGGGGCGCCTGGGAGACAGCCGCCCAAGTCTAAGGCCACACCACCCTGAACGCACCCGATCTCGTCTGATCTTGGAAGCTAAGCAGGGTCGGGCCTGGTTCGTACTTGGATGGGAGAGTGCCCGGGAATACCGGGTGCCATAGCCTTTTTGTTTTGTGTCTCTCTCTCCTCGTGGTGGCTTAGAATTCTTTTGTTTTTTATAATCCTCTCATTCTCCAAGTGAATTGCTTGGTTTCTTCCTGATTTGCCTGTTTTTTTTTTTTTTTTTTTAAGTCCAAGTAGAGTAGGGTTAGGCTTTGGGTAGAAAATAGGAGAAAAATAGTGTACAATATCAGCATTGTGTGCTTTAGACATGGTGCTGGAGAGGGAGTTGAGATTCCTATATCTTGATCTGTCCTTCAAGGCCTAAGGGCAGAGACCCAGCGCAGGCTAGGAGACCTCCACCTATCCTCCCTGTGCACCCAGGAAACTGCCACTCCCCCCAACACCTCCACAGCCCATCGTGACATTCTTTGATGTTAACCCACATCTCAGAGGCCTCCACACAGGGATGAATCCAACGAGGAGGGTAAACACCGGAGTAGTGATCCCAGAAACATGCAGGATACATGTTGTCTGTGTATTCGTGTGCCTGTGTGTCTGTCTGGCTATGTAGGAATGCTTGTGTACCAGTGTGCTTGTGTGCTCACCAGCCAGTGTTCCCCTCTCTCTCTCTCTCTCTCTCTTCTTTTTTCTCTCTCTCTCTCTCTCCCCCCTCCCTCCTTCCCCATGTGTGTGTGTTTGCATAGTCCCCAGGGGGAGTGCACGTTGAGAATCACATTTGGCATTGGAAGGGGAAGGCAGGTGGCCCTTGGCTCTTCCTTGATACTGGGACAGGTGGGTGGCCCTGGGACCCCATGGAAGGAAGTGAAGATACAGAGCCCAAGAGGATTCTAGCTTCGCAACTGTTACCGCCCCCGAACCCCCAGCAGCCCCCCTGGCACAGCAACAAGACCCAAGTTCCAAGTTCTAAGTTCCGAGTTCCCTGGTCTCCAGCGACACAGGAGCATCTTCCAAGGTGGCAAGCTTGCCCTTCTCTCTTCTCCGACATGGGCATTGTGGGAAGGGGCTCGAAGCCCTTCTCTGACCATCACCACCAAAGCCGCTGCAGCCTCCTCTGCCGCCAAGCTGCCATAGTCGCTGGGAGTGGGCTGTGCTCGGCTGGGCTCCTTGGCAGGCTGGGGAGTGCAGCCGCATTCTCATGGGGCGCCTGGGAGACAGCCGCCCAAGACTAAGGCCACACCACCCTGAATGACCCCGATCTCGTCTGATCTTGGAAGCTAAGCAGGGTCGGGCCTGATTCGTACTTGGATGGGAGACCGCCTGGGAATACTGGGTGACATAGCCTTTTTGTTTTGTGTCTATCTCTCCTCGTGGTGGCTTAGTAATTCTTTTGTTTTTTATAATACTCTCATTCTCCAAGAGAATTGCTTGGTTGCTTCCATGATTTTCCTTTTTTTTTTTTTTGTTTGTTTTTTTTTTTTTTTTTTTAAGTCCAAATAGAGTAGGGTTAGGCTTTGGGGAGAAAATAGGAGAAAAATAGTGTACAATATCAGCGTTGTGTGCTTTAGACATGGTGCTGGAGAGGGAGTTGAGATTCCTATATCTTGATCTGTCCTTCAAGGCCTAAGGGCAGAGAACCAGCACAGGCTAGGACACCTCCAACTATCCTCCCTGTGCACCCAGGAAACTGCCACTCCCCCAACACCTCCACAGCCCATCGTGACATCCTTTGAAGTTAACCCACAGCTCAGAGGCCTCACACAGGGAGGAAGCCAACGAGGAGGGCTAACACCGGAGTAGTGATCCCAAAAACATGCAGGATACATGTTGTCTGTGTATTCGTGTGCCTGTGTGTCTGTCTGTCTATGTAGGAATGCTTGTGTACCAGTGTGCTTGTGTGCTCACCAGCCAGGGTTCCTCTCTCTCTCTCTCTCTCTCTCTCTCTCTCTCACTCTCTCTCTCTCTCTCCCTCCCTCCTTCCCCATGTGTGTGTGTTTGCATAGTCCCCAGGGGGAGTGCACGTTGAGAATCACAGTTGGCCTTGGAAGGGGAAGGCAGGTGGCCCTTGGCTCTTCCTTGATACTGGGACAGGTGGGTGGTACTGTGACCCCATAGAAGGAACTGAAGATACAGAGCCCAAGAGGATTCTAGCTCCGCATCTGTTACCGCCCCCGAATCCCCAGCGTCCCCCTGGCACAGCAACAAGACCCAAGTTCCAAGTTCTATGTTCCGAGTTCCCTGGTCTCCAGCGACCCAGGAGCATCTTCCAAGGTGCCAAGCTTGCCCTTCTCTCTTCTCCGACATGGGCATTGAGGGAAGGGGCTTGAAGCCCTTCTCTGACCATCACCACCAAAGCCGCTGCAGCTGCAGCTGCCTCCAAGCTGCCATAGTCGCTGGTAGTGGGATGTGCTAGGCTGGGCTCCTTGGCAGGCTGGGGAGTGCAGCCGCATTCTCATGGGGCGCCTGGGATACAGCCACCCAAGTCTAAGGCCACACCACCCTGAATGCACCCGATCTTGTCTGATCTTGGAAGCTAAGCAGGGTCGGGCCTGGTTCGTACTTGGATGGGAGACCTGGGAATACCGGGTGCCGTAGCCTTTTTGTTTTGTGTCTCTCTCTCCTTGTGGTGGCTTAGTATTCATTTGTTTTTTATAATCCTCTCATTCTCCAAGAGAACTGGTTAGTTGCTTCCATGATTTTTCTTTTTTTTTTTTTTTTTAAGTCCGAATAGAGTAGGGTTAGGCTTTGGGTAGAAAATAGGAGAAAAATAGTGTACAATATCAGCATTGTGTGCTTTAGACATGGTGCTGGATAGAGGGAGTTGAGATTCCTATATCTTGATATGTCCTTCAAGGCCTAAGGGCAGAGACCCAGCACAGGCTAGGAGACCTCCACCTATCCTCCCTTTGCACCCAGGAAACTGCCACTCCCCCAACACACCCGCAGCCAATCGTGACATCCTTCGAAGTTAACCCACTGCTCAGAGGCCTCACACAGGCAGGAATCCAACGAGGAGTGGAAACACCGGAGTACTGATCCCAAAAACATGCAGGATACATGTTGTCTGTGTATTCGTGTGCCTGTGTGTCTGTCTGGCTATGTAGGAATGCCTCCAAGCTGCCATAGTCGCTGGGAGTGGGATGTGCTAGGCTGGGCTCCTTGGCAGGCTGGGGAGTGCAGCCGCATTCTCATGGGGCGCCTGGGAGACAGTTGCCCAAGTCTAAGGCCACACCACCCTGAATGCGCCCGACCTTGTCTGATCTTGGAAGCTAAGCAGGGTCGGGCCTGGTTCGTACTTGGATGGGAGACCGTATGGGAATTCCGGGTGCCGTAGCCTTTTTGTTTTGTGTCTCTCTCCTTGTGGTGGCTTAGTATTCATTTGTTTTTTATAATCCTCTCATTCTCCAAGAGAACTGGTTAGTTGCTTCCATGATTTTTCTTTTTTGTTTTTTTTTTTTTTAAGTCCGAATAGAGTAGGGTTAGGCTTTGGGGAGAAAATGGGAGAAAAATAGTGTACAATATCAGCATCGTGTGCTTTAGACATGGTGCTGGAGAAGGAGTTGAGATTCCTATATCTTGATCTGTCCTTCAAGGCCTAAGGGCAGAGCACCAGCACAGGCTAGGACACCTCCACCCTTCCTCCCTGTGCACCCAGGAACTGCCACTCCCCCAACACACCCGCAACCCACCGTGACACCCTTCGAAGTTAACCCACTGCTCAGAGGCCTCCCACAGGCAGGAAGCCAAACAATAGGGCTTACACCAGAGTAGTAATCCCAGAAACATGCAGGATATTGTTGTCTGTGTATTCGTGTGCCTGTGTGCTGTCTGACTATGTAGGAATGCTTGTGTTACAGTGTGCTTGTGTGCTCACCAGCCAGTGTTCCTCTCACTCTCTGTCTCTCTCTCCCTCCCTCCTTTCCCAAGTGTGTGCCTTTGCATAGTCCCCAGGGTTAGTGCACGATGAGACTAAGAGTTGGCCATGGAAGGGGAAGGCAGGTGGCCCTTGGGTCTTCCTTGATACTGGGACAGGTGGGTGGCCCTGTGACCCCATGGAAGGAACTGAAGATACAGAGCCCAAGGGGATTCTAGCTCTGCATCTGTTACCGCCCCCAAAGGCCCAGCTTCCCTCCTGGCACAGCAAAAATCCCCAAGTTCCAAGTTCTAAATTCCAAGTTCCCTGGTCTCCAGCGACCCAGGAGAATCTTCCAAGGTGGCAAGCTTGCCCTTCTCTCTTCTCCGACATTGGCATTGTGGGAAGGGGCTCACAGCCCTTCTCTGACCATCACCACCAAAGCCGCTGCAGCAGCCGCCCCGCCGCCAAGCTGCCATAGATGTAGGTAATAGGCTGTGCTCAGCTGGGCTCCTTGGCAGGCTGGGGAGTGCAGCCGCATTCTCATGGGGCGCCTGGGATACAGCCACCCAAGTCTAAGGCCACACCACCCTGAATGCGCCCGATCTCGTCTGATCTTGGAAGCTAAGCAGGGTCGGGCCTGGTTCATACTTGGATGGGAGAGTGCCCGGGAATACCGGGTGCCATAGCCTTTTTGTTTTGTGTCTCTCTCTCCTCGTGGTGGCTTAGAATTCTTTTGTTTTTTATAATCCTCTCATTCTCCAAGTGAATTGCTTGGTTTCTTCCTGATTTGCCTGTTTTTTTTTTTTTTTTTTTTAAGTCCAAATAGAGTAGGGTTAGGCTTTGGGTAGAAAATAGGAGAAAAATAGTGTACAATATCAGCGTTGTGCGCTTTAGACATGGTGCTGGAGAGGGAGTTGAGATTCATATATCTTGATCTGTCCTTCAAGGCCTAAGGGCAGAGACCCAGTACAGGCTAGGAGACCTCCACCTATCCTCCCTGTGCACCCAGGAAACTGCCACTCCCCCCAACACCTCCACAGCCCATCGTGACATTCTTTGATGTTAACCCACATCTCAGAGGCCTCACACAGGGATGAATCCAACGAGGAGGGGAAACACCGGAGTAGTGATCCCAAAAACATGCAGGATACATGTTGTCTGTGTATTCGTGTGCCTGTGTGTCTGTCTGTCTATGTAGGAATGCTTGTGTACCAGTGTGCTTGTGTGCTCACCAGCCAGTGTTCCCCTCTCTCTCTCTCTCTCTCTCTCTCTCTCTCTCTCTCTCTCTCTCTCCCCCTCCCTCCCTCCTTCCCCATGTGTGTGTGTTTGCATAGTCCCCAGGGGGAGTGCACGTTGAGAATCACATTTGGCATTGGAAGGGGAAGGCAGGTGGCCCTTGGCTCTTCCTTGATACTGGGACAGGTGGGTGGCCCCTGGGACCCCATGGAAGGAAGTGAAGATACAGAGCCCAAGAGGATTCTAGCTTCGCAACTGGTACTGCCCCCGAACCCCCAGCAGCCCCCCCTGGCACAGCAACAAGACCCAAGTTCCAAGTTCTAAGTTCCGAGTTCCCTGGTCTCCAGCGACACAGGAGCATCTTCCAAAGTGGCAAGCTTGCCCTTCTCTCTTCTCCGACATGGGCATTGTGGGAAGGGGCTTGAAGCCCTTCTCTGACCATCACCACCAAAGCCGCTGCAGCCTCCGCTGCCGCCAAGCTGCCATAGTCGCTGGGAGTGGGCTGTGCTCCGCTGGGCTCCTTGGCAGGCTGGGGAGTGCAGCCGCATTCTCATGGGGCGCATGGGAGACAGCCGCCCAAGACTAAGGCCACACCACCCTGAATGAACCCGATCTCGTCTGATCTTGGAAGCTAAGCAGGGTCGGGCCTGGTTCGTACTTGGATGGGAGACCGCCTGGGAATACTGGGTGACATAGCCTTTTTGTTTTTGTCTATCTCTCCTCGTGGTGGCTTAGTAATCTTTTGTTTTTTATAATACTCTCATTCTCCAAGTGAATTGGTTGGTTGCTTCCTGATTTTCCTTTTTTGTTTTTTTGTTTTTTTTTTTTTTTTAAGTCCGAATAGAGTAGGGTTAGGCTTTGGGTAGAAAATAGGAGAAAAATAGTGTACAATATCAGCGTTGTGTGCTTTAGACATGGTGCTGGAGAGGGAGTTGAGATTCCTATATCTTGATCTGTCCTTCAAGGCCTAAGGGCAGAGAACCAGCACAGGCTAGGACACCTCCAACTATCCTCCCTGTGCACCCAGGAAACTGCCACTCCCCCAACACCTCCACAGCCCATCGTGACATTCTTTGATGTTAACCCACATCTCAGAGGCCTCACACAGGCAGGAAGCCAACGAAGAGGGGCAAACACCGGAGTACTGATCCCAAAAACATGCAGGATACATGTTGTCTGTGTATTCGTGTGCCTGTGTGTCTGTCTGTCTATGTAGGAATGCTTGTGTACCAGTGTGATTGTGTGCTCACCAGCCAGGGTTCCTCTCTCTCTCTCTCTCTCTCTCTCTCCCTCCCTCTTCCCCATGTGTGTGTGTTTGCATAGTCCCCAGGGGTAGTGCACGATGAGACTCACAGTTGGCCTTGGAAGGGGAAGGCAGGTGGCCCTTGGGTCTTCCTTGATACTGGGACAGGTGGGTGGTACTGTGACCCCATAGAAGGAACTGAAGATACAGAGCCCAAGGGGATTCTAGCTCCGCATCTGTTACCGCCCCCGAATCCCCAGCAGTCCCCCTGGCACAGCAACAAGACCCAAGTTCCAAGTTCTATGTTCCGAGTTCCCTGGTCTCCAGCGACCCAGGAGCATCTTCCAAGGTGGCAAGCTTGCCCTTCTCTCTTCTCCGACATGGGCATTGAGGGAAGGGGCTTGAAGCCCTTCTCTGACCATCACCACCAAAGCCGCTGCAGCAGCCGCTGCCTCCAAGCTGCCATAGTCGTTGGGAGTGGGATGTGCTAGGCTGGGCTCCCTTGGCAGGCTGGGGAGTGCAGCCGCATTCTCATGGGGCGCCTGGGATACAGTTGCCCAAGTCTAAGGCCACACCACCCTGAATGCACCCGACCTTGTCTGATCTTGGAAGCTAAGCATGGTCGGGCCTGGTTCGTACTTGGATGGGAGACCGCCCGGGAATTCCGGGTGCCGTAGCCTTTTTGTTTTGTGTCTCTCTCTCCTTGTGGTGGCTTAGTATTCTTTTGTTTTTTATAATCCTCTCATTCTCCAAGAGAACTGGTTAGTTGCTTCCATGATTTTTCTTTTTTTTGTTTTTTTTTTTTTAAGTCCGAGTAGAGTAGGGTTAGGCTTTGGGGAGAAAATGGGAGAAAAATAGTGTACAATATCAGCATCGTGTGCTTTAGACATGGTGCTGGAGAAGGAGTTGAGATTCCTATATCTTGATCTGTCCTTCAAGGCCTAAGGGCAGAGCACCAGCACAGGCTAGGACACCTCCACCCTTCCTCCCTGTGCACCCAGGAAACTGCCACTCCCCCAACACACCCGCAACCCACCGTGACACCCTTCGAAGTTAACCCACTGCTCAGAGGCCTCCCACAGGCAGGAAGCCAAACAAGAGGGCTTACACCAGAGTAGTAATCCCAGAAACATGCAGGATATTGTTGTCTGTGTATTCGTGTGCCTGTGTGCTGTCTGACTATGTAGGAATGCTTGTGTTACAGTGTGCTTGTGTGCTCACCAGCCAGTGTTCCTCTCTCTCTCTCTCTCTCTCTCCCTCCCTCCTTTCCCAAGTGTGTGCCTTTGCATAGTCCCCAGGGGTAGCGCACGATGAGACTAAGAGTTGGCCCTTGGAAGGGGAAGGCAGGTGGCCCTTGGGTCTTCCTTGATACTGGGACAGGTGGGTGGCCCTGTGACCCCATGGAAGGAACTGAAGATACAGAGCCCAAGGGGATTCTAGCTCTGCATCTGTTACCGCCCCCAAAGGCCCAGCTTCCCTCCTGGCACAGCAAAAAGACCCAAGTTCCAAGTTCTAAGTTCCGAGTTCCCTGGTCTCCAGCGACACAGGAGCATCTTCCAAGGTGGCAAGCTTGCCCTTCTCTCTTCTCCGACATGGGCATTGAGGGAAGGGGCTCGAAGCCCTTCTCTGACCATCACCACCAAAGCCGCTGCAGCAGCCGCCCCGCCGCCAAGCTGCCATAGAAGTAGGTAATAGGCTGTGCTCAGCTGGGCTCCTTGGCAGGCTGGGGAGAGCAGCCGCATTCTCATGGGGCGCCTGGGAGACAGCCGCCCAAGACTAAGGCCACACCACCCTGAATGCGCCCGATCTCGTCTGATCTTGGAAGCTAAGCAGGGTCGGGCCTGGTTCGTACTTGGATGGGAGAGTGCCCGGGAATACCGGGTGCCATAGCCTTTTTGTTTTGTGCTCTCTCTCCTTGTGGTGGCTTAGAATTCTTTTGTTTTTTATAATCCTCTCATTCTCCAAGTGAACTGCTTGGTTTCTTCCTGATGTTTTTTTTTTTTTTTTTTTTTTTTTTTTTAAGTCCGAATAGAGTAGGGTTAGGCTTTGGGTAGAAAATAGGAGAAAAATAGTGTACAATATCAGCGTTGTGCGCTTTAGACATGGTGCTGGAGAGGGAGTTGAGATTCCTATATCTTGATCTGTCCTTCAAGGCCTAAGGGGCAGAGACCCAGCGCAGGCTAGGAGACCTCCACCTATCCTCCCTGTGCACCCAGGAAACTGCCACTCCCCCAACACACCCGCAGCCCATCGTGACATTCTTTGATGTTAACCCACAGCTCAGAGGCCTCACACAGGCAGGAATCCAACGAGGAGGGAAACACCGGAGTAGTGATCCCAAAAACATGCAGGATACATGTTGTCTGTGTATTCGTGTGCCTGTGTGTCTGTCTGGCTATGTAGGAATGCTTGTGTACCAGTGTGCTTGTGTGCTCACCAGCCAGTGTTCCCCTCTCTCTCTCTCTCTCTCTCTCTCTCTCTCTCTCTCTCTCTCTCCTCCCTCCCTCCTTCCCCATGTGTGTGTGTTTGCATAGTCCCCAGGGGGAGTGCAAGTTGAGAATCACAGTTGGCATTGGAAGGGGAAGGCAGGTGGCCCTTGGCTCTTCCTTGATACTGGGACAGGTGGGTGGTGCTGTTACCCCATGGAAGGAACTGAAGATACAGAGCCCAAGAGGATTCTAGCTCGCACATTGTTACCGCCCCCGAAGCCCCAGCGGCCCCCCTGGCACAGCAACAAGACCCAAGTTCCAAGTTCTAAGTTCCGAGTTCCCTGGTCTCCAGCGACCCAGGAGCATCTTCCAAGGTGCCAAGCTTGCCCTTCTCTCTTCTCCGACATGGGAATTGGGGAAGGGGCTCGAAGCCCTTCTCTGACCATCACCACCAAAGCCGCTGCAGCTGCCGCTGCCGCCAAGCTGCCATAGTAGCTGGGAGTGGGATGTGCTCGGCTGGGCTCCTTGGCAGGCTGGGGAGTGCAGCCGCATTCTCATGGGGCGCCTGGGAGACAGTTGCCCAAGTCTAAGGCCACACCACCCTGAATGCCCCCGATCTTGTCTGATCTTGGAAGCTAAGCAGGGTCGGGCCTGGTTCGTACTTGGATGGGAGACCGCCTGGGAATTCCGGGTGCCGTAGCCTTTTTGTTTTGTGTCTCTCTCTCCTTGTGGTGGCTTAGTATTCTTTTGTTTTTTATAATCCTCTCATTCTCCAAGAGAACTGGTTGGTTGCTTCCTGATTATCCTTTTTGTTTTTTTGTTTGTTTTTTTTTTTAAGTCCGAATAGAGTAGGGTTAGGCTTTGGGTAGAAAATAGGAGAAAAATAGTGTACAATATCAGCGTTGTGTGCTTTAGACATGGTGCTGGAGAGGGAGTTGAGATTCCTATATCTTGATCTGTCCTTCAAGGCCTAAGGGCAGAGACCCAGCACAGGCTAGGACACCTCCAACTATCCTCCCTGAGCACCCAGGAAACTGCCACTCCCCCAACACCTCCACAGGCCATCGTGACATCCTTCGATGTTAACCCACTTCTCAGAGGCCTCACACAGGGAGGAATCCAACGAGGAGGGGAAACACCGGAGTAGTGATCCCAGAAACATGCAGGATACATGTTGTCTGTGTATTCGTGTGCCTGTGTGTCTGTCTGTCTATGTAGGAATGCTTGTGTACCAGTGTGCTTGTGTGCTCACCAGCCAGGGTTTCTCTCTCTCTCTCTCTCTCTCTCTCTCTCTCTCTCTCTCTCTCTCCCTCCCTCCTTCCCCATGTGTGTGTGTTTGCATAGTCCCCAGGGGGAGTGCACGTTGAGAATCAGAGTTGGCATTGGAAGGGGAAGGCAGGTGGCCCTTGGCTCTTCCTTGATACTGGGACAGGTGGGTGGCCCTGTGACCCCATAGAAGGAACTGAAGATACAGAGCCCAAGAGGATTCTAGCTCCACAATCTGTTACCAGCCCCCGAAGCCCCAGCGTCCCCCTGGCACAGCAACAAGACCAAAGTTCCAAGTTCTAAGTTCCGAGTTCCCTGGTCTCCAGCGACCCAGGAGCATCTTCCAAGGTGGCAAGCTTGCCCTTCTCTCTTCTCTGACATGGGCATTGAGGGAAGGGGCTTGAAGCCCTTCTCTGACCATCACCACCAAAGCCGCTGCAGCCGCAGCTGCCTCGCAAGCTGCCATAGTCGCTGGGAGTGGGATGTGCTAGGCTGGGCTCCTTGGCAGGCTGGGGAGTGCAGCCGCATTCTCATGGGGCGCCTGGGAGACAGTTGCCCAAGTCTAAGTCCACACCACCCTGAATGCGCCCGATCTCGTCTGATCTTGGAAGCTAAGCAAGGTCGGGCCTGGTTCGTACTTGGATGGGAGACCATGGGAATTCCGGGTGCCGTAGCCTTTTTGTTTTGTGTCTCTCTCTCCTTGTGGTGGCTTAGTATTCATTTGTTTTTTATAATCCTCTCATTCTCCAAGAGAACTGGTTAGTTTCTTCCATGATTTTTCTTTTTTTGTTTTTTTTTTTTAAGTCCGAATAGAGTAGGGTTAGGCTTTGGGGAGAAAATGGGAGAAAAATAGTGTACAATATCAGCATCGTGTGCTTTAGACATGGTGCTGGAGAGGGAGTTGAGATTCCTATATCTTGATCTGTACTTCAAGGCCTAAGGGCAGAGCACCAGCACAGGCTAGGACACCTCCACCCTTCCTCCCTGTGCAACCAGGAAACTGCCACTCCCCCAACACACCCGCAACCCATCGTGACACCCTTCGAAGTTAACCCACTGCTCAGAGGCCTCCCACAGGCAGGAAGCCAAACAAGGTAGGGCTTACACCAGAGTAGTAATCCCAGAAACATGCAGGATATTGTTGTCTGTGTATTCGTGTGCCTGTGTGCCGTCTGTCTATGTAGGAATGCTTGTGTTACAGTGTGCTTGTGTGCTCACCAGCCAGTGTTCTTCTCTCTCACTCTCTCTCTCTCTCTCTCCCTCCCTCCTTTCCCAAGTGTGTGCCTTTGCATAGTCCCCAGGGTTAGTGCACGATGAGACTAAGAGTTGGCAATGGAAGGGGAAGGCAGGTGGCCCTTGGGTCTTCCTTGATACTGGGACAGGTGGGTGGCCCTGTGACCCCATGGAAGGAACTGAAGATACAGAGCCCAAGGGGATTCTAGCTCCGCAACTGTTACCGCCCCCAAAGGCCCAGCTTCCCCCTGGCACAGCAACAATCCCCAAGTTCCAAGTTCTAAGTTCCAAGTTCCCTGGTCTCCAGCGACCCAGGAGCATCTTCCAAGGTGGCAAGCTTGCCCTTCTCTCTTCTCTGACATGGGCATTGAGGGAAGGGGCTCGAAGCCCTTCTCTGACCATCACCACCAAAGCCGCTGCAGCAGCCGCCCCGCCGCCAAGCTGCCATAGACGTTGGTAATGGGATGTGCTCGGCTGGGCTCCTTGGCAGGCTGGGGAGTGCAGCCGCATTCTCATGGGGCGCCTGGGAGACAGCCGCCCAAGTCTAAGGCCACACCACCCTGAATGCACCCGATCTCGTCTGATCTTGGAAGCTAAGCAGGGTCGGGCCTGGTTCGTACTTGGATGGGAGAGCGCCACTGGGAATACCGGGTGCCATAGCCTTTTTGTTTTGTGTTTCTCTCTCCTTGTGGTGGCTTAGTATTCTTTTGTTTTTTATAATCCTCTCATTCTCCAAGTGAACTGGTTGGTTTCTTCCATGATTTTCCTGTTTTTTTTTTTTTTTTTTTTTTTAAGTCCGAATAGAGTAGGGTTAGGCTTTGGGTAGAAAATAGGAGAAAAATAGTGTACAATATCAGCGTTGTGCGCTTTAGACATGGTGCTGGAGAGGAGGAGTTGAGATTCATATATCTTGATATGTCCTTCAAGGCCTAAGGGCAGAGACCCAGTGCAGGCTAGGAGACCTCCACCTATCCTCCCTGTGCACCCAGGAAACTGCCACTCCCCCAACACCTCCACAGCCCATCGTGACATCCTTCGATGTTAACCCACATCTCAGAGGCCTTACACAGGGAGGAATCCAACGAGGAGGGGAAACACCGGAGTACTGATCCCAAAAACATGCAGGATACATGTTGTCTGTGTATTCGTGTGCCCGTGTGTCTGTCTGTCTATGTAGGAATACTTGTGTACCAGTGTGATTGTGTGCTCACCAGCCAGTGTTCCTCTCTCTCTCTCTCTCTCTCTCTCTCTCTCTCTCTCTCTCTCTCTCTCCCTCCCTCCTTCCCCATGTGTGTGTGTTTGCATAGTCCCCAGGGGGAGTGCAAGTTGAGAATCACAGTTGGCATTGGAAGGGGAAGGCAGGTGGCCCTTGGCTCTTCCTTGATACTGGGACAGGTGGGTGGCGCTGTGACCCCATAGAAGGAACTGAAGATACAGAGCCCAAGAGGATTCTAGCTCCGCATCTGTTACCGCCCCGAACCCCCAGCAGCCTCCCTGGCACAGCAACAAGACCCAAGTTCCAAGTTCTAAGTTCCGAGTTCCCTGGTCTCCAGCGACCCAGGAGCATCTTCCAAGGTGCCAAGCTTGCCCTTCTCTCTTCTCTGACATGGGCATTGAGGGAAGGGGCTTGAAGCCCTTCTCTGACCATCACCACCAAAGCCGCTGCAGCCTTGCCGCCGCCGCCAAGCTGCCATAGTCGCTGGGAGTGGGCTGTGCTAGGCTGGGCTCCTTGGCAGGCTGGGGGAGTGCAGCCGCATTCTCATGGGGCGCCTGGGAGACAGTCGCCCAAGTCTAAGGCCACACCACCCTGAATGCACCCAATCTTGTCTGATCTTGGAAGATAAGCATGGTCGGGCCTGGTTCGTACTTGGATGGGAGACCGTCTGGGAATTCCGGGTGCCGTAGCCTTTTTGTTTTGTGTCTCTCTCTCCTTGTGGTGGCTTAGTATTCATTTGTTTTTTATAATCCTCTCATTCTCCAAGAGAACTGGTTAGTTGCTTCCATGATTTTTCTTTTTTTGTTTTTTTTTTTTAAGTCCGAATAGAGTAGGGTTAGGCTTTGGGTAGAAAATAGGAGAAAAATAGTGTACAATATCAGCATTGTGTGCTTTAGACATGGTGCTAGAGAGGGAATTGAGATTCCTATATCTTGATATGTCCTTCAAGGCCTAAGGGCAGAGACCCAGCACAGGCTAGGAGACCTCCACCTATCCTCCCTGTGCACCCAGGAAACTGCCACTCCCCCAACACACCCGCAGCCCATCGTGACATCCTTCGAAGTTAACCCACTGCTCAGAGGCCTCACACAGGCAGGAAGCCAACGAGGAGTGGAAACACCGGAGTACTGATCCCAGAAACATGCAGGATACATGTTGTCTGTGTATTCGTGTGCCTGTGTGTCTGTCTGGCAATGTAGGAATGCTTGTGTACAGCGTGCTTGTGTGCTCACCAGCCAGTGTTCCCTCTCTCTCTCTCTCTCTCTCTCTCTCTCTCTCTCTCTCTCTCTCTCTCCCTCCCTCCTCCTTCCCCAAGTGTGTGCGTTTGCATAGTCCCCAGGGGGGAGTGCACGTTGAGACTAAGAGTTGGCCATTGGAAGGGGAAGGCAGGTGGCCCTTGGCTCTTCCTTGATACTGGGACAGGTGGGTGGCCCTGTGACCCCATGGAAAGAAGTGAAGATACAGAGCCCAAGAGGATTCTAGCTCCGCAACTGTTACCGCCCCCAAACCCCCAGCATCCCTCCTGGCACAGCAACAAGACCCAAGTTCCAAGTTCTAAGTTCCGAGTTCCCTGGTCTCCAGCGACACAGGAGCATCTTCCAAAGTGGCAAGCTTGCCCTTCTCTCTTCTCCGACATGGCCATTGTGGGAAGGGGCTCGAAGTCCTTCTCTGACCATCACCACCAAAGCCGCTGCAGCGCTGCCACCTTCTGCCGCCAAGCTGCCATAGTCGCTGGGAATGGGCTGTGCTCCGCTGGGCTCCTTGGCAGGCCGGGGAGTGCAGCCGCATTCTCATGGGGCGCCTGGGAGACAGCCGCCCAAGTCTAAGGCCACACCACCCTGAACGCCCCCGATCTCGTCTGATCTCGGAAGCTAAGCAGGGTCGGGCCTGGTTCGTACTTGGATGGGAGACCGCCTGGGAATACTGGGTGCCGTAGCCTTTTTGTTTTGTGTCTCTCTCTCCTTGTGGTGGCTTAGAATTCTTTTGTTTTTTATAATCCTCTCATTCTCCAAGAGAACTGGTTGGTTTCTTCCATGATTTTCCTTTTTGTTTTTTTGTTTTTTTTTTTTTTTTAAGTCCGAATAGAGTAGGGTTAGGCTTTGGGTAGAAAATAGGAGAAAAATAGTGTACAATATCAGCGTTGTGTGCTTTAGACATGGTGCTGGAGAGGGAGTTGAGATTCCTATATCTTGATCTGTCCTTCAAGGCCTAAGGGCAGAGACCCAGCGCAGGCTAGGACACCTCCACCTATCCTCCCTGTGCACCCAGGAAACTGCCAATCCCCCAACACCCACAGCCCACCGTGACATCCTTCGAAGTTAACCCACATCTCAGAGGCCTCACACAGGGAGGAATCCAACGAGGAGGGGAAACACCGGAGTAGTGATCCCAGAAACATGCAGGATACATGTTGTCTGTGTATTCGTGTGCCTGTGTGTCTGTCTGTCTATGTAGGAATGCTTGTGTACCAGTGTGATTGTGTGCTCACCAGCCAGGGTTCCTCTCTCTCTCTCTCTCTCTCTCTCTCTCTCTCTCTCTCTCTCTCTCTCTCCCTCCCTCCTTCCCCATGTGTGTGTGTTTGCATAGTCCCCAGGGGGAGTGCACGTTGAGACTCAGAGTTGGCATTGGAAGGGGAAGGCAGGTGGCCCTTGGCTCTTCCTTGATACTGGGACAGGTGGGTGGCCCTGTGACCCCATGGAAGGAACTGAAGATACAGAGCCCAAGAGGATTCTAGCTCCAGCATTGTTACCGCCCCCGAACCCCCAGCGTCCCTCCTGGCACAGCAACAAGACCCAAGTTCCAAGTTCTAAGTTCCGAGTTCCCTGGTCTCCAGCGACCCAGGAGCATCTTCCAAGGTGCCAAGCTTGCCCTTCTCTCTTCTCCGACATGGGCATTGAGGGAAGGGGCTCTGAAGCCCTTCTCTGACCATCACCACCAAAGCCGCTGCAGCTGCAGCTGCCGCCAAGCTGCCATAGTCGCTGGTAATGGGCTGTGCTAGGCTGGGCTCCTTGGCAGGCTGGGGAGTGCAGCCGCATTCTCATGGGGCGCCTGGGAGACAGCTGCCCAAGTCTAAGTCCACACCACCCTGAACGCGCCCGATCTTGTCTGATCTCGGAAGCTAAGCATGGTCGGGCCTGGTTCGTACTTGGATGGGAGACTGCCTATGGGAATTCCGGGTGCCGTAGCCTTTTTGTTTTGTGTCTCTCTCTCCTTGTGGTGGCTTAGTATTCCTTTGTTTTTTATAATCCTCTCACTCTCCAAGAGAACTGGTTAGTTGCTTCCATGATTTTTCATTTTTTGTTTTTTTTTTTTAAGTCCGAATAGAGTAGGGTGAGGCTTTGGGTAGAAAATGGGAGAAAAATAGTGTACAATATCAGCATTGTGTGCTTTAGACATGGTGCTGGAGAGGGAGTTGAGATTCCTATATCTTGATCTGTCCTTCAAGGCCTAAGGGCAGAGACCAGCACAGGCTAGGACACCTCTCACCTTCCTCCCTGTGCACCCAGGAAACTGCCACTCCCCCCAACACACCCGCAGCCCACCGTGACACCCTTCGAAGTTAACCCACTGCTCAGAGGCCTCCCACAGGCAGGAAGCCAAACGAGGAGGGGTAACACCGGAGTAGTAATCCCAGAAACATGCAGGATACATGTTGTCTGTGTATTCGTGTGCCTGTGTGTCTGTCTGTCTATGTAGGAATGCTTGTGTTACAGTGTGCTTGTGTGCTCACCAGCCAGTGTTCCCTCTCTCTCCTCTCTCTCTCTCTCTCTCTCCCTCCCTCCTTCCCCAATGTGTGTGCCTTTGCATAGTCCCCAGGGGTAGTGCACGATGAGACTAAGAGTTGGCCATGGAAGGGGAAGGCAGGTGGCCCTTGGCTCTTCCTTGATACTGGGACAGGTGGGTGGCCCTGTGACCCCATGGAAGGAACTGAAGATACAGAGCCCAAGGGGATTCTAGCTCTGCAACTGTTACCGCCCCCAAAGCCCCAGCTTCCCTCCTGGCACAGCAACAAGCCCCAAGTTCCAAGTTCTAAGTTCCGAGTTCCCTGGTCTCCAGCGACCCAGGAGCATCTTCCAAGGTGGCAAGCTTGCCCTTCTCTCTTCTCCGACACGGGCATTGTGGGAAGGGGCTCAAAGCCCTTCTCTGACCATCACCACCAAAGCTGCTGCAGCAGCCGCCCCGCCGCCAAGCTGCCATAGTCGCTGGTAATGGGCTGTGCTCGGCTGGGCTCCTTGGCAGGCTGGGGAGTGCAGCCGCATTCTCATGGGGCGCCTGGGAGACAGCCGCCCAAGACTAAGGCCACACCACCCTGAATGAACCCGATCTCGTCTGATCTCGGAAGCTAAGCAGGGTCGGGCCTGGTTCGTACTTGGATGGGAGACTGCCTGGGAATACCGGGTGCCGTAGCCTTTTTGTTTTGTGTCTCTCTCTCCTCGTGGTGGCTTAGTAATTCTTTTGTTTTTTATAATCCTCTCATTCTCCAAGAGAATTGGTTGGTTTCTTCCATGATTTTCCTTTTTTTTTTTTGTTTTTTTTTTTTTTTTAAGTCCGAATAGAGTAGGGTTAGGCTTTGGGTAGAAAATAGGAGAAAAATAGTGTACAATATCAGCATTGTGCGCTTTAGACATGGTGCTGGAGAGGGAGTTGAGATTCATATATCTTGATCTGTCCTTCAAGGCCTAAGGGCAGAGACCCAGCGCAGGCTAGGAGACCTCCACCTATCCTCCCTGTGCACCCAGGAAACTGCCACTCCCCCCAACACCTCCACAGCCCACCGTGACATTCTTTGAAGTTAACCCACATCTCAGAGGCCTCACACAGGGATGAATCCAACGAGGAGGGGAAACACCGGAGTACTGATCCCAAAAACATGCAGGATACATGTTGTCTGTGTATTCGTGTGCCTGTGTGTCTGTCTGTCTATGTAGGAATACTTGTGTACCAGTGTGCTTGTGTGCTCACCAGCCAGTGTTCCTCTCTCTCTCTCTCTCTCTCTCTCTCTCTCTCTCTCTCTCTCTCTCTCTCTCCCTCCCTCCTTCCCCAAGTGTGTGTGTTTGCATAGTCCCCAGGGGGAGTGCACGATGAGAATCAGAGTTGGCCTTGGAAGGGGAAGGCAGGTGGCCCTTGGCTCTTCCTTGATACTGGGACAGGTGGGTGGTCCTGTTACCCCATAGAAGGAACTGAAGATACAGAGCCCAAGAGGATTCTAGCTCCACATTGTTACCGCCCCCGAAGCCCCAGCAGTCCCTCCTGGCACAGCAACAAGACCCAAGTTCCAAGTTCTAAGTTCCGAGTTCCCTGGTCTCCAGCGACCCAGGAGCATCTTCCAAGGTGCCAAGCTTGCCCTTCTCTCTTCTCCGACATGGGCATTGAGGGAAGGGGCTTGAAGCCCTTCTCTGACCATCACCACCAAAGCCGCTGCAGCTGCACCGCTGCCTCCAAGCTGCCATAGTCGCTGGGAGTGGGCTGTGCTAGGCTGGGCTCCTTGGCAGGCTGGGGAGTGCAGCCGCATTCTCATGGGGCGCCTGGGAGACAGTTGCCCAAGTCTAAGTCCACACCACCCTGAATGCACCCGATCTTGTCTGATCTCGGAAGCTAAGCATGGTCGGGCCTGGTTCGTACTTGGATGGGAGACCATATGGGAATTCCGGGTGCCGTAGCCTTTTTGTTTTGTGTCTCTCTCTCCTTGTGGTGGCTTAGTATTCATTTGTTTTTTATAATCCTCTCACTCTCCAAGAGAACTGGTTAGTTGCTTCCATGATTTTTCTTTTTTGTTTTTTTTTTTTTAAGTCCGAGTAGAGTAGGGTTAGGCTTTGGGGAGAAAATGGGAGAAAAATAGTGTACAATATCAGCATCGTGTGCTTTAGACATGGTGCTGGAGAAGGAGTTGAGATTCCTATATCTTGATCTGTCCTTCAAGGCCTAAGGGCAGAGCACCAGCACAGGCTAGGACACCTCCACCCTTCCTCCCTGTGCACCCAGGAACTGCCACTCCCCCAACACACCCGCAACCCACCGTGACACCCTTCGAAGTTAACCCACTGCTCAGAGGCCTCCCACAGGCAGGAAGCCAAACAATAGGGCTTACACCAGAGTAGTAATCCCAGAAACATGCAGGATATTGTTGTCTGTGTATTCGTGTGCCTGTGTGCTGTCTGACTATGTAGGAATGCTTGTGTTACAGTGTGCTTGTGTGCTCACCAGCCAGTGTTCCTCTCACTCTCTGTCTCTCTCTCCCTCCCTCCTTTCCCAAGTGTGTGCCTTTGCATAGTCCCCAGGGTTAGTGCACGATGAGACTAAGAGTTGGCCATGGAAGGGGAAGGCAGGTGGCCCTTGGGTCTTCCTTGATACTGGGACAGGTGGGTGGCCCTGTGACCCCATGGAAGGAACTGAAGATACAGAGCCCAAGGGGATTCTAGCTCTGCATCTGTTACCGCCCCCAAAGGCCCAGCTTCCCTCCTGGCACAGCAAAAATCCCCAAGTTCCAAGTTCTAAATTCCGAGTTCCCTGGTCTCCAGCGACCCAGGAGCATCTTCCAAGGTGGCAAGCTTGCCCTTCTCTCTTCTCCGACATTGGCATTGTGGGAAGGGGCTCGAAGCCCTTCTCTGACCATCACCACCAAAGCCGCTGCAGCAGCCGCCCCGCCGCCAAGCTGCCATAGATGTAGGTAATAGGCTGTGCTCAGCTGGGCTCCTTGGCAGGCTGGGGAGTGCAGCCGCATTCTCATGGGGCGCCTGGGATACAGCCACCCAAGACTAAGGCCACACCACCCTGAATGCACCCGATCTCGTCTGATCTTGGAAGCTAAGCAGGGTCGGGCCTGGTTCATACTTGGATGGGAGAGTGCCCGGGAATACCGGGTGCCATAGCCTTTTTGTTTTGTGTCTCTCTCTCCTCGTGGTGGCTTAGAATTCTTTTGTTTTTTATAATCCTCTCATTCTCCAAGTGAATTGCTTGGTTTCTTCCTGATTTGCCTGTTTTTTTTTTTTTTTTTTTTTTAAGTCCAAATAGAGTAGGGTTAGGCTTTGGGTAGAAAATAGGAGAAAAATAGTGTACAATATCAGCGTTGTGCGCTTTAGACATGGTGCTGGAGAGGGAGTTGAGATTCATATATCTTGATCTGTCCTTCAAGGCCTAAGGGCAGAGACCCAGTGCAGGCTAGGAGACCTCCACCTATCCTCCCTGTGCACCCAGGAAACTGCCACTCCCCCAACACCTCCACAGCCCATCGTGACATTCTTTGATGTTAACCCACATCTCAGAGGCCTCACACAGGGATGAATCCAACGAGGAGGGGAAACACCGGAGTACTGATCCCAAAAACATGCAGGATACATGTTGTCTGTGTATTCGTGTGCCTGTGTGTCTGTCTGTCTATGTAGGAATACTTGTGTACCAGTGTGATTGTGTGCTCACCAGCCAGGGTTCCTCTCTCTCTCTCTCTCTCTCTCTCTCTCTCTCTCTCCTCCCTCCTTCCCCATGTGTGTGTGTTTGCATAGTCCCCAGGGGGAGTGCACGTTGAGAATCACAGTTGGCATTGGAAGGGGGAAGGCAGGTGGCCCTTGGCTCTTCCTTGATACTGGGACAGGTGGGTGGTCCTGTTACCCCATAGAAGGAACTGAAGATACAGAGCCCAAGAGGATTCTAGCTCCACATTGTTACCGCCCCGGAACCCCCAGCGTCCCCCCTGGCACAGCAACAAGACCCAAGTTCCAAGTTCTATGTTCCGAGTTCCCTGGTCTCCAGCGACCCAGGAGCATCTTCCAAGGTGCCAAGCTTGCCCTTCTCTCTTCTCTGACATGGGCATTGAGGGAAGGGGCTTGAAGCCCTTCTCTGACCATCACCACCAAAGCCGCTGCAGCCGCCGCTGCCGCCAAGCTGCCATAGTCGCTGGGAGTGGGATGTGCTCGGCTGGGCTCCTTGGCAGGCTGGGGAGTGCAGCCGCATTCTCATGGGGCGCCTGGGAGACAGTTGCCCAAGTCTAAGTCCACACCACCCTGAATGCACCCGATCTTGTCTGATCTTGGAAGCTAAGCATGGTCGGGCCTGGTTCGTACTTGGATGGGAGACCATATGGGAATTCCGGGTGCCGTAGCCTTTTTGTTTTGTGTTTCTCTCTCCTTGTGGTGGCTTAGTATTCATTTGTTTTTTATAATCCTCTCATTCTCCAAGAGAACTGGTTAGTTGCTTCCATGATTTTTCTTTTTTGTTTTTTTTTTTTAAGTCCGAATAGAGTAGGGTTAGGCTTTGGGTAGAAAATAGGAGAAAAATAGTGTACAATATCAGCATTGTGTGCTTTAGACATGGTGCTAGAAGGAGGAATTGACATTCCTATATCTTGATCTGTCCTTCAAGGCCTAAGGGCAGAGACCCAGCACAGGCTAGGAGACCTCCACCTATCCTCCCTTTGCACCCAGGAAACTGCCACTCCCCCAACACACCCGCAGCCAATCGTGACATCCTTCGAAGTTAACCCACTGCTCAGAGGCCTCACACAGGCAGGAATCCAACGAGGAGGGGAAACACCGGAGTACTGATCCCAAAAACATGCAGGATACATGTTGTCTGTGTATTCGTGTGCCTGTGTGTCTGTCTGGCTATGTAGGAATGCTTGTGTACCAGTGTGCTTGTGTGCTCACCAGCCAGTGTTCCCCTCTCTCTCTCTCTCTCTCTCTCTCTCTCTCTCTCTCCCTCCCTCCCTCCTTCCCCATGTGTGTGTGTTTGCATAGTCCCCAGGGGGGAGTGCACGATGTGAATCAGATTTGGCATTGGAAGGGGAAGGCAGGTGGCCCTTGGCTCTTCCTTGATACTGGGACAGGTGGGTGTCCCTGTGACCCCATGGAAGGAAGTGAAGATACAGAGCCCAAGAGGATTCTAGCTTCGCAACTGGTACCGCCCCCGAACCCCCAGCAGCCCCCCTGGCACAGCAACAAGACCCAAGTTCCAAGTTCTAAGTTCCGAGTTCCCTGGTCTCCAGCGACACAGGAGCATCTTCCAAGGTGGCAAGCTTGCCCTTCTCTCTTCTCCGACATGGGCATTGTGGGAAGGGGCTCGAAGCCCTTCTCTGACCATCACCACCAAAGCCGCTGCAGCCGCCTCTGCCGCCAAGCTGCCATAGTCGCTGGGAGTGGGCTGTGCTCGGCTGGGCTCCTTGGCAGGCTGGGGAGTGCAGCCGCATTCTCATGGGGCGCCTGGGAGACAGCCGCCCAAGACTAAGGCCACACCACCCTGAATGACCCCGATCTCGTCTGATCTTGGAAGCTGAGCAGGGTCGGGCCTGGTTCGTACTTGGATGGGAGACCGCCTGGGAATACTGGGTGCCATAGCCTTTTTGTTTTGTGTCTATCTCTCCTTGTGGTGGCTTAGTATTCTTTTGTTTTTTATAATCCTCTCATTCTCCAAGTGAATTGCTTGGTTGCTTCCTGATTTTCCGTTTTTTGTTTTTTTTTTTTTTTTTAAGTCCAAATAGAGTAGGGTTAGGCTTTGGGTAGAAAATGGGAGAAAAATAGTGTACAATATCATCGTTGTGTGCTTTAGACATGGTGCTGGAGAGGGAGTTGAGATTCCTATATCTTGATCTGTCCTTCAAGGCCTAAGGGCAGAGACCCAGCACAGGCTAGGACACCTCCAACTATCCTCCCTGTGCACCCAGGAAACTGCCACTCCCCCAACACCTCCACAGGCCATCGTGACATTCTTTGATGTTAACCCACATCTCAGAGGCCTCACACAGGGATGAATCCAACGAGGAGGGGAAACACCGGAGTACTGATCCCAAAAACATGCAGGATACATGTTGTCTGTGTATTCGTGTGCCTGTGTGTCTGTCTGTCTATGTAGGAATGCTTGTGTACCAGTGTGATTGTGTGCTCACCAGCCAGTGTTCCTCTCTCTCTCTCTCTCTCTCTCTCTCTCTTCTCCCTCCTTCCCCATGTGTGTGTGTTTGCATAGTCCCCAGGGGGGAGTGCACGTTGAGAATCAGAGTTGGCATTGGAAGGGGAAGGCAGGTGGCCCTTGGCTCTTCCTTGATACTGGGACAGGTGGGTGGTACTGTTACCCCATAGAAGGAACTGAAGATACAGAGCCCAAGAGGATTCTAGCTCCACATTGTTACCGCCCCCGAATCCCCAGCAGTCCCCCTGGCACAGCAACAAGACCCAAGTTCCAAGTTCTAAGTTCCGAGTTCCCTGGTCTCCAGCGACCCAGGAGCATCTTCCAAGGTGCCAAGCTTGCCCTTCTCTCTTCTCCGACATGGGCATTGAGGGAAGGGGCTTGAAGCCCTTCTCTGACCATCACCACCAAAGCCGCTGCAGCTGCAGCTGCCGCCAAGCTGCCATAGTCGCTGGGAGTGGGATGTGCTAGGCTGGGCTCCTTGGCAGGCTGGGGAGTGCAGCCGCATTCTCATGGGGCGCCTGGGAGACAGTTGCCCAAGTCTAAGGCCACACCACCCTGAATGCACCCGATCTCGTCTGATCTTGGAAGCTAAGCATGGTCGGGCCTGGTTCGTACTTGGATGGGAGACCATGGGAATTCCGGGTGCCGTAGCCTTTTTGTTTTGTGTCTCTCTCTCCTTGTGGTGGCTTAGTATTCATTTGTTTTTTATAATCCTCTCATTCTCCAAGAGAACTGGTTAGTTGCTTCCATGATTTTTCTTTTTTGTTTTTTTTTTTAAGTCCGAATAGAGTAGGGTTAGGCTTTGGGGAGAAAATGGGAGAAAAATAGTGTACAATATCAGCATCGTGTGCTTTAGACATGGTGCTGGAGAAGGAGTTGAGATTCCTATATCTTGATCTGTCCTTCAAGGCCTAAGGGCAGAGCACCAGCACATGCTAGGACACCTCCACCCTTCCTCCCTGTGCACCCAGGAACTGCCACTCCCCCAACACACCCGCAACCCACCGTGACATCCTTCGAAGTTAACCCACTGCTCAGAGGCCTCCCACAGGCAGGAAGCCAAACAATAGGGCTAACACCAGAGTAGTAATCCCAGAAACATGCAGGATACTTGTTGTCTGTGTATTCGTGTGCCTGTGTGCTGTCTGACTATGTAGGAATGCTTGTGTTACAGTGTGCTTGTGTGCTCACCAGCCAGTGTTCCTCTCACTCTCTGTCTCTCTCTCCCTCCCTCCTTTCCCAAGTGTGTGCCTTTGCATAGTCCCCAGGGTGAGCGCACGATGAGACTAAGAGTTGGCCGTGGAAGGGGAAGGCAGGTGGCCCTTGGGTCTTCCTTGATACTGGGACAGGTGGGTGGCCCTGTGACCCCATGGAAGGAACTGAAGATACAGAGCCCAAGGGGATTCTAGCTCTGCATCTGTTACCGCCCCCAAAGGCCCAGCGTCCCCCCTGGCACAGCAAAAATCCCCAAGTTCCAAGTTCTAAGTTCCGAGTTCCCTGGTCTCCAGCGACCCAGGAGAATCTTCCAAGGTGGCAAGCTTGCCCTTCTCTCTTCTCCGACATTGGCATTGTGGGAAGGGGCTCGAAGCCCTTCTCTGACCATCACCACCAAAGCCGCTGCAGCAGCCGCCCCGCCGCCAAGCTGCCATAGATGTAGGTAATAGGCTGTGCTCAGCTGGGCTCCTTGGCAGGCTGGGGAGTGCAGCCGCATTCTCATGGGGCGCCTGGGATACAGCCACCCAAGACTAAGGCCACACCACCCTGAATGCACCCGATCTCGTCTGATCTTGGAAGCTAAGCAGGGTCGGGCCTGGTTCGTACTTGGATGGGAGAGTGCCCGGGAATACCGGGTGCCGTAGCCTTTTTGTTTTGTGTCTCTCTCTCCTTGTGGTGGCTTAGAATTCTTTTGTTTTTTATAATCCTCTCATTCTCCAAGTGAACTGGTTGGTTTCTTCCTGATTTGCCTGTTTTTTTTTTTTTTTTTTTTTTAAGTCCAAATAGAGTAGGGTTAGGCTTTGGGTAGAAAATAGGAGAAAAATAGTGTACAATATCAGCGTTGTGCGCTTTAGACATGGTGCTGGAGAGGGAGTTGAGATTCATATATCTTGATCTGTCCTTCAAGGCCTAAGGGCAGAGACCCAGTGCAGGCTAGGAGACCTCCACCTATCCTCCCTGTGCACCCAGGAAACTGCCACTCCCCCAACACCTCCACAGCCCATCATGACATTCTTTGATGTTAACCCACATCTCAGAGGCCTCACACAGGGATGAATCCAACGAGGAGGGGAAACACCGGAGTACTGATCCCAAAAACATGCAGGATACATGTTGTCTGTGTATTCGTGTGCCTGTGTGTCTGTCTGTCTATGTAGGAATACTTGTGTACCAGTGTGATTGTGTGCTCACCAGCCAGGGTTCCTCTCTCTCTCTCTCTCTCTCTCTCTCTCTCTCTCTCTCTCTCTCCTCCCTCCTTCCCCATGTGTGTGTGTTTGCATAGTCCCCAGGGGGGAGTGCAAGTTGAGAATCACAGTTGGCATTGGAAGGGGAAGGCAGGTGGCCCTTGGCTCTTCCTTGATACTGGGACAGGTGGGTGGTGCTGTTACCCCATAGAAGGAACTGAAGATACAGAGCCCAAGAGGATTCTAGCTCCACATTGTTACCGCCCCGGAATCCCCAGCGGCCCCCCTGGCACAGCAACAAGACCCAAGTTCCAAGTTCTATGTTCCGAGTTCCCTGGTCTCCAGCGACCCAGGAGCATCTTCCAAGGTGCCAAGCTTGCCCTTCTCTCTTCTCTGACATGGGCATTGAGGGAAGGGGCTTGAAGCCCTTCTCTGACCATCACCACCAAAGCCGCTGCAGCTGCCGCTGCCGCCAAGCTGCCATAGTCGCTGGGAGTGGGATGTGCTAGGCTGGGCTCCTTGGCAGGCTGGGGAGTGCAGCCGCATTCTCATGGGGCGCCTGGGAGACAGTTGCCCAAGTCTAAGTCCACACCACCCTGAATGCACCCGATCTTGTCTGATCTTGGAAGCTAAGCATGGTCGGGCCTGGTTCGTACTTGGATGGGAGACCATATGGGAATTCCGGGTGCCGTAGCCTTTTTGTTTTGTGTTTCTCTCTCCTTGTGGTGGCTTAGTATTCATTTGTTTTTTATAATCCTCTCATTCTCCAAGAGAACTGGTTAGTTGCTTCCATGATTTTTTCTTTTTTGTTTTTTTTTTTTAAGTCCGAATAGAGTAGGGTTAGGCTTTGGGTAGAAAATAGGAGAAAAATAGTGTACAATATCAGCATTGTGTGCTTTAGACATGGTGCTAGATAGAGGGAATTGAGATTCCTATATCTTGATCTGTCCTTCAAGGCCTAAGGGCAGAGACCCAGCACAGGCTAGGAGACCTCCACCTATCCTCCCTTTGCACCCAGGAAACTGCCACTCCCCCAACACACCCGCAGCCAATCGTGACATCCTTCGAAGTTAACCCACTGCTCAGAGGCCTCACACAGGCAGGAATCCAACGAGGAGTGGAAACACCGGAGTACTGATCCCAAAAACATGCAGGATACATGTTGTCTGTGTATTCGTGTGCCTGTGTGTCTGTCTGGCTATGTAGGAATGCTTGTGTACCAGTGTGCTTTTGTGCTCACCAGCCAGTGTTCCTCTCTCTCTCTCTCTCTCTCTCTCTCTCTCTCTCTCTCCCTCCCTCCCTCCTTCCCCATGTGTGTGTGTTTGCATAGTCCCCAGGGGGAGTGCACGTTGTGAATCACATTTGGCATTGGAAGGGGAAGGCAGGTGGCCCTTGGCTCTTCCTTGATACTGGGACAGGTGGGTGTCCCTGGGACCCCATGGAAGGAACTGAAGATACAGAGCCCAAGGGGATTCTAGCTTCGCAACTGGTACTGCCCCCGAACCCCCAGCAGCCCCCCTGGCACAGCAACAAGACCCAAGTTCCAAGTTCTAAGTTCCGAGTTCCCTGGTCTCCAGCGACACAGAAGCATCTTCCAAAGTGGCAAGCTTGCCCTTCTCTCTTCTCCGACATGGGCATTGTGGGAAGGGGCTCGAAGCCCTTCTCTGACCATCACCACCAAAGCCGCTGCAGCCGCCTCTGCCGCCAAGCTGCCATAGTCGTTGGGAGTGGGCTGTGCTCCGCTGGGCTCCTTGGCAGGCTGGGGAGTGCAGCCGCATTCTCATGGGGCGCATGGGAGACAGCCGCCCAAGACTAAGGCCACACCACCCTGAATGACCCCGATCTCGTCTGATCTTGGAAGCTAAGCAGGGTCGGGCCTGGTTCGTACTTGGATGGGAGAGCGCCTGGGAATACTGGGTGACATAGCCTTTTTGTTTTTGTCTATCTATCCTCGTGGTGGCTTAGTAATCTTTTGTTTTTTATAATCCTCTCATTCTCCAAGTGAATTGCTTGGTTGCTTCCTGATTTTCCTTTTTGTTTTTTTGTTTGTTTTTTTTTTTTTTAAGTCCAAATAGAGTAGGGTTAGGCTTTGGGTAGAAAATAGGAGAAAAATAGTGTACAATATCATCGTTGTGTGCTTTAGACATGGTGCTGGAGAGGGAGTTGAGATTCCTATATCTTGATCTGTCCTTCAAGGCCTAAGGGCAGAGACCCAGCACAGGCTAGGACACCTCCAACTATCCTCCCTGTGCACCCAGGAAACTGCCACTCCCCCAACACCTCCACAGGCCATCGTGACATTCTTTGATGTTAACCCACATCTCAGAGGCCTCACACAGGGATGAATCCAACGAGGAGGGGAAACACCGGAGTACTGATCCCAAAAACATGCAGGATACATGTTGTCTGTGTATTCGTGTGCCTGTGTGTCTGTCTGTCTATGTAGGAATACTTGTGTACCAGTGTGATTGTGTGCTCACCAGCCAGGGTTCCTCTCTCTCTCTCTCTCTCTCTCTCTCTCTCTCTCTCTCTCTCTCTCCTCCCTCCTTCCCCATGTGTGTGTGTTTGCATAGTCCCCAGGGGGAGTGCAAGTTGAGAATCACAGTTGGCATTGGAAGGGGAAGGCAGGTGGCCCTTGGCTCTTCCTTGATACTGGGACAGGTGGGTGGTACTGTTACCCCATAGAAGGAACTGAAGATACAGAGCCCAAGAGGATTCTAGCTCCACATTGTTACCGCCCCCGAATCCCCAGCAGTCCCCCTGGCACAGCAACAAGACCCAAGTTCCAAGTTCTATGTTCCGAGTTCCCTGGTCTCCAGCGACCCAGGAGCATCTTCCAAGGTGCCAAGCTTGCCCTTCTCTCTTCTCTGACATGGGCATTGAGGGAAGGGGCTTGAAGCCCTTCTCTGACCATCACCACCAAAGCCGCTGCAGCTGCAGCTGCCTCCAAGCTGCCATAGTCGCTGGGAGTGGGATGTGCTAGGCTGGGCTCCTTGGCAGGCTGGGGAGTGCAGCCGCATTCTCATGGGGCGCCTGGGAGACAGTTGCCCAAGTCTAAGTCCACACCACCCTGAATGCACCCGACCTTGTCTGATCTTGGAAGCTAAGCATGGTCGGGCCTGGTTCGTACTTGGATGGGAGACCATATGGGAATTCCGGGTGCCGTAGCCTTTTTGTTTTGTGTTTCTCTCTCCTTGTGGTGGCTTAGTATTCATTTGTTTTTTATAATCCTCTCATTCTCCAAGAGAACTGGTTAGTTGCTTCCATGATTTTTCTTTTTTGTTTTTTTTTTTTTAAGTCCGAATAGAGTAGGGTTAGGCTTTGGGGAGAAAATGGGAGAAAAATAGTGTACAATATCAGCATCGTGTGCTTTAGACATGGTGCTGGAGAAGGAGTTGAGATTCCTATATCTTGATCTGTCCTTCAAGGCCTAAGGGCAGAGCACCAGCACAGGCTAGGACACCTCCACCCTTCCTCCCTGTGCACCCAGGAACTGCCACTCCCCCAACACACCCGCAACCCACCGTGACACCCTTCGAAGTTAACCCACTGCTCAGAGGCCTCCCACAGGCAGGAAGCCAAACAATAGGGCTTACACCAGAGTAGTAATCCCAGAAACATGCAGGATATTGTTGTCTGTGTATTCGTGTGCCTGTGTGCTGTCTGACTATGTAGGAATGCTTGTGTTACAGTGTGCTTGTGTGCTCACCAGCCAGTGTTCCTCTCACTCTCTGTCTCTCTCTCCCTCCCTCCTTTCCCAAGTGTGTGCCTTTGCATAGTCCCCAGGGTTAGCGCACGATGAGACTAAGAGTTGGCCATGGAAGGGGAAGGCAGGTGGCCCTTGGGTCTTCCTTGATACTGGGACAGGTGGGTGGCCCTGTGACCCCATGGAAGGAACTGAAGATACAGAGCCCAAGGGGATTCTAGCTCTGCATCTGTTACCGCCCCCAAAGGCCCAGCTGCCCTCCTGGCACAGCAAAAATCCCCAAGTTCCAAGTTCTAAATTCCAAGTTCCCTGGTCTCCAGCGACCCAGGAGCATCTTCCAAGGTGGCAAGCTTGCCCTTCTCTCTTCTCCGACATTGGCATTGTGGGAAGGGGCTCAAAGCCCTTCTCTGACCATCACCACCAAAGCCGCTGCAGCAGCCGCCCCGCCGCCAAGCTGCCATAGATGTAGGTAATAGGCTGTGCTCAGCTGGGCTCCTTGGCAGGCTGGGGAGTGCAGCCGCATTCTCATGGGGCGCCTGGGATACAGCCACCCAAGACTAAGGCCACACCACCCTGAATGCACCCGATCTCGTCTGATCTTGGAAGCTAAGCAGGGTCGGGCCTGGTTCATACTTGGATGGGAGAGTGCCCGGGAATACCGGGTGCCATAGCCTTTTTGTTTTGTGTCTCTCTCTCCTCGTGGTGGCTTAGAATTCTTTTGTTTTTTATAATCCTCTCATTCTCCAAGTGAATTGCTTGGTTTCTTCCTGATTTGCCTGTTTTTTTTTTTTTTTTTTTTTTTTAAGTCCAAATAGAGTAGGGTTAGGCTTTGGGTAGAAAATAGGAGAAAAATAGTGTACAATATCAGCGTTGTGCGCTTTAGACATGGTGCTGGAGAGGGAGTTGAGATTCATATATCTTGATCTGTCCTTCAAGGCCTAAGGGCAGAGACCCAGTGCAGGCTAGGAGACCTCCACCTATCCTCCCTGTGCACCCAGGAAACTGCCACTCCCCCAACACCTCCACAGCCCATCGTGACATTCTTTGATGTTAACCCACATCTCAGAGGCCTCACACAGGGATGAATCCAACGAGGAGGGGAAACACCGGAGTACTGATCCCAAAAACATGCAGGATACATGTTGTCTGTGTATTCGTGTGCCTGTGTGTCTGTCTGTCTATGTAGGAATACTTGTGTACCAGTGTGATTGTGTGCTCACCAGCCAGGGTTCTTTTCTCTCTCTCTCTCTCTCTCTCTCTCTCTCTCTCTCCCTCCCTCCTTCCCCATGTGTGTGTGTTTGCATAGTCCCCAGGGGGAGTGCAAGTTGAGAATCACAGTTGGCATTGGAAGGGGAAGGCAGGTGGCCCTTGGCTCTTCCTTGATACTGGGACAGGTGGGTGGTGCTGTTACCCCATAGAAGGAACTGAAGATACAGAGCCCAAGAGGATTCTAGCTCCACATTGTTACTGCCCCGGAATCCCCAGCGGCCCCCCTGGCACAGCAACAAGACCCAAGTTCCAAGTTCTATGTTCCGAGTTCCCTGGTCTCCAGCGACCCAGGAGCATCTTCCAAGGTGCCAAGCTTGCCCTTCTCTCTTCTCTGACATGGGCATTGAGGGAAGGGGCTTGAAGCCCTTCTCTGACCATCACCACCAAAGCCGCTGCAGCTGCCGCTGCCGCCAAGCTGCCATAGTCGCTGGGAGTGGGATGTGCTAGGCTGGGCTCCTTGGCAGGCTGGGGAGTGCAGCCGCATTCTCATGGGGCGCCTGGGAGACAGTTGCCCAAGTCTAAGTCCACACCACCCTGAATGCACCCGATCTTGTCTGATCTTGGAAGCTAAGCATGGTCGGGCCTGGTTCGTACTTGGATGGGAGACCATATGGGAATTCCGGGTGCCGTAGCCTTTTTGTTTTGTGTTTCTCTCTCCTTGTGGTGGCTTAGTATTCATTTGTTTTTTATAATCCTCTCATTCTCCAAGAGAACTGGTTAGTTGCTTCCATGATTTTTCTTTTTTGTTTTTTTTTTTAAGTCCGAATAGAGTAGGGTTAGGCTTTGGGTAGAAAATAGGAGAAAAATAGTGTACAATATCAGCATTGTGTGCTTTAGACATGGTGCTAGATAGGAGGGAATTGACATTCCTATATCTTGATATGTCCTTCAAGGCCTAAGGGCAGAGACCCAGCACAGGCTAGGAGACCTCCACCTATCCTCCCTTTGCACCCAGGAAACTGCCACTCCCCCAACACACCCGCAGCCAATCGTGACATCCTTCGAAGTTAACCCACTGCTCAGAGGCCTCACACAGGCAGGAATCCAACGAGGAGTGGAAACACCGGAGTACTGATCCCAAAAACATGCAGGATACATGTTGTCTGTGTATTCGTGTGCCTGTGTGTCTGTCTGGCTATGTAGGAATGCTTGTGTACCAGTGTGCTTTTGTGCTCACCAGCCAGTGTTCCCCTCTCTCTCTCTCTCTCTCTCTCTCTCTCTCTCTCTCTCTCTCTCTCTCCCCCTCCCTCCCTCCTTCCCCATGTGTGTGTGTTTGCATAGTCCCCAGGGGGAGTGCACGTTGTGAATCACATTTGGCATTGGAAGGGGAAGGCAGGTGGCCCTTGGCTCTTCCTTGATACTGGGACAGGTGGGTGTCCCTGGGACCCCATGGAAGGAAGTGAAGATACAGAGCCCAAGAGGATTCTAGCTTCGCAACTGGTACTGCCCCCCGAACCCCCAGCAGCCCCCCTGGCACAGCAACAAGACCCAAGTTCCAAGTTCTAAGTTCCGAGTTCCCTGGTCTCCAGCGACACAGAAGCATCTTCCAAAGTGGCAAGCTTGCCCTTCTCTCTTCTCCGACATGGTCATTGTGGGAAGGGGCTCGAAGCCCTTCTCTAACCATCACCACCAAAGCCGCTGCAGCCTCCTCTGCCGCCAAGCTGCCATAGTCGCTGGGAGTGGGCTGTGCTCCGCTGGGCTCCTTGGCAGGCTGGGGAGTGCAGCCGCATTCTCATGGGGCGCATGGGAGACAGCCGCCCAAGACTAAGGCCACACCACCCTGAATGACCCCGATCTCGTCTGATCTTGGAAGCTAAGCATGGTCGGGCCTGATTCGTACTTGGATGGGAGACCGCCTGGGAATACTGGGTGACATAGCCTTTTTGTTTTTGTCTATCTATCCTCGTCGTGGCTTAGTAATCTTTTGTTTTTTATACTCCTCTCATTCTCCAAGTGAATTGCTTGGTTGCTTCCTGATTTTCCTTTTTTGTTTTTTTTTTTTTTTTAAGTCCAAACAGAGTAGGGTTAGGCATTGGGTAGAAAATAGGAGAAAAATAGTGTACAATATCATCGTTGTGTGCTTTAGACATGGTGCTGGAGAGGGAGTTGAGATTCCTATATCTTGATCTGTCCTTCAAGGCCTAAGGGCAGAGACCCAGCACAGGCTAGGACACCTCCAACTATCCTCCCTGTGCACCCAGGAAACTGCCACTCCCCCAACACCTCCACAGGCCATCGTGACATTCTTTGATGTTAACCCACATCTCAGAGGCCTCACACAGGGATGAATCCAACGAGGAGGGGAAACACCGGAGTACTGATCCCAAAAACATGCAGGATACATGTTGTCTGTGTATTCGTGTGCCTGTGTGTCTGTCTGTCTATGTAGGAATACTTGTGTACCTGTGTGATTGTGTGCTCACCAGCCAGGGTTCCTCTCTCTCTCTCTCTCTCTCTCTCTCTCTCTCTCACTCTCTCTCTCTCTCTCTCCCTCCTTCCCCATGTGTGTGTGTTTGCATAGTCCCCAGGGGGAGTGCACGTTGAGAATCACAGTTGGCATTGGAAGGGGAAGGCAGGTGGCCCTTGGCTCTTCCTTGATACTGGGACAGGTGGGTGGTACTGTTACCCCATAGAAGGAACTGAAGATACAGAGCCCAAGAGGATTCTAGCTCCACATTGTTACCGCCCCCGAATCCCCAGCAGTCCCCCTGGCACAGCAACAAGACCCAAGTTCCAAGTTCTATGTTCCGAGTTCCCTGGTCTCCAGCGACCCAGGAGCATCTTCCAAGGTGCCAAGCTTGCCCTTCTCTCTTCTCTGACATGGGCATTGAGGGAAGGGGCTTGAAGCCCTTCTCTGACCATCACCACCAAAGCCGCTGCAGCTGCAGCTGCCTCCAAGCTGCCATAGTCGCTGGGAGTGGGATGTGCTAGGCTGGGCTCCTTGGCAGGCTGGGGAGTGCAGCCGCATTCTCATGGGGCGCCTGGGAGACAGTTGCCCAAGTCTAAGTCCACACCACCCTGAATGCACCCGACCTTGTCTGATCTTGGAAGCTAAGCATGGTCGGGCCTGGTTCGTACTTGGATGGGAGACCATATGGGAATTCCGGGTGCCGTAGCCTTTTTGTTTTGTGTTTCTCTCTCCTTGTGGTGGCTTAGTATTCATTTGTTTTTTATAATCCTCTCATTCTCCAAGAGAACTGGTTAGTTGCTTCCATGATTTTTCTTTTTTGTTTTTTTTTTTTAAGTCCGAATAGAGTAGGGTTAGGCTTTGGGGAGAAAATGGGAGAAAAATAGTGTACAATATCAGCATCGTGTGCTTTAGACATGGTGCTGGAGAAGGAGTTGAGATTCCTATATCTTGATCTGTCCTTCAAGGCCTAAGGGCAGAGCACCAGCACATGCTAGGACACCTCCACCCTTCCTCCCTGTGCACCCAGGAACTGCCACTCCCCCAACACACCCGCAACCCACCGTGACACCCTTCGAAGTTAACCCACTGCTCAGAGGCCTCCCACAGGCAGGAAGCCAAACAATAGGGCTTACACCAGAGTAGTAATCCCAGAAACATGCAGGATATTGTTGTCTGTGTATTCGTGTGCCTGTGTGCTGTCTGACTATGTAGGAATGCTTGTGTTACAGTGTGCTTGTGTGCTCACCAGCCAGTGTTCCTCTCACTCTCTGTCTCTCTCTCCCTCCCTCCTTTCCCAAGTGTGTGCCTTTGCATAGTCCCCAGGGTTAGCGCACGATGAGACTAAGAGTTGGCCGTGGAAGGGGAAGGCAGGTGGCCCTTGGGTCTTCCTTGATACTGGGACAGGTGGGTGGCCCTGTGACCCCATGGAAGGAACTGAAGATACAGAGCCCAAGGGGATTCTAGCTCTGCATCTGTTACCGCCCCCAAAGGCCCAGCTTCCCTCCTGGCACAGCAAAATCCCCAAGTTCCAAGTTCTAAATTCCAAGTTCCCTGGTCTCCAGCGACCCAGGAGAATCTTCCAAGGTGGCAAGCTTGCCCTTCTCTCTTCTCCGACATTGGCATTGTGGGAAGGGGCTCAAAGCCCTTCTCTGACCATCACCACCAAAGCCGCTGCAGCAGCCGCCCCGCCGCCAAGCTGCCATAGATGTAGGTAATAGGCTGTGCTCAGCTGGGCTCCTTGGCAGGCTGGGGAGTGCAGCCGCATTCTCATGGGGCGCCTGGGATACAGCCACCCAAGACTAAGGCCACACCACCCTGAATGCACCCGATCTCGTCTGATCTTGGAAGCTAAGCAGGGTCGGGCCTGGTTCATACTTGGATGGGAGAGTGCCCGGGAATACCGGGTGCCATAGCCTTTTTGTTTTGTGTCTCTCTCTCCTCGTGGTGGCTTAGAATTCTTTTGTTTTTTATAATCCTCTCATTCTCCAAGTGAATTGCTTGGTTTCTTACTGATTTGCCTGTTTTTTTTTTTTTTTTTTTTTTTTTAAGTCCAAATAGAGTAGGGTTAGGCTTTGGGTAGAAAATAGGAGAAAAATAGTGTACAATATCAGCGTTGTGCGCTTTAGACATGGTGCTGGAGAGGGAGTTGAGATTCATATATCTTGATCTGTCCTTCAAGGCCTAAGGGCAGAGACCCAGTGCAGGCTAGGAGACCTCCACCTATCCTCCCTGTGCACCCAGGAAACTGCCACTCCCCCAACACCTCCACAGCCCATCGTGACATTCTTTGATGTTAACCCACATCTCAGAGGCCTCACACAGGGATGAATCCAACGAGGAGGGGAAACACCGGAGTACTGATCCCAAAAACATGCAGGATACATGTTGTCTGTGTATTCGTGTGCCTGTGTGTCTGTCTGTCTATGTAGGAATACTTGTGTACCAGTGTGATTGTGTGCTCACCAGCCAGGGTTCCTCTCTCTCTCTCTCTCTCTCTCTCTCTCTCTCTCTCTCCCCTCCCTCCTTCCCCATGTGTGTGTGTTTGCATAGTCCCCAGGGGGAGTGCAAGTTGAGAATCACAGTTGGCATTGGAAGGGGAAGGCAGGTGGCCCTTGGCTCTTCCTTGATACTGGGACAGGTGGGTGGTGCTGTTACCCCATAGAAGGAACTGAAGATACAGAGCCCAAGAGGATTCTAGCTCCACATTGTTACCGCCCCGGAATCCCCAGCGGCCCCCCTGGCACAGCAACAAGACCCAAGTTCCAAGTTCTATGTTCCGAGTTCCCTGGTCTCCAGCGACCCAGGAGCATCTTCCAAGGTGCCAAGCTTGCCCTTCTCTCTTCTCTGACATGGGCATTGAGGGAAGGGGCTTGAAGCCCTTCTCTGACCATCACCACCAAAGCCGCTGCAGCTGCCGCTGCCGCCAAGCTGCCATAGTCGCTGGGAGTGGGATGTGCTAGGCTGGGCTCCTTGGCAGGCTGGGGAGTGCAGCCGCATTCTCATGGGGCGCCTGGGAGACAGTTGCCCAAGTCTAAGTCCACACCACCCTGAATGCACCCGATCTTGTCTGATCTTGGAAGCTAAGCATGGTCGGGCCTGGTTCGTACTTGGATGGGAGACCATATGGGAATTCCGGGTGCCGTAGCCTTTTTGTTTTGTGTTTCTCTCTCCTTGTGGTGGCTTAGTATTCATTTGTTTTTTATAATCCTTTCATTCTCCAAGAGAACTGGTTAGTTGCTTCCATGATTTTTCTTTTTTGTTTTTTTTTTTTAAGTCCGAATAGAGTAGGGTTAGGCTTTGGGTAGAAAATAGGAGAAAAATAGTGTACAATATCAGCATTGTGTGCTTTAGACATGGTGCTAGATAGGAGGGAATTGACATTCCAATATCTTGATATGTCCTTCAAGGCCTAAGGGCAGAGACCCAGCACAGGCTAGGAGACCTCCACCTATCCTCCCTTTGCACCCAGGAAACTGCCACTCCCCCAACACACCCGCAGCCAATCGTGACATCCTTCGAAGTTAACCCACTGCTCAGAGGCCTCACACAGGCAGGAATCCAACGAGGAGTGGAAACACCGGAGTACTGATCCCAAAAACATGCAGGATACATGTTGTCTGTGTATTCGTGTGCCTGTGTGTCTGTCTGGCTATGTAGGAATGCTTGTGTACCAGTGTGCTTTTGTGCTCACCAGCCAGTGTTCCCCTCTCTCTCTCTCTCTCTCTCTCTCTCTCTCTCTCTCTCTCCCCCTCCCTCCCTCCTTCCCCATGTGTGTGTGTTTGCATAGTCCCCAGGGGGAGTGCACGTTGTGAATCACATTTGGCATTGGAAGGGGAAGGCAGGTGGCCCTTGGCTCTTCCTTGATACTGGGACAGGTGGGTGTCCCTGGGACCCCATGGAAGGAAGTGAAGATACAGAGCCCAAGAGGATTCTAGCTTCGCAAGTGGTACTGCCCCCGAACCCCCAGCAGCCCCCCTGGCACAGCAACAAGACCCAAGTTCCAAGTTCTAAGTTCCGAGTTCCCTGGTCTCCAGCGACACAGAAGCATCTTCCAAAGTGGCAAGCTTGCCCTTCTCTCTTCTCCGACATGGTCATTGTGGGAAGGGGCTCGAAGCCCTTCTCTAACCATCACCACCAAAGCCACTGCAGCCTCCTCTGCCGCCAAGCTGCCATAGTCGCTGGGAGTGGGCTGTGCTCCGCTGGGCTCCTTGGCAGGCTGGGGAGTGCAGCCGCATTCTCATGGGGCGCATGGGAGACAGCCGCCCAAGACTAAGGCCACACCACCCTGAATGACCCCGATCTCGTCTGATCTTGGAAGCTAAGCAGGGTCGGGCCTGATTCGTACTTGGATGGGAGACCGCCTGGGAATACTGGGTGACATAGCCTTTTTGTTTTTGTCTATCTATCCTCGTCGTGGCTTAGTAATCTTTTGTTTTTTATAATCCTCTCATTCTCCAAGTGAATTGCTTGGTTGCTTCCTGATTTTCCTTTTTTGTTTTTTTGTTTGTTTTTTTTTTTTTTAAGTCCAAATAGAGTAGGGTTAGGCATTGGGTAGAAAATAGGAGAAAAATAGTGTACAATATCATCGTTGTGTGCTTTAGACATGGTGCTGGAGAGGGAGTTGAGATTCCTATATCTTGATCTGTCCTTCAAGGCCTAAGGGCAGAGACCCAGCACAGGCTAGGACACCTCCAACTATCCTCCCTGTGCACCCAGGAAACTGCCACTCCCCCAACACCTCCACAGGCCATCGTGACATTCTTTGATGTTAACCCACATCTCAGAGGCCTCACACAGGGATGAATCCAACGAGGAGGGGAAACACCGGAGTACTGATCCCAAAAA
The DNA here is from genome assembly GCA_030556225.1 of Cricetiscus sungorus. Classification (NCBI taxonomy): domain Eukaryota; kingdom Metazoa; phylum Chordata; class Mammalia; order Rodentia; family Cricetidae; genus Cricetiscus; species Cricetiscus sungorus. Next base: position 90,833 of record JANBXA010000490.1, read on the forward strand.
CATGCAGGATACATGTTGTCTGTGTATTCGTGTGCCTGTGTGTCTGTCTGTCTATGTAGGAATACTTGTGTACCAGTGTGATTGTGTGCTCACCAGCCAGGGTTCCTCTCTCTCTCTCTCTCTCTCTCTCTCTCACTCTCTCTCTCTCTCTCTCCCTCCCTCCTTCCCCATGTGTGTGTGTTTGCATAGTCCCCAGGGGGAGTGCACGTTGAGAATCACAGTTGGCATTGGAAGGGGAAGGCAGGTGGCCCTTGGCTCTTCCTTGATACTGGGACAGGTGGGTGGTACTGTTACCCCATAGAAGGAACTGAAGATACAGAGCCCAAGAGGATTCTAGCTCCACATTGTTACCGCCCCCGAATCCCCAGCAGTCCCCCTGGCACAGCAACAAGACCCAAGTTCCAAGTTCTATGTTCCGAGTTCCCTGGTCTCCAGCGACCCAGGAGCATCTTCCAAGGTGCCAAGCTTGCCCTTCTCTCTTCTCTGACATGGGCATTGAGGGAAGGGGCTTGAAGCCCTTCTCTGACCATCACCACCAAAGCCGCTGCAGCTGCAGCTGCCTCCAAGCTGCCATAGTCGCTGGGAGTGGGATGTGCTAGGCTGGGCTCCTTGGCAGGCTGGGGAGTGCAGCCGCATTCTCATGGGGCGCCTGGGAGACAGTTGCCAAAGTCTAAGTCCACACCACCCTGAATGCACCCGACCTTGTCTGATCTTGGAAGCTAAGCATGGTCGGGCCTGGTTCGTACTTGGATGGGAGACCATATGGGAATTCCGGGTGCCGTAGCCTTTTTGTTTTGTGTTTCTCTCTCCTTGTGGTGGCTTAGTATTCATTTGTTTTTTATAATCCTCTCATTCTCCAAGAGAACTGGTTAGTTGCTTCCATGATTTTTTCTTTTTTGTTTTTTTTTTTAAGTCCGAATAGAGTAGGGTTAGGCTTTGGGGAGAAAATGGGAGAAAAATAGTGTACAATATCAGCATCGTGTGCTTTAGACATGGTGCTGGAGAAGGAGTTGAGATTCCTATATCTTGATCTGTCCTTCAAGGCCTAAGGGCAGAGCACCAGCACAGGCTAGGACACCTCCACCCTTCCTCCCTGTGCACCCAGGAACTGCCACTCCCCCAACACACCCGCAACCCACCGTGACACCCTTCGAAGTTAACCCACTGCTCAGAGGCCTCCCACAGGCAGGAAGCCAAACAATAGGGCTTACACCAGAGTAGTAATCCCAGAAACATGCAGGATATTGTTGTCTGTGTATTCGTGTGCCTGTGTGCTGTCTGACTATGTAGGAATGCTTGTGTTACAGTGTGCTTGTGTGCTCACCAGCCAGTGTTCCTCTCACTCTCTGTCTCTCTCTCCCTCCCTCCTTTCCCAAGTGTGTGCCTTTGCATAGTCCCCAGGGTTAGCGCACGATGAGACTAAGAGTTGGCCGTGGAAGGGGAAGGCAGGTGGCCCTTGGGTCTTCCTTGATACTGGGACAGGTGGGTGGCCCTGTGACCCCATGGAAGGAACTGAAGATACAGAGCCCAAGGGGATTCTAGCTCTGCATCTGTTACCGCCCCCAAAGGCCCAGCTTCCCTCCTGGCACAGCAAAAATCCCCAAGTTCCAAGTTCTAAATTCCAAGTTCCCTGGTCTCCAGCGACCCAGGAGAATCTTCCAAGGTGGCAAGCTTGCCCTTCTCTCTTCTCCGACATTGGCATTGTGGGAAGGGGCTCAAAGCCCTTCTCTGACCATCACCACCAAAGCCGCTGCAGCAGCCGCCCCGCCGCCAAGCTGCCATAGATGTAGGTAATAGGCTGTGCTCAGCTGGGCTCCTTGGCAGGCTGGGGAGTGCAGCCGCATTCTCATGGGGCGCCTGGGATACAGCCACCCAAGACTAAGGCCACACCACCCTGAATGCACCCGATCTCGTCTGATCTTGGAAGCTAAGCAGGGTCGGGCCTGGTTCATACTTGGATGGGAGAGTGCCCGGGAATACCGGGTGCCATAGCCTTTTTGTTTTGTGTCTCTCTCTCCTCGTGGTGGCTTAGAATTCTTTTGTTTTTTATAATCCTCTCATTCTCCAAGTGAATTGCTTGGTTTCTTCCTGATTTGCCTGTTTTTTTTTTTTTTTTTTTTTTTTAAGTCCAAATAGAGTAGGGTTAGGCTTTGGGTAGAAAATAGGAGAAAAATAGTGTACAATATCAGCGTTGTGCGCTTTAGACATGGTGCTGGAGAGGGAGTTGAGATTCCTATATCTTGATCTGTCCTTCAAGGCCTAAGGGCAGAGACCCAGCGCAGGCTAGGAGACCTCCACCTATCCTCCCTGTGCACCCAGGAAACTGCCACTCCCCCCAACACCTCCACAGCCCATCGTGACATTCTTTGATGTTAACCCACATCTCAGAGGCCTCACACAGGGATGAATCCAACGAGGAGGGGAAACACCGGAGTACTGATCCCAAAAACATGCAGGATACATGTTGTCTGTGTATTCGTGTGCCTGTGTGTCTGTCTGTCTATGTAGGAATACTTGTGTACCAGTGTGATTGTGTGCTCACCAGCCAGGGTTCCTCTCTCTCTCTCTCTCTCTCTCTCTCTCTCTCTCTCTCTCTCTCTCCCTCCCTCCTTCCCCATGTGTGTGTGTTTGCATAGTCCCCAGGGGGAGTGCACGTTGAGAATCACAGTTGGCATTGGAAGGGGAAGGCAGGTGGCCCTTGGCTCTTCCTTGATACTGGGACAGGTGGGTGGTACTGTTACCCCATAGAAGGAACTGAAGATACAGAGCCCAAGAGGATTCTAGCTCCACATTGTTACCGCCCCCGAATCCCCAGCAGTCCCCCCTGGCACAGCAACAAGACCCAAGTTCCAAGTTCTATGTTCCGAGTTCCCTGGTCTCCAGCGACCCAGGAGCATCTTCCAAGGTGCCAAGCTTGCCCTTCTCTCTTCTCTGACATGGGCATTGAGGGAAGGGGCTTGAAGCCCTTCTCTGACCATCACCACCAAAGCCGCTGCAGCTGCCGCTGCCGCCAAGCTGCCATAGTCGCTGGGAGTGGGATGTGCTAGGCTGGGCTCCTTGGCAGGCTGGGGAGTGCAGCCGCATTCTCATGGGGCGCCTGGGAGACAGTTGCCCAAGTCTAAGTCCACACCACCCTGAATGCACCCGACCTTGTCTGATCTTGGAAGCTAAGCATGGTCGGGCCTGGTTCGTACTTGGATGGGAGACCATATGGGAATTCCGGGTGCCGTAGCCTTTTTGTTTTGTGTTTCTCTCTCCTTGTGGTGGCTTAGTATTCATTTGTTTTTTATAATCCTCTCATTCTCCAAGAGAACTGGTTAGTTGCTTCCATGATTTTTCTTTTTTGTTTTTTTTTTTTAAGTCCGAATAGAGTAGGGTTAGGCTTTGGGGAGAAAATGGGAGAAAAATAGTGTACAATATCAGCATCGTGTGCTTTAGACATGGTGCTGGAGAAGGAGTTGAGATTCCTATATCTTGATCTGTCCTTCAAGGCCTAAGGGCAGAGCACCAGCACAGGCTAGGACACCTCCACCCTTCCTCCCTGTGCACCCAGGAACTGCCACTCCCCCAACACACCCGCAACCCACCGTGACACCCTTCGAAGTTAACCCACTGCTCAGAGGCCTCCCACAGGCAGGAAGCCAAACAATAGGGCTTACACCAGAGTAGTAATCCCAGAAACATGCAGGATATTGTTGTCTGTGTATTCGTGTGCCTGTGTGCTGTCTGACTATGTAGGAATGCTTGTGTTACAGTGTGCTTGTGTGCTCACCAGCCAGTGTTCCTCTCACTCTCTGTCTCTCTCTCCCTCCCTCCTTTCCCAAGTGTGTGCCTTTGCATAGTCCCCAGGGTTAGCGCACGATGAGACTAAGAGTTGGCCGTGGAAGGGGAAGGCAGGTGGCCCTTGGGTCTTCCTTGATACTGGGACAGGTGGGTGGCCCTGTGACCCCATGGAAGGAACTGAAGATACATAGCCCAAGGGGATTCTAGCTCTGCATCTGTTACCGCCCCCAAAGGCCCAGCTTCCCTCCTGGCACAGCAAAATCCCCAAGTTCCAAGTTCTAAATTCCAAGTTCCCTGGTCTCCAGCGACCCAGGAGAATCTTCCAAGGTGGCAAGCTTGCCCTTCTCTCTTCTCCGACATTGGCATTGTGGGAAGGGGCTCAAAGCCCTTCTCTGACCATCACCACCAAAGCCGCTGCAGCAGCCGCCCCGCCGCCAAGCTGCCATAGATGTAGGTAATAGGCTGTGCTCAGCTGGGCTCCTTGGCAGGCTGGGGAGTGCAGCCGCATTCTCATGGGGCGCCTGGGATACAGCCACCCAAGACTAAGGCCACACCACCCTGAATGCACCCGATCTCGTCTGATCTTGGAAGCTAAGCAGGGTCGGGCCTGGTTCATACTTGGATGGGAGAGTGCCCGGGAATACCGGGTGCCATAGCCTTTTTGTTTTGTGTCTCTCTCTCCTCGTGGTGGCTTAGAATTCTTTTGTTTTTTATAATCCTCTCATTCTCCAAGTGAATTGCTTGGTTTCTTCCTGATTTGCCTGTTTTTTTTTTTTTTTTTTTTTTTTAAGTCCAAATAGAGTAGGGTTAGGCTTTGGGTAGAAAATAGGAGAAAAATAGTGTACAATATCAGCGTTGTGCGCTTTAGACATGGTGCTGGAGAGGGAGTTGAGATTCCTATATCTTGATCTGTCCTTCAAGGCCTAAGGGCAGAGACCCAGCGCAGGCTAGGAGACCTCCACCTATCCTCCCTGTGCACCCAGGAAACTGCCACTCCCCCAACACCTCCACAGGCCATCGTGACATTCTTTGATGTTAACCCACATCTCAGAGGCCTCACACAGGGATGAATCCAACGAGGAGGGGAAACACCGGAGTACTGATCCCAAAAACATGCAGGATACATGTTGTCTGTGTATTCGTGTGCCTGTGTGTCTGTCTGTCTATGTAGGAATACTTGTGTACCAGTGTGATTGTGTGCTCACCAGCCAGGGTTCCTCTCTCTCTCTCTCTCTCTCTCTCTCTCTCTCTCTCTCTCTCTCTCTCCCTCCCTCCTTCCCCATGTGTGTGTGTTTGCATAGTCCCCAGGGGGGAGTGCACGTTGAGAATCACAGTTGGCATTGGAAGGGGAAGGCAGGTGGCCCTTGGCTCTTCCTTGATACTGGGACAGGTGGGTGGTACTGTTACCCCATAGAAGGAACTGAAGATACAGAGCCCAAGAGGATTCTAGCTCCACATTGTTACCGCCCCCGAATCCCCAGCAGTCCCCCCTGGCACAGCAACAAGACCCAAGTTCCAAGTTCTATGTTCCGAGTTCCCTGGTCTCCAGCGACCCAGGAGCATCTTCCAAGGTGCCAAGCTTGCCCTTCTCTCTTCTCTGACATGGGCATTGAGGGAAGGGGCTTGAAGCCCTTCTCTGACCATCACCACCAAAGCCGCTGCAGCTGCCGCTGCCGCCAAGCTGCCATAGTCGCTGGGAGTGGGATGTGCTAGGCTGGGCTCCTTGGCAGGCTGGGGAGTGCAGCCGCATTCTCATGGGGCGCCTGGGAGACAGTTGCCCAAGTCTAAGTCCACACCACCCTGAATGCACCCGACCTTGTCTGATCTTGGAAGCTAAGCATGGTCGGGCCTGGTTCGTACTTGGATGGGAGACCATATGGGAATTCCGGGTGCCGTAGCCTTTTTGTTTTGTGTTTCTCTCTCCTTGTGGTGGCTTAGTATTCATTTGTTTTTTATAATCCTCTCATTCTCCAAGAGAACTGGTTAGTTGCTTCCATGATTTTTCTTTTTTGTTTTTTTTTTTTTAAGTCCGAATAGAGTAGGGTTAGGCTTTGGGGAGAAAATGGGAGAAAAATAGTGTACAATATCAGCATCGTGTGCTTTAGACATGGTGCTGGAGAAGGAGTTGAGATTCCTATATCTTGATCTGTCCTTCAAGGCCTAAGGGCAGAGCACCAGCACAGGCTAGGACACCTCCACCCTTCCTCCCTGTGCACCCAGGAACTGCCACTCCCCCAACACACCCGCAACCCACCGTGACACCCTTCGAAGTTAACCCACTGCTCAGAGGCCTCCCACAGGCAGGAAGCCAAACAATAGGGCTTACACCAGAGTAGTAATCCCAGAAACATGCAGGATATTGTTGTCTGTGTATTCGTGTGCCTGTGTGCTGTCTGACTATGTAGGAATGCTTGTGTTACAGTGTGCTTGTGTGCTCACCAGCCAGTGTTCCTCTCACTCTCTGTCTCTCTCTCTCTCCCTCCCTCCTTTCCCAAGTGTGTGCCTTTGCATAGTCCCCAGGGTTAGCGCACGATGAGACTAAGAGTTGGCCGTGGAAGGGGAAGGCAGGTGGCCCTTGGGTCTTCCTTGATACTGGGACAGGTGGGTGGCCCTGTGACCCCATGGAAGGAACTGAAGATACATAGCCCAAGGGGATTCTAGCTCTGCATCTGTTACCGCCCCCAAAGGCCCAGCTTCCCTCCTGGCACAGCAAAAATCCCCAAGTTCCAAGTTCTAAATTCCAAGTTCCCTGGTCTCCAGCGACCCAGGAGAATCTTCCAAGGTGGCAAGCTTGCCCTTCTCTCTTCTCCGACATTGGCATTGTGGGAAGGGGCTCAAAGCCCTTCTCTGACCATCACCACCAAAGCCGCTGCAGCAGCCGCCCCGCCGCCAAGCTGCCATAGATGTAGGTAATAGGCTGTGCTCAGCTGGGCTCCTTGGCAGGCTGGGGAGTGCAGCCGCATTCTCATGGGGCGCCTGGGATACAGCCACCCAAGACTAAGGCCACACCACCCTGAATGCACCCGATCTCGTCTGATCTTGGAAGCTAAGCAGGGTCGGGCCTGGTTCATACTTGGATGGGAGAGTGCCCGGGAATACCGGGTGCCATAGCCTTTTTGTTTTGTGTCTCTCTCTCCTCGTGGTGGCTTAGAATTCTTTTGTTTTTTATAATCCTCTCATTCTCCAAGTGAATTGCTTGGTTTCTTCCTGATTTGCCTGTTTTTTTTTTTTTTTTTTTTTTTTAAGTCCAAATAGAGTAGGGTTAGGCTTTGGGTAGAAAATAGGAGAAAAATAGTGTACAATATCAGCGTTGTGCGCTTTAGACATGGTGCTGGAGAGGGAGTTGAGATTCCTATATCTTGATCTGTCCTTCAAGGCCTAAGGGCAGAGACCCAGTGCAGGCTAGGAGACCTCCACCTATCCTCCCTGTGCACCCAGGAAACTGCCACTCCCCCAACACCTCCACAGCCCATCGTGACATTCTTTGATGTTAACCCACATCTCAGAGGCCTCACACAGGGATGAATCCAACGAGGAGGGGAAACACCGGAGTACTGATCCCAAAAACATGCAGGATACATGTTGTCTGTGTATTCGTGTGCCTGTGTGTCTGTCTGTCTATGTAGGAATACTTGTGTACCAGTGTGATTGTGTGCTCACCAGCCAGGGTTCCTCTCTCTCTCTCTCTCTCTCTCTCTCTCTCTCTCTCCTCTCCCTCCCTCCCTCCTTCCCCATGTGTGTGTGTTTGCATAGTCCCCAGGGGGAGTGCACGTTGAGAATCACAGTTGGCATTGGAAGGGGAAGGCAGGTGGCCCTTGGCTCTTCCTTGATACTGGGACAGGTGGGTGGTACTGTTACCCCATAGAAGGAACTGAAGATACAGAGCCCAAGAGGATTCTAGCTCCACATTGTTACCGCCCCCGAATCCCCAGCAGTCCCCCTGGCACAGCAACAAGACCCAAGTTCCAAGTTCTATGTTCCGAGTTCCCTGGTCTCCAGCGACCCAGGAGCATCTTCCAAGGTGCCAAGCTTGCCCTTCTCTCTTCTCTGACATGGGCATTGAGGGAAGGGGCTTGAAGCCCTTCTCTGACCATCACCACCAAAGCCGCTGCAGCTGCCGCTGCCGCCAAGCTGCCATAGTCGCTGGGAGTGGGATGTGCTAGGCTGGGCTCCTTGGCAGGCTGGGGAGTGCAGCCGCATTCTCATGGGGCGCCTGGGAGACAGTTGCCCAAGTCTAAGTCCACACCACCCTGAATGCACCCGACCTTGTCTGATCTTGGAAGCTAAGCATGGTCGGGCCTGGTTCGTACTTGGATGGGAGACCATATGGGAATTCCGGGTGCCGTAGCCTTTTTGTTTTGTGTTTCTCTCTCCTTGTGGTGGCTTAGTATTCATTTGTTTTTTATAATCCTCTCATTCTCCAAGAGAACTGGTTAGTTGCTTCCATGATTTTTCTTTTTTGTTTTTTTTTTTTAAGTCCGAATAGAGTAGGGTTAGGCTTTGGGGAGAAAATGGGAGAAAAATAGTGTACAATATCAGCATCGTGTGCTTTAGACATGGTGCTAGATAGGAGGGAATTGACATTCCTATATCTTGATCTGTCCTTCAAGGCCTAAGGGCAGAGCACCAGCACAGGCTAGGACACCTCCACCCTTCCTCCCTGTGCACCCAGGAACTGCCACTCCCCCAACACACCCGCAACCCACCGTGACACCCTTCGAAGTTAACCCACTGCTCAGAGGCCTCCCACAGGCAGGAAGCCAAACAATAGGGCTTACACCAGAGTAGTAATCCCAGAAACATGCAGGATATTGTTGTCTGTGTATTCGTGTGCCTGTGTGCTGTCTGACTATGTAGGAATGCTTGTGTTACAGTGTGCTTGTGTGCTCACCAGCCAGTGTTCCCCTCTCTCTCTCTCTCTCTCTCTCTCTCTCTCTCCCTCCCTCCTTTCCCAAGTGTGTGCCTTTGCATAGTCCCCAGGGGGAGTGCACGTTGTGAATCACATTTGGCATTGGAAGGGGAAGGCAGGTGGCCCTTGGGTCTTCCTTGATACTGGGACAGGTGGGTGGCCCTGTGACCCCATGGAAGGAACTGAAGATACATAGCCCAAGGGGATTCTAGCTCTGCATCTGTTACCGCCCCCAAAGGCCCAGCTTCCCTCCTGGCACAGCAAAAATCCCCAAGTTCCAAGTTCTAAATTCCAAGTTCCCTGGTCTCCAGCGACCCAGGAGAATCTTCCAAGGTGGCAAGCTTGCCCTTCTCTCTTCTCCGACATTGGCATTGTGGGAAGGGGCTCAAAGCCCTTCTCTGACCATCACCACCAAAGCCGCTGCAGCAGCCGCCTCGCCGCCAAGCTGCCATAGATGTAGGTAATAGGCTGTGCTCAGCTGGGCTCCTTGGCAGGCTGGGGAGTGCAGCCGCATTCTCATGGGGCGCCTGGGATACAGCCACCCAAGACTAAGGCCACACCACCCTGAATGCACCCGATCTCGTCTGATCTTGGAAGCTAAGCAGGGTCGGGCCTGGTTCATACTTGGATGGGAGAGTGCCCGGGAATACCGGGTGCCATAGCCTTTTTGTTTTGTGTCTCTCTCTCCTCGTGGTGGCTTAGAATTCTTTTGTTTTTTATAATCCTCTCATTCTCCAAGTGAATTGCTTGGTTTCTTCCTGATTTGCCTGTTTTTTTTTTTTTTTTTTTAAGTCCAAATAGAGTAGGGTTAGGCTTTGGGTAGAAAATAGGAGAAAAATAGTGTACAATATCAGCGTTGTGCGCTTTAGACATGGTGCTGGAGAGGGAGTTGAGATTCATATATCTTGATCTGTCCTTCAAGGCCTAAGCGCAGAGACCCAGTGCAGGCTAGGAGACCTCCACCTATCCTCCCTGTGCACCCAGGAAACTGCCACTCCCCCAACACCTCCACAGCCCATCGTGACATTCTTTGATGTTAACCCACATCTCAGAGGCCTCACACAGGGATGAATCCAACGAGGAGGGGAAACACCGGAGTACTGATCCCAAAAACATGCAGGATACATGTTGTCTGTGTATTCGTGTGCCTGTGTGTCTGTCTGTCTATGTAGGAATACTTGTGTACCAGTGTGATTGTGTGCTCACCAGCCAGGGTTCTCTCTCTCTCTCTCTCTCTCTCTCTCTCTCTCTCTCTCTCTCTCCCTCCCTCCTTCCCCATGTGTGTGTGTTTGCATAGTCCCCAGGGGGAGTGCAAGTTGAGAATCACAGTTGGCATTGGAAGGGGAAGGCAGGTGGCCCTTGGCTCTTCCTTGATACTGGGACAGGTGGGTGGTGCTGTTACCCCATAGAAGGAACTGAAGATACAGAGCCCAAGAGGATTCTAGCTCCACATTGTTACCGCCCCGGAATCCCCAGCGTCCCCCTGGCACAGCAACAAGACCCAAGTTCCAAGTTCTATGTTCCGAGTTCCCTGGTCTCCAGCGACCCAGGAGCATCTTCCAAGGTGCCAAGCTTGCCCTTCTCTCTTCTCTGACATGGGAATTGAGGGAAGGGGCTTGAAGCCCTTCTCTGACCATCACCACCAAAGCCGCTGCAGCTGCCGCTGCCGCCAAGCTGCCATAGTCGCTGGGAGTGGGATGTGCTAGGCTGGGCTCCTTGGCAGGCTGGGGAGTGCAGCCGCATTCTCATGGGGCGCCTGGGAGACAGTTGCCCAAGTCTAAGTCCACACCACCCTGAATGCACCCGATCTTGTCTGATCTTGGAAGCTAAGCATGGTCGGGCCTGGTTCGTACTTGGATGGGAGACCATATGGGAATTCCGGGTGCCGTAGCCTTTTTGTTTTGTGTTTCTCTCTCCTTGTGGTGGCTTAGTATTCATTTGTTTTTTATAATCCTTTCATTCTCCAAGAGAACTGGTTAGTAGCTTCCATGATTTTTCTTTTTTGTTTTTTTTTTTAAGTCCGAATAGAGTAGGGTTAGGCTTTGGGTAGAAAATAGGAGAAAAATAGTGTACAATATCAGCATTGTGTGCTTTAGACATGGTGCTAGATAGGAGGGGAATTGACATTCCTATATCTTGATATGTCCTTCAAGGCCTAAGGGCAGAGACCCAGCACAGGCTAGGAGACCTCCACCTATCCTCCCTTTGCACCCAGGAAACTGCCACTCCCCCAACACACCCGCAGCCAATCGTGACATCCTTCGAAGTTAACCCACTGCTCAGAGGCCTCACACAGGCAGGAATCCAACGAGGAGTGGAAACACCGGAGTACTGATCCCAAAAACATGCAGGATACATGTTGTCTGTGTATTCGTGTGCCTGTGTGTCTGTCTGGCTATGTAGGAATGCTTGTGTACCAGTGTGCTTTTGTGCTCACCAGCCAGTGTTCCCCTCTCTCTCTCTCTCTCTCTCTCTCTCTCTCTCTCTCTCTCCCTCCCTCCCTCCTTCCCCATGTGTGTGTGTTTGCATAGTCCCCAGGGGGAGTGCACGTTGTGAATCACATTTGGCATTGGAAGGGGAAGGCAGGTGGCCCTTGGCTCTTCCTTGATACTGGGACAGGTGGGTGTCCCTGGGACCCCATGGAAGGAAGTGAAGATACAGAGCCCAAGAGGATTCTAGCTTCGCAACTGGTACTGCCCCCGAACCCCCAGCAGCCCCCTGGCACAGCAACAAGACCCAAGTTCCAAGTTCTAAGTTCCGAGTTCCCTGGTCTCCAGCGACACAGAAGCATCTTCCAAAGTGGCAAGCTTGCCCTTCTCTCTTCTCCGACATGGTCATTGTGGGAAGGGGCTCGAAGCCCTTCTCTAACCATCACCACCAAAGCCACTGCAGCCTCCTCTGCAGCCAAGCTGCCATAGTCGCTGGGAGTGGGCTGTGCTCCGCTGGGCTCCTTGGCAGTCTGGGGAGTGCAGCCGCATTCTCATGGGGCGCATGGGAGACAGCCGCCCAAGACTAAGACCACACCACCCTGAATGACCCCGATCTCGTCTGATCTTGGAAGCTAAGCAGGGTCGGGCCTGATTCGTACTTGGATGGGAGACCGCCTGGGAATACTGGGTGACATAGCCTTTTTGTTTTTGTCTATCTATCCTCGTCGTGGCTTAGTAATCTTTTGTTTTTTATAATCCTCTCATTCTCCAAGTGAATGCTTGGTTGCTTCCTGATTTTCCTTTTTTGTTTTTTTGTTTGTTTTTTTTTTTTTTTAAGTCCAAATAGAGTAGGGTTAGGCATTGGGTAGAAAATAGGAGAAAAATAGTGTACAATATCATCGTTGTGTGCTTTAGACATGGTGCTGGAGAGGGAGTTGAGATTCCTATATCTTGATCTGTCCTTCAAGGCCTAAGGGCAGAGACCCAGCACAGGCTAGGACACCTCCAACTATCCTCCCTGTGCACCCAGGAAACTGCCACTCCCCCAACACCTCCACAGCCCATCGTGACATTCTTTGATGTTAACCCACATCTCAGAGGCCTCACACAGGGATGAATCCAACGAGGAGGGGAAACACCGGAGTACTGATCCCAAAAACATGCAGGATACATGTTGTCTGTGTATTCGTGTGCCTGTGTGTCTGTCTGTCTATGTAGGAATACTTGTGTACCAGTGTGATTGTGTGCTCACCAGCCAGGGTTCCTCTCTCTCTCTCTCTCTCTCTCTCTCTCTCTCTCTCTCTCTCTCTCTCTCCCTCCCTCCTTCCCCATGTGTGTGTGTTTGCATAGTCCCCAGGGGGAGTGCACGTTGAGAATCACAGTTGGCATTGGAAGGGGAAGGCAGGTGGCCCTTGGCTCTTCCTTGATACTGGGACAGGTGGGTGGTACTGTTACCCCATAGAAGGAACTGAAGATACAGAGCCCAAGAGGATTCTAGCTCCACATTGTTACCGCCCCCGAATCCCCAGCAGTCCCCCTGGCACAGCAACAAGACCCAAGTTCCAAGTTCTATGTTCCGAGTTCCCTGGTCTCCAGCGACCCAGGAGCATCTTCCAAGGTGCCAAGCTTGCCCTTCTCTCTTCTCTGACATGGGCATTGAGGGAAGGGGCTTGAAGCCCTTCTCTGACCATCACCACCAAAGCCGCTGCAGCTGCAGCTGCCTCCAAGCTGCCATAGTCGCTGGGAGTGGGATGTGCTAGGCTGGGCTCCTTGGCAGGCTGGGGAGTGCAGCCGCATTCTCATGGGGCACCTGGGAGACAGTTGCCCAAGTCTAAGTCCACACCACCCTGAATGCACCCGACCTTGTCTGATCTTGGAAGCTAAGCATGGTCGGGCCTGGTTCGTACTTGGATGGGAGACCATATGGGAATTCCGGGTGCCGTAGCCTTTTTGTTTTGTGTTTCTCTCTCCTTGTGGTGGCTTAGTATTCATTTGTTTTTTATAATCCTCTCATTCTCCAAGAGAACTGGTTAGTTGCTTCCATGATTTTTCTTTTTTGTTTTTTTTTTTTAAGTCCGAATAGAGTAGGGTTAGGCTTTGGGGAGAAAATGGGAGAAAAATAGTGTACAATATCAGCATCGTGTGCTTTAGACATGGTGCTGGAGAAGGAGTTGAGATTCCTATATCTTGATCTGTCCTTCAAGGCCTAAGGGCAGAGCACCAGCACAGGCTAGGACACCTCCACCCTTCCTCCCTGTGCACCCAGGAACTGCCACTCCCCCAACACACCCGCAACCCACCGTGACACCCTTCGAAGTTAACCCACTGCTCAGAGGCCTCCCACAGGCAGGAAGCCAAACAATAGGGCTTACACCAGAGTAGTAATCCCAGAAACATGCAGGATATTGTTGTCTGTGTATTCGTGTGCCTGTGTGCTGTCTGACTATGTAGGAATGCTTGTGTTACAGTGTGCTTGTGTGCTCACCAGCCAGTGTTCCTCTCACTCTCTGTCTCTCTCTCCCTCCCTCCTTTCCCAAGTGTGTGCCTTTGCATAGTCCCCAGGGTTAGCGCACGATGAGACTAAGAGTTGGCCGTGGAAGGGGAAGGCAGGTGGCCCTTGGGTCTTCCTTGATACTGGGACAGGTGGGTGGCCCTGTGACCCCATGGAAGGAACTGAAGATACAGAGCCCAAGGGGATTCTAGCTCTGCATCTGTTACCGCCCCCAAAGGCCCAGCTTCCCTCCTGGCACAGCAAAAATCCCCAAGTTCCAAGTTCTAAATTCCAAGTTCCCTGGTCTCCAGCGACCCAGGAGAATCTTCCAAGGTGGCAAGCTTGCCCTTCTCTCTTCTCCGACATTGGCATTGTGGGAAGGGGCTCAAAGCCCTTCTCTGACCATCACCACCAAAGCCGCTGCAGCAGCCGCCCCGCCGCCAAGCTGCCATAGATGTAGGTAATAGGCTGTGCTCAGCTGGGCTCCTTGGCAGGCTGGGGGAGTGCAGCCGCATTCTCATGGGGCGCCTGGGATACAGCCACCCAAGACTAAGGCCACACCACCCTGAATGCACACGATCTTGTCTGATCTTGGAAGCTAAGCAGGGTCGGGCCTGGTTCATACTTGGATGGGAGAGTGCCCGGGAATACCGGGTGCCATAGCCTTTTTGTTTTGTGTCTCTCTCTCCTCGTGGTGGCTTAGAATTCTTTTGTTTTTTATAATCCTCTCATTCTCCAAGTGAATTGCTTGGTTTCTTCCTGATTTGCCTGTTTTTTTTTTTTTTTTTTTTTAAGTCCAAATAGAGTAGGGTTAGGCTTTGGGTAGAAAATAGGAGAAAAATAGTGTACAATATCAGCGTTGTGCGCTTTAGACATGGTGCTGGAGAGGGAGTTGAGATTCATATATCTTGATCTGTCCTTCAAGGCCTAAGGGCAGAGACCCAGTGCAGGCTAGGAGACCTCCACCTATCCTCCCTGTGCACCCAGGAAACTGCCACTCCCCCAACACCTCCACAGCCCATCGTGACATTCTTTGATGTTAACCCACATCTCAGAGGCCTCACACAGGGATGAATCCAACGAGGAGGGGAAACACCGGAGTACTGATCCCAAAAACATGCAGGATACATGTTGTCTGTGTATTCGTGTGCCTGTGTGTCTGTCTGTCTATGTAGGAATACTTGTGTACCAGTGTGATTGTGTGCTCACCAGCCAGGGTTCCTCTCTCTCTCTCTCTCTCTCTCTCTCTCTCTCTCTCTCTCTCTCTCTCCCGCCCTCCTTCCCCATGTGTGTGTGTTTGCATAGTCCCCAGGGGGAGTGCAAGTTGAGAATCACAGTTGGCATTGGAAGGGGAAGGCAGGTGGCCCTTGGCTCTTCCTTGATACTGGGACAGGTGGGTGGTGCTGTTACCCCATAGAAGGAACTGAAGATACAGAGCCCAAGAGGATTCTAGCTCCACATTGTTACCGCCCCGGAATCCCCAGCGGCCCCCCTGGCACAGCAACAAGACCCAAGTTCCAAGTTCTATGTTCCGAGTTCCCTGGTCTCCAGCGACCCAGGAGCATCTTCCAAGGTGCCAAGCTTGCCCTTCTCTCTTCTCTGACATGGGCATTGAGGGAAGGGGCTTGAAGCCCTTCTCTGACCATCACCACCAAAGCCGCTGCAGCTGCCGCTGCCGCCAAGCTGCCATAGTCGCTGGGAGTGGGATGTGCTAGGCTGGGCTCCTTGGCAGGCTGGGGAGTGCAGCCGCATTCTCATGGGGCGCCTGGGAGACAGTTGCCCAAGTCTAAGTCCACACCACCCTGAATGCACCCGATCTTGTCTGATCTTGGAAGCTAAGCATGGTCGGGCCTGGTTCGTACTTGGATGGGAGACCATATGGGAATTCCGGGTGCCGTAGCCTTTTTGTTTTTTGTTTCTCTCTCCTTGTGGTGGCTTAGTATTCTTTTGTTTTTTATAATCCTCTCATTCTCCAAGAGAACTGGTTGGTTTCTTCCTGATTATTCTTTTTTGTTTTTTTTTTTTTTTAAGTCCGAATAGAGTAGGGTTAGGCTTTGGGTAGAAAATAGGAGAAAAATAGTGTACTATATCAGCATTGTGCGCTTTAGATATGGTGCTGGAGTGGGAGTTGAGATTCCTATATCTTGATCTGTCTTTCGAGGTCTAAGGGCAGAGACCCAGTGCAGGCTAGGACACCTCCACCTATCCTCCCTGAGCACCCAGGAAACTGCCACTCCCCCAACACCTCCACAGCCCATAGTGACATCCTTCGATGTTAACCCAATTCTCAGAGGCCTCACACAGGCAGGAATCCAACGAGGAGGAGAAACACCAGAGTACTGATCCCAGAAGTATGCAGGATACATGTTATGTGTGTATTCGTGTGCCTGTGTGTCTGTCTGTCTATGTAGGAATGCTTGTGTACCAGTGTGCTTGTGTACTCACCTGCCAGGGTTCTCTCTCTCTCTCTCTCTCTCTCTCTCTCTCTCTCTCCCTCCCTCCCTCCTTCCCCATGTGTGTGTGTTTGCATAGTACCCACGGGGAGTGCACGTTGAGAATCACAGTTGGCATTGGAAGGGGAAGGCAGGTGGCCCTTGGCTCTTCCTTGATACTGGGACAGGTGGGTGGCCCTGTGACCCCATGGAAGGAACTGAAGATACAGAGCCCAAGAGGATTCTAGCTCCTCAACTGTTACCAGCCCCGAACCCCCAGCGGCCCCCCTGGCACAGCACCAAGACCAAAGTTCCATGTTCTAAGTTCCGAGTTCCCTGGTCTCCAGCGACACAGGAGCATCTTCCAAGGTGGCAAGCTTGCCCTTCTCTCTTCTCTGACATGGGCATTGAGGGAAGGGGCTCGAAGCCCTTCTCTGACCATCACCACCAAAGCCGCTGCAGCCGCGGCTGCCGCCAAGCTGCCATAGTCGCTGGGAGTGGGATGTGCTAGGCTGGGCTCCTTGGCAGGCTGGGGAGTGCAGCCGCATTCTCATGGGGCGCCTGGGAGACAGCCGCCCAAATCTAAGAGCACACCACCCTGAATGCGCCCGATATCGTCTGATCTTGGAAGCTGAGCAAGGTCGGGCCTGGTTCGTACTTGGATGGGAGATCGCCTGGGAATACCCTGTGCCATAGCCTTTTTGTTTTGTGTCTCTCTCTCCTTGTGGTGGCTTAGTATTCTTTTGTTTTTTATAATCCTCTCATTCTCCAAGAGAACTGGTTGGTTTCTTCCTGATTTTCCTTTTTTGTTTTTTTGTTTTTTTTTTTTTTAAGTCCAAATATTGTAG
This sequence comes from Cricetiscus sungorus, assembly GCA_030556225.1. NCBI lineage: Eukaryota > Metazoa > Chordata > Mammalia > Rodentia > Cricetidae > Cricetiscus > Cricetiscus sungorus. The sequence continues at coordinate 107,725 of JANBXA010000490.1, forward strand.
GGTTAGGCTTTGGGTAGAAAATAGGAGAAAAATAGTGTACTATATCAGCATTGTGCGCTTTAGACATGGTGCTGGAGAGGGAGTTGAGATTCCTATATATTGATCTGAACTTCAAGGCCTAAGGGCAGAGACCCAGAGCAGGCTAGGACACCTCCACCTATCCTCCCCTGTGCACCCTGGAAACTGCCACTCCCCCAACATCTCCACAGCCCATCGTGACATTCTTCGATGTTAACCCACTTCTCAGAGGCCTCACACAGGCAGGAATCCAACGAGGTGGGGTAACACCAGAGTACTGATCCCAAAAACATGCAGGATACATGTTGTCTGTGTATTCGTGTGCATGTGTGTCCGTCTGTCTATGTAGGAATGCTTGTGTCCCAGTGTGCTTGTGTGCTCACCAGCCAGTGTTCTTCTCTCTCTCTCTCTCTCTCTCTCTCTCTCTCTCTCTCTCTCTCCCTCCCTCCTTCCCCATGTGTGTGCGTTTGCATAGTCCCCAGGGGGAGTGCACGTTGAGAATCACAGTTGGCATTGGAAGGGGATGGCAGGTGGCCCTTGGCTCTTCCTTGATACTGGGACAGGTGGGTGGCCCTGTGACCCCATGGAAGGAACTGAAGATACAGAGCCCAAGAGGATTCTAGCTCCTCAACTGTTACCAGCCCCGAACCCCCAGCGGTCCCCCTGGCACAGCACCAAGACCCATGTTCCAAGTTCTAAGTTCCTAGTTCCCTGGTCTCCAGCGACACAGGAGCATCTTCCAAGGTGGCAAGCTTGCCCTTCTCTCTTCTCTGACATGGGCAATGAGGGAAGGGGCTCGAAGCCCTTCTCTGACCATCACCACAAAAGCCGCTGCAGCCACAGCTGCCGCCAAGCTGCCACAGTCGCTGGGAGTGGGATGTGCTAGGCTGGGCTCCTTGGCAGGCTGGGGAGTGCAGCCGCATTCTCATGGGGCGCCTGGGAGACAGTTGCCCAAGTCTAAGTCCACACCACCCTGAATGCACCCGATCTCGTCTGATCTCGGAAGCTAAGCAGGGTCGGGCCTGGTTCGTACTTGGATGGGAGACCACATGGGAATTCCGGGTGCCGTAGCCTTTTTGTTTTGTGTTTCTCTCTCCTTGTGGTAGCTTAGTATTCATTTGTTTTTTATAATCCTCTCATTCTCCAAGAGAACTGGTTAGTTGCTTCCATGATTTTCCTTTTTTGTTTTTTTTTTTTTTAAGTCCGAATAGAGTAGGGTTAGGCATTGGGTAGAAAATAGGAGAAAAATAGTGTACAATATCATCGTTGTGTGCTTTAGACATGGTGCTGGAGAGGGAGTTGAGATTCCTATATCTTGATCTGTCCTTCAAGGCCTAAGGGCAGAGACCCAGCACAGGCTAGGACACCTCCAACTATCCTCCCTGTGCACCCAGGAAACTGCCACTCCCCCAACACCTCCACAGCCCATCGTGACATTCTTTGATGTTAACCCACATCTCAGAGGCCTCACACAGGGATGAATCCAACGAGGAGGGGAAACACCGGAGTACTGATCCCAAAAACATGCAGGATACATGTTGTCTGTGTATTCGTGTGCCTGTGTGTCTGTCTGTCTATGTAGGAATACTTGTGTACCAGTGTGATTGTGTGCTCACCAGCCAGGGTTCCCTCTCTCTCTCTCTCTCTCTCTCTCTCTCTCTCTCTCTCTCTCTCTCCCTCCCCTCCTTCCCCATGTGTGTGTGTTTGCATAGTCCCCAGGGGGGAGTGCACGTTGAGAATCACAGTTGGCATTGGAAGGGGAAGGCAGGTGGCCCTTGGCTCTTCCTTGATACTGGGACAGGTGGGTGGTACTGTTACCCCATAGAAGGAACTGAAGATACAGAGCCCAAGAGGATTCTAGCTCCACATTGTTACCGCCCCCGAATCCCCAGCAGTCCCCCTGGCACAGCAACAAGACCCAAGTTCCAAGTTCTATGTTCCGAGTTCCCTGGTCTCCAGCGACCCAGGAGCATCTTCCAAGGTGCCAAGCTTGCCCTTCTCTCTTCTCTGACATGGGCATTGAGGGAAGGGGCTGGAAGCCCTTCTCTGACCATCACCACCAAAGCCGCTGCAGCTGCAGCTGCCGCCAAGCTGCCATAGTCGCTGGGAGTGGGATGTGCTAGGCTGGGCTCCTTGGCAGGCTGGGGAGTGCAGCCGCATTCTCATGGGGGCGCCTGGGAGACAGTTGCCCAAGTCTAAGTCCACACCACCCTGAATGCACCCGACCTTGTCTGATCTTGGAAGCTAAGCATGGTCGGGCCTGGTTCGTACTTGGATGGGAGACCATATGGGAATTCCGGGTGCCGTAGCCTTTTTGTTTTGTGTTTCTCTCTCCTTGTGGTGGCTTAGTATTCATTTGTTTTTTATAATCCTCTCATTCTCCAAGAGAACTGGTTAGTTGCTTCCATGATTTTTCTTTTTTTGTTTTTTTTTTTTAAGTCCGAATAGAGTAGGGTTAGGCTTTGGGGAGAAAATGGGAGAAAAATAGTGTACAATATCAGCATCGTGTGCTTTAGACATGGTGCTGGAGAAGGAGTTGAGATTCCTATATCTTGATCTGTCCTTCAAGGCCTAAGGGCAGAGAACCAGCACAGGCTAGGACACCTCCACCCTTCCTCCCTGTGCACCCAGGAACTGCCACTCCCCCCAACACACCCGCAACCCATCGTGACACCCTTCGAAGTTAACCCACTGCTCAGAGGCCTCCCACAGGCAGGAAGCCAAACAATAGGGCTTACACCAGAGTAGTAATCCCAGAAACATGCAGGATATTGTTGTCTGTGTATTCGTGTGCCTGTGTGCTGTCTGACTATGTAGGAATGCTTGTGTTACAGTGTGCTTGTGTGCTCACCAGCCAGTGTTCTCTCTCTCCTCTCTCTCTCTCTCTTCTCTCCCCTCCCTCCTTTCCCATGTGTGTGCGTTTGCATAGTCCCCAGGGTGAGCGCACGATGAGACTAAGAGTTGGCCGTGGAAGGGGAAGGCAGGTGGCCCTTGGGTCTTCCTTGATACTGGGACAGGTGGGTGGCCCTGTGACCCCATGGAAGGAACTGAAGATACATAGCCCAAGGGGATTCTAACTCCGCATCTGTTACCGCCCCCAGAGGCCCAGCTTCCCTCCTGGCACAGCAAAATCCCCAAGTTCCAAGTTCTAAATTCCGAGTTCCCTGGTCTCCAGCGACCCAGGAGAATCTTCCAAGGTGGCAAGCTTGCCCTTCTCTCTTCTCCGACATTGGCATTGTGGGAAGGGGCTCAAAGCCCTTCTCTGACCATCACCACCAAAGCCGCTGCAGCAGCCGCCCCGCCGCCAAGCTGCCATAGTGTAGGTAATAGGCTGTGCTCAGCTGGGCTCCTTGGCAGGCTGGGGAGTGCAGCCGCATTCTCATGGGGCGCCTGGGATACAGCGCCCAAGACTAAGGCCACACCACCCTGAATGCACCCGATCTTGTCTGATCTTGGAAGCTAAGCAGGGTCGGGCCTGGTTCATACTTGGATGGGAGAGTGCCCGGGAATACCGGGTGCCATAGCCTTTTTGTTTTGTGTCTCTCTCTCCTCGTGGTGGCTTAGAATTCTTTTGTTTTTTATAATCCTCTCATTCTCCAAGTGAATTGCTTGGTTTCTTCCTGATTTGCCTGTTTTTTTTTTTTTTTTTTTTTTAAGTCCAAATAGAGTAGGGTTAGGCTTTGGGTAGAAAATAGGAGAAAAATAGTGTACAATATCAGCGTTGTGCGCTTTAGACATGGTGCTGGAGAGGGAGTTGAGATTCATATATCTTGATCTGTCCTTCAAGGCCTAAGGGCAGAGACCCAGTGCAGGCTAGGAGACCTCCACCTATCCTCCCTGTGCACCCAGGAAACTGCCACTCCCCCAACACCTCCACAGCCCATCGTGACATTCTTTGATGTTAACCCACATCTCAGAGGCCTCACACAGGGATGAATCCAACGAGGAGGGGAAACACCGGAGTACTGATCCCAAAAACATGCAGGATACATGTTGTCTGTGTATTCGTGTGCCTGTGTGTCTGTCTGTCTATGTAGGAATACTTGTGTACCAGTGTGATTGTGTGCTCACCAGCCAGGGTTCTCCTCTCTCTCTCTCTCTCTCTCTCTCTCTCTCTCTCTCTCTCTCTCTCCCGCCCTCCTTCCCCATGTGTGTGTGTTTGCATAGTCCCCAGGGGGGAGTGCAAGTTGAGAATCACTGTTGGCATTGGAAGGGGAAGGCAGGTGGCCCTTGGCTCTTCCTTGATACTGGGACAGGTGGGTGGTGCTGTTACCCCATAGAAGGAACTGAAGATACAGAGCCCAAGAGGATTCTAGCTCCACATTGTTACCGCCCGGAATCCCCAGCGGCCCCCTGGCACAGCAACAAGACCCAAGTTCCAAGTTCTATGTTCCGAGTTCCCTGGTCTCCAGCGACCCAGGAGCATCTTCCAAGGTGCCAAGCTTGCCCTTCTCTCTTCTCTGACATGGGAATTGAGGGAAGGGGCTTGAAGCCCTTCTCTGACCATCACCACCAAAGCCGCTGCAGCTGCTGCTGCCGCCAAGCTGCCATAGTCGCTGGGAGTGGGATGTGCTAGGCTGGGCTCCTTGGCAGGCTGGGGAGTGCAGCCGCATTCTCATGGGGGCGCCTGGGAGACAGTTGCCCAAGTCTAAGTCCACACCACCCTGAATGCACCCGATCTTGTCTGATCTTGGAAGCTAAGCATGGTCGGGCCTGGTTCGTACTTGGATGGGAGACCATATGGGAATTCCGGGTGCTGTAGCCTTTTTGTTTTTTGTCTCTCTCTCCTTGTGGTGGCTTAGTATTCTTTTGTTTTTTATAATCCTCTCATTCTCCAAGAGAACTGGTTGGTTTCTTCCTGATTATCCTTTTTTGTTTTTTTGTTTGTTTTTTTTTTTTAAGTCCAAATATTGTAGGGTTAGGCTTTGGGTAGAAAATAGGAGAAAAATAGTGTACTATATCAGCATTGTGCGCTTTAGACATGGTGCTGGAGAGGGAGTTGAGATTCCTATATCTTGATCTGAACTTCAAGGCCAAAGGGCAGAGACCCAGAGCAGGCTAGGACACCTCCACCTATCCTCCCTGTGCACCCTGGAAACTGCCACTCCCCCAACATCTCCACAGCCCATCGTGACATCCTTCGATGTTAACCCACTTCTCAGAGGCCTCACACAGGCAGGAATCCAAAGAGGTGGGGTAACACCAGAGTACTGATCCCAAAAACATGCAGGATACATGTTGTCTGTGTATTCGTGTGCATGTGTGTCTGTCTGTCTATGTAGGAATGCTTGTGTCCCAGTGTGCTTGTGTGCTCACCAGCCAGTGTTCCTCTCTCTCTCTCTCTCTCTCTCTCTCTCTCTCTCTCTCTCTCTCCTCCCTCCCTCCTTCCCCATGTGTGTGCGTTTGCATAGTCCCCAGGGGGAGTGCACGTTGAGAATCACAGTTGGCATTGGAAGGGGATGGCAGGTGGCCCTTGGCTCTTCCTTGATACTGGGACAGGTGGGTGGCCCTGTGACCCCATGGAAGGAACTGAAGATACAGAGCCCAAGAGGATTCTAGCTCCTCAACTGTTACCAGCCCCGAACCCCCAGCGGCCCCCCCTGGCACAGCACCAAGACCCATGTTCCAAGTTCTAAGTTCCTAGTTCCCTGGTCTCCAGCGACACAGGAGCATCTTCCAAGGTGGCAAGCTTGCCCTTCTCTCTTCTCTGACATGGGCAATGAGGGAAGGGGCTCGAAGCCCTTCTCTGACCATCACCACAAAAGCCGCTGCAGCCACAGCTGCCGCCAAGCTGCCACAGTCGCTGGGAGTGGGATGTGCTAGGCTGGGCTCCTTGGCAGGCTGGGGAGTGCAGCCGCATTCTCATGGGGCGCCTGGGAGACAGTTGCCCAAGTCTAAGTCCACACCACCCTGAATGCACCCGATCTCGTCTGATCTCGGAAGCTAAGCAGGGTCGGGCCTGATTCGTACTTGGATGGGAGACCACATGGGAATTCCGGGTGCCGTAGCCTTTTTGTTTTGTGTTTCTCTCTCCTTGTGGTAGCTTAGTATTCATTTGTTTTTTTATAATCCTCTCATTCTCCAAGAGAACTGGTTAGTTGCTTCCATGATTTTCCTTTTTTGTTTTTTTTTTTTTAAGTCCGAATAGAGTAGGGTTAGGCATTGGGTAGAAAATAGGAGAAAAATAGTGTACAATATCATCGTTGTGTGCTTTAGACATGGTGCTGGAGAGGGAGTTGAGATTCCTATATCTTGATCTGTCCTTCAAGGCCTAAGGGCAGAGACCCAGCACAGGCTAGGACACCTCCAACTATCCTCCCTGTGCACCCAGGAAACTGCCACTCCCCCCAACACCTCCACAGCCCATCGTGACATTCTTTGATGTTAACCCACATCTCAGAGGCCTCACACAGGGATGAATCCAACGAGGAGGGGAAACACCGGAGTACTGATCCCAAAAACATGCAGGATACATGTTGTCTGTGTATTCGTGTGCCTGTGTGTCTGTCTGTCTATGTAGGAATACTTGTGTACCAGTGTGATTGTGTGCTCACCAGCCAGGGTTCCTCTCTCTCTCTCTCTCTCTCTCTCTCTCTCTCTCTCTCTCTCTCTCCCTCCCTCCTTCCCCATGTGTGTGTGTTTGCATAGTCCCCAGGGGGAGTGCAAGTTGAGAATCACTGTTGGCATTGGAAGGGGAAGGCAGGTGGCCCTTGGCTCTTCCTTGATACTGGGACAGGTGGGTGGTGCTGTGACCCCATAGAAGGAACTGAAGATACAGAGCCCAAGAGGATTCTAGCTCCACATTGTTACCGCCCCCGGAATCCCCAGCGGTCCCCCTGGCACAGCAACAAGACCCAAGTTCCAAGTTCTATGTTCCGAGTTCCCTGGTCTCCAGCGACCCAGGAGCATCTTCCAAGGTGCCAAGCTTGCCCTTCTCTCTTCTCTGACATGGGAATTGAGGGAAGGGGCTTGAAGCCCTTCTCTGACCATCACCACCAAAGCCGCTGCAGCTGCTGCTGCCGCCAAGCTGCCATAGTCGCTGGGAGTGGGATGTGCTAGGCTGGGCTCCTTGGCAGGCTGGGGAGTGCAGCCGCATTCTCATGGGGCGCCTGGGAGACAGTTGCCCAAGTCTAAGTCCACACCACCCTGAATGCACCCGATCTTGTCTGATCTTGGAAGCTAAGCATGGTCGGGCCTGGTTCGTACTTGGATGGGAGACCATATGGGAATTCCGGGTGCTGTAGCCTTTTTTGTTTTTTGTCTCTCTCTCCTTGTGGTGGCTTAGTATTCTTTTGTTTTTTATAATCCTCTCATTCTCCAAGAGAACTGGTTGGTTTCTTCCTGATTATCCTTTTTTGTTTTTTTGTTTTTTTTTTTTAAGTCCAAATATTGTAGGGTTAGGCTTTGGGTAGAAAATAGGAGAAAAATAGTGTACTATATCAGCATTGTGCGCTTTAGACATGGTGCTGGAGAGGGAGTTGAGATTCCTATATATTGATCTGAACTTCAAGGCCAAAGGGCAGAGACCCAGAGCAGGCTAGGACACCTCCACCTATCCTCCCTGTGCACCCTGGAAACTGCCACTCCCCCAACATCTCCACAGCCCATCGTGACATCCTTCGATGTTAACCCACTTCTCAGAGGCCTCACACAGGCAGGAATCCAACGAGGTGGGGTAACACCAGAGTACTGATCCCAAAAACATGCAGGATACATGTTGTCTGTGTATTCGTGTGCATGTGTGTCCGTCTGTCTATGTAGGAATGCTTGTGTCCCAGTGTGCTTGTGTGCTCACCAGCCAGTGTTCCTCTCTCTCTCTCTCTCTCTCTCTCTCTCTCTCTCTCTCTCTCTCCCTCCCTCCTTCCCCATGTGTGTGCGTTTGCATAGTCCCCAGGGGGAGTGCACGTTGAGAATCACAGTTGGCATTGGAAGGGGATGGCAGGTGGCCCTTGGCTCTTCCTTGATACTGGGACAGGTGGGTGGCCCTGTGACCCCATGGAAGGAACTGAAGATACAGAGCCCAAGAGGATTCTAGCTCCTCAACTGTTACCAGCCCCGAACCCCCAGCGGCCCCCCTGGCACAGCACCAAGACCCATGTTCCAAGTTCTAAGTTCCTAGTTCCCTGGTCTCCAGCGACACAGGAGCATCTTCCAAGGTGGCAAGCTTGCCCTTCTCTCTTCTCTGACATGGGCAATGAGGGAAGGGGCTCGAAGCCCTTCTCTGACCATCACCAAAAAGCCGCTGCAGCCACAGCTGCCGCCAAGCTGCCACAGTCGCTGGGAGTGGGATGTGCTAGGCTGGGCTCCTTGGCAGGCTGGGGAGTGCAGCCGCATTCTCATGGGGCGCCTGGGAGACAGTTGCCCAAGTCTAAGTCCACACCACCCTGAATGCACCCGATCTCGTCTGATCTCGGAAGCTAAGCAGGGTCGGGCCTGATTCGTACTTGGATGGGAGACCACATGGGAATTCCGGGTGCCGTAGCCTTTTTGTTTTGTGTTTCTCTCTCCTTGTGGTAGCTTAGTATTCATTTGTTTTTTATAATCCTCTCATTCTCCAAGAGAACTGGTTAGTTGCTTCCATGATTTTCCTTTTTTGTTTTTTTTTTTTTAAGTCCGAATAGAGTAGGGTTAGGCTTTGGGTAGAAAATAGGAGAAAAATAGTGTACAATATCATCGTTGTGTGCTTTAGACATGGTGCTGGAGAGGGAGTTGAGATTCCTATATCTTGATCTGTCCTTCAAGGCCTAAGGGCAGAGACCCAGCACAGGCTAGGACACCTCCAACTATCCTCCCTGTGCACCCAGGAAACTGCCACTCCCCCAACACCTCCACAGCCCATCGTGACATTCTTCGATGTTAACCCACATCTCAGAGGCCTCACACAGGATGAATCCAACGAGGAGGGGAAACACCGGAGTACTGATCCCAAAAACATGCAGGATACATGTTGTCTGTGTATTCGTGTGCCTGTGTGTCTGTCTGTCTATGTAGGAATACTTGTGTACCAGTGTGATTGTGTGCTCACCAGCCAGGGTTCCTCTCTCTCTCTCTCTCTCTCTCTCTCTCTCTCTCTCTCTCTCCCTCCCTCCTTCCCCATGTGTGTGTGTTTGCATAGTCCCCAGGGGGAGTGCAAGTTGAGAATCACTGTTGGCATTGGAAGGGGAAGGCAGGTGGCCCTTGGCTCTTCCTTGATACTGGGACAGGTGGGTGGTGCTGTTACCCCATAGAAGGAACTGAAGATACAGAGCCCAAGAGGATTCTAGCTCCACATTGTTACCGCCCCGGAATCCCCAGCGGCCCCCTGGCACAGCAACAAGACCCAAGTTCCAAGTTCTATGTTCCGAGTTCCCTGGTCTCCAGCGACCCAGGAGCATCTTCCAAGGTGCCAAGCTTGCCCTTCTCTCTTCTCTGACATGGGAATTGAGGGAAGGGGCTTGAAGCCCTTCTCTGACCATCACCACCAAAGCCGCTGCAGCTGCTGCTGCCGCCAAGCTGCCATAGTCGCTGGGAGTGGGATGTGCTAGGCTGGGCTCCTTGGCAGGCTGGGGAGTGCAGCCGCATTCTCATGGGGCGCCTGGGAGACAGTTGCCCAAGTCTAAGTCCACACCACCCTGAATGCACCCGATCTTGTCTGATCTTGGAAGCTAAGCATGGTCGGGCCTGGTTCGTACTTGGATGGGAGACCATATGGGAATTCCGGGTGCTGTAGCCTTTTTGTTTTGTGTCTCTCTCTCCTTGTGGTGGCTTAGTATTCTTTTGTTTTTTATAATCCTCTCATTCTCCAAGAGAACTGGTTGGTTTCTTCCTGATTATCCTTTTTGTTTTTTTGTTTGTTTTTTTTTTTTAAGTCCAAATATTGTAGGGTTAGGCTTTGGGTAGAAAATAGGAGAAAAATAGTGTACTATATCAGCATTGTGCGCTTTAGACATGGTGCTGGAGAGGGAGTTGAGATTCCTATATATTGATCTGAACTTCAAGGCCAAAGGGCAGAGACCCAGAGCAGGCTAGGACACCTCCACCTATCCTCCCTGTGCACCCGGAAACTGCCACTCCCCCAACATCTCCACAGCCCATCGTGACATCCTTCGATGTTAACCCACTTCTCAGAGGCCTCACACAGGCAGGAATCCAAAGAGGTGGGGTAACACCAGAGTACTGATCCCAAAAACATGCAGGATACATGTTGTCTGTGTATTCGTGTGCATGTGTGTCCGTCTGTCTATGTAGGAATGCTTGTGTCCCAGTGTGCTTGTGTGCTCACCAGCCAGTGTTCCTCTCCTCTCTCTCTCTCTCTCTCTCTCTCTCTCTCTCTCTCTCTCCCTCCCTCCTTCCCCATGTGTGTGCGTTTGCATAGTCCCCAGGGGGAGTGCACGTTGAGAATCACAGTTGGCATTGGAAGGGGATGGCAGGTGGCCCTTGGCTCTTCCTTGATACTGGGACAGGTGGGTGGCCCTGTGACCCCATGGAAGGAACTGAAGATACAGAGCCCAAGAGGATTCTAGCTCCTCAACTGTTACCAGCCCCGAACCCCCAGCGGCCCCCCTGGCACAGCACCAAGACCCATGTTCCAAGTTCTAAGTTCCTAGTTCCCTGGTCTCCAGCGACACAGGAGCATCTTCCAAGGTGGCAAGCTTGCCCTTCTCTCTTCTCTGACATGGGCAATGAGGGAAGGGGCTCGAAGCCCTTCTCTGACCATCACCACAAAGCCGCTGCAGCCACAGCTGCCGCCAAGCTGCCACAGTCGCTGGGAGTGGGATGTGCTAGGCTGGGCTCCTTGGCAGGCTGGGGAGTGCAGCCGCATTCTCATGGGGCGCCTGGGAGACAGTTGCCCAAGTCTAAGTCCACACCACCCTGAATGCACCCGATCTCGTCTGATCTCGGAAGCTAAGCAGGGTCGGGCCTGATTCGTACTTGGATGGGAGACCACATGGGAATTCCGGGTGCCGTAGCCTTTTTGTTTTGTGTTTCTCTCTCCTTGTGGTAGCTTAGTATTCATTTGTTTTTTATAATCCTCTCATTCTCCAAGAGAACTGGTTAGTTGCTTCCATGATTTTCCTTTTTTGTTTTTTTTTTTTTAAGTCCGAATAGAGTAGGGTTAGGCATTGGGTAGAAAATAGGAGAAAAATAGTGTACAATATCATCGTTGTGTGCTTTAGACATGGTGCTGGAGAGGGAGTTGAGATTCCTATATCTTGATCTGTCCTTCAAGGCCTAAGGGCAGAGACCCAGCACAGGCTAGGACACCTCCAACTATCCTCCCTGTGCACCCAGGAAACTGCCACTCCCCCAACACCTCCACAGCCCATCATGACATTCTTTGATGTTAACCCACATCTCAGAGGCCTCACACAGGGATGAATCCAACGAGGAGGGGAAACACCGGAGTACTGATCCCAAAAACATGCAGGATACATGTTGTCTGTGTATTCGTGTGCCTGTGTGTCTGTCTGTCTATGTAGGAATACTTGTGTACCAGTGTGATTGTGTGCTCACCAGCCAGGGTTCCTCTCTCTCTCTCTCTCTCTCTCTCTCTCTCTCTCTCTCTCTCTCTCCCTCCTCCTTCCCCATGTGTGTGTGTTTGCATAGTCCCCAGGGGGAGTGCACGTTGAGAATCACAGTTGGCATTGGAAGGGGAAGGCAGGTGGCCCTTGGCTCTTCCTTGATACTGGGACAGGTGGGTGGTACTGTTACCCCATAGAAGGAACTGAAGATACAGAGCCCAAGAGGATTCTAGCTCCACATTGTTACCGCCCCCGAATCCCCAGCAGTCCCCCTGGCACAGCAACAAGACCCAAGTTCCAAGTTCTATGTTCCGAGTTCCCTGGTCTCCAGCGACCCAGGAGCATCTTCCAAGGTGCCAAGCTTGCCCTTCTCTCTTCTCTGACATGGGCATTGAGGGAAGGGGCTTGAAGCCCTTCTCTGACCATCACCACCAAAGCCGCTGCAGCTGCAGCTGCCTCCAAGCTGCCATAGTCGCTGGGAGTGGGATGTGCTAGGCTGGGCTCCTTGGCAGGCTGGGGAGTGCAGCCGCATTCTCATGGGGCGCCTGGGAGACAGTTGCCCAAGTCTAAGTCCACACCACCCTGAATGCACCCGACCTTGTCTGATCTTGGAAGCTAAGCATGGTCGGGCCTGGTTCGTACTTGGATGGGAGACCATATGGGAATTCCGGGTGCCGTAGCCTTTTTGTTTTGTGTTTCTCTCTCCTTGTGGTGGCTTAGTATTCATTTGTTTTTTATAATCCTCTCATTCTCCAAGAGAACTGGTTAGTTGCTTCCATGATTTTTCTTTTTTGTTTTTTTTTTTTAAGTCCGAATAGAGTAGGGTTAGGCTTTGGGGAGAAAATGGGAGAAAAATAGTGTACAATATCAGCATCGTGTGCTTTAGACATGGTGCTGGAGAAGGAGTTGAGATTCCTATATCTTGATCTGTCCTTCAAGGCCTAAGGGCAGAGCACCAGCACAGGCTAGGACACCTCCACCCTTCCTCCCTGTGCACCCAGGAACTGCCACTCCCCCAACACACCCGCAACCCACCGTGACACCCTTCGAAGTTAACCCACTGCTCAGAGGCCTCCCACAGGCAGGAAGCCAAACAATAGGGCTTACACCAGAGTAGTAATCCCAGAAACATGCAGGATATTGTTGTCTGTGTATTCGTGTGCCTGTGTGCTGTCTGACTATGTAGGAATGCTTGTGTTACAGTGTGCTTGTGTGCTCACCAGCCAGTGTTCCTCTCACTCTCTGTCTCTCTCTCCCCTCCTTCCCCAAGTGTGTGCCTTTGCATAGTCCCCAGGGTTAGCGCACGATGAGACTAAGAGTTGGCCGTGGAAGGGGAAGGCAGGTGGCCCTTGGGTCTTCCTTGATACTGGGACAGGTGGGTGGCCCTGTGACCCCATGGAAGGAACTGAAGATACATAGCCCAAGGGGATTCTAACTCTGCATCTGTTACCGCCCCCAGAGGCCCAGCTTCCCTCCTGGCACAGCAAAATCCCCAAGTTCCAAGTTCTAAATTCCAAGTTCCCTGGTCTCCAGCGACCCAGGAGAATCTTCCAAGGTGGCAAGCTTGCCCTTCTCTCTTCTCCGACATTGGCATTGTGGGAAGGGGCTCAAAGCCCTTCTCTGACCATCACCACCAAAGCCGCTGCAGCAGCCGCCCCGCCGCCAAGCTGCCATAGATGTAGGTAATAGGCTGTGCTCAGCTGGGCTCCTTGGCAGGCTGGGGGAGTGCAGCCGCATTCTCATGGGGCGCCTGGGATACAGCCACCCAAGACTAAGGCCACACCACCCTGAATGCACCCGATCTTGTCTGATCTTGGAAGCTAAGCAGGGTCGGGCCTGGTTCATACTTGGATGGGAGAGTGCCCGGGAATACCGGGTGCCATAGCCTTTTTGTTTTGTGTCTCTCTCTCCTCGTGGTGGCTTAGAATTCTTTTGTTTTTTATAATCCTCTCATTCTCCAAGTGAATTGCTTGGTTTCTTCCTGATTTGCCTGTTTTTTTTTTTTTTTTTTTTTTTAAGTCCAAATAGAGTAGGGTTAGGCTTTGGGTAGAAAATAGGAGAAAAATAGTGTACAATATCAGCGTTGTGCGCTTTAGACATGGTGCTGGAGAGGGAGTTGAGATTCATATATCTTGATCTGTCCTTCAAGGCCTAAGGGCAGAGACCCAGTGCAGGCTAGGAGACCTCCACCTATCCTCCCTGTGCACCCAGGAAACTGCCACTCCCCCAACACCTCCACAGCCCATCGTGACATTCTTTGATGTTAACCCACATCTCAGAGGCCTCACACAGGGATGAATCCAACGAGGAGGGGAAACACCGGAGTACTGATCCCAAAAACATGCAGGATACATGTTGTCTGTGTATTCGTGTGCCTGTGTGTCTGTCTGTCTATGTAGGAATACTTGTGTACCAGTGTGATTGTGTGCTCACCAGCCAGGGTTCCTCTCTCTCTCTCTCTCTCTCTCTCTCTCTCTCTCTCTCTCTCTCTCCCTCCCTCCTTCCCCATGTGTGTGTGTTTGCATAGTCCCCAGGGGGAGTGCAAGTTGAGAATCACAGTTGGCATTGGAAGGGGAAGGCAGGTGGCCCTTGGCTCTTCCTTGATACTGGGACAGGTGGGTGGTGCTGTTACCCCATAGAAGGAACTGAAGATACAGAGCCCAAGAGGATTCTAGCTCCACATTGTTACCGCCCCGGAATCCCCAGCGGCCCCCCTGGCACAGCAACAAGACCCAAGTTCCAAGTTCTATGTTCCGAGTTCCCTGGTCTCCAGCGACCCAGGAGCATCTTCCAAGGTGCCAAGCTTGCCCTTCTCTCTTCTCTGACATGGGAATTGAGGGAAGGGGCTTGAAGCCCTTCTCTGACCATCACCACCAAAGCCGCTGCAGCTGCCGCTGCCGCCAAGCTGCCATAGTCGCTGGGAGTGGGATGTGCTAGGCTGGGCTCCTTGGCAGGCTGGGGAGTGCAGCCGCATTCTCATGGGGCGCCTGGGAGACAGTTGCCCAAGTCTAAGTCCACACCACCCTGAATGCACCCGATCTTGTCTGATCTTGGAAGCTAAGCATGGTCGGGCCTGGTTCGTACTTGGATGGGAGACCATATGGGAATTCCGGGTGCCGTAGCCTTTTTGTTTTTTGTCTCTCTCTCCTTGTGGTGGCTTAGTATTCTTTTGTTTTTTATAATCCTCTCATTCTCCAAGAGAACTGGTTGGTTTCTTCCTGATTATCCTTTTTGTTTTTTTGTTTGTTTTTTTTTTTAAGTCCAAATATTGTAGGGTTAGGCTTTGGGTAGAAAATAGGAGAAAAATAGTGTACTATATCAGCATTGTGCGCTTTAGACATGGTGCTGGAGAGGGAGTTGAGATTCCTATATATTGATCTGTCCTTCGAGGCCTAAGGGCAGAGACCCAGCGCAGGCTAGGACACCTCCACCTATCCTCCCTGTGCACCCAGGAAACTGCCACTCCCCCAACATCTCCACAGCCCATAGTGACATCCTTCGATGTTAACCCACTTCTCAGAGGCCTCACACAGGCAGGAATCCAACGAGGAGGGGAAACACCAGAGTACTGATCCCAGAAGCATGCAGGATACATGTTGTCTGTGTATTCGTGTGCCTGTGTGTCCGTCTGTCTATGTAGGAATGCTTGTGTACCAGTGTGCTTGTGTGCTCACCAGCCAGTGTTCCTCTCTCTCTCTCTCTCTCTCTCTCTCTCTCTCTCTCTCTCTCCCTCCCTCCCTCCTTCCCCATGTGTGTGTGTTTGCATAGTACCCACGGGGGAGTGCACGTTGAGAATCACAGTTGGCATTGGAAGGGGAAGGCAGGTGGCCCTTGGCTCTTCCTTGATACTGGGACAGGTGGGTGGCCCTGTGACCCCATGGAAGGAACTGAAGATACAGAGCCCAAGAGGATTCTAGCTCCTCAACTGTTACCAGCCCCGAACCCCCAGCGGCCCCCTGGCACAGCACCAAGACCAAAGTTCCAAGTTCTAAGTTCCGAGTTCCCTGGTCTCCAGCGACACAGGAGCATCTTCCAAGGTGGCAAGCTTGCCCTTCTCTCTTCTCTGACATGGGCAATGAGGGAAGGGGCTCGAAGCCCTTCTCTGACCATCACCACCAAAGCCGCTGCAGCCGCGGCTGCCGCCAAGCTGCCATAGTCGCTGGGAGTGGGATGTGCTAGGCTGGGCTCCTTGGCAGGCTGGGGAGTGCAGCCGCATTCTCATGGGGCGCCTGGGGAGACAGCCGCCCAAGTCTAAGACCACACCACCCTGAATGCGCCCGATCTCGTCTGATCTTGGAAGCTAAGCAAGGTCGGGCCTGGTTCGTACTTGGATGGGAGACCGCCTGGGAATTCCGGGTGCCGTAGCCTTTTTGTTTTGTGTCTCTCTCTCCTTGTGGTGGCTTAGTATTCATTTGTTTTTTATAATCCTCTCATTCTCCAAGAGAACTGGTTGGTTGCTTCCATGATTTTCCTTTTTTTGTTTTTTTTTTTTTTTTTTTTAAGTCCGAATATAGTAGGGTTAGGCATTGGGTAGAAAATAGGAGAAAAATAGTGTACTATATCAGCGTTGTGTGCTTTAGACATGGTGCTGGAGAGGGAGTTGAGATTCCTATATCTTGATCTGTCCTTCAAGGCCAAAGGGCAGAGACCCAGAGCAGGCTAGGACACCTCCACCTATCCTCCCTGTGCACCCAGGAAACTGCCACTCCCCCAACACCTCCACAGCCCATCGTGACATTCTTCGATGTTAACCCACATCTCAGAGGCCTCACACAGGGATGAATCCAACGAGGAGGGGTAACACCGGAGTACTGATCCCAAAAACATGCAGGATACATGTTGTCTGTGTATTCGTGTGCCTGTGTGTCTGTCTGTCTATGTAGGAATGCTTGTGTACCAGTGTGCTTGTGTGCTCACCAGCCAGTGTTCCTCTCTCTCTCTCTCTCTCTCTCTCTCTCTCTCTCTCTCTCTCTCTCCCTCCCTCCTTCCCCATGTGTGTGTGTTTGCATAGTCCCCAGGGGGAGTGCAAGTTGAGAATCACAGTTGGCATTGGAAGGGGAAGGCAGGTGGCCCTTGGCTCTTCCTTGATACTGGGACAGGTGGGTGGCGCTGTTACCCCATGGAAGGAACTGAAGATACAGAGCCCAAGAGGATTCTAGCTCCACATTGTTACCAGCCCCGAATCCCCAGCGGCCCCCCCTGGCACAGCACCAAGACCCAAGTTCCAAGTTCTAAGTTCCGAGTTCCCTGGTCTCCAGCGACCCAGGAGCATCTTCCAAGGTGGCAAGCTTGCCCTTCTCTCTTCTCTGACATGGGAATTGAGGGAAGGGGCTCGAAGCCCTTCTCTGACCATCACCACCAAAGCCGCTGCAGCTGCAGCTGCCGCCAAGCTGCCATAGTCGCTGGGAGTGGGATGTGCTAGGCTGGGCTCCTTGGCAGGCTGGGGAGTGCAGCCGCATTCTCATGGGGCGCCTGGGAGACAGCCGCCCAAGTCTAAGTCCACACCACCCTGAATGCGCCCGATCTCGTCTGATCTTGGAAGCTAAGCAAGGTCGGGCCTGGTTCGTACTTGGATGGGAGATCGCCTGGGAATTCCGGGTGCCGTAGCCTTTTTGTTTTGTGTCTCTCTCTCCTTGTGGTGGCTTAGTATTCTTTTGTTTTTTATAATCCTCTCATTCTCCAAGAGAACTGGTTGGTTTCTTCCTGATTTTCCTTTTTGTTTTTTTGTTTGTTTTTTTTTTTTAAGTCCAAATATTGTAGGGTTAGGCTTTGGGTAGAAAATAGGAGAAAAATAGTGTACTATATCAGCATTGTGCGCTTTAGACATGGTGCTGGAGAGGGAGTTGAGATTCCTATATATTGATCTGAACTTCAAGGCCAAAGGGCAGAGACCCAGAGCAGGCTAGGACACCTCCACCTATCCTCCCTGTGCACCCTGGAAACTGCCACTCCCCCAACATCTCCACAGCCCATCGTGACATCCTTCGATGTTAACCCACTTCTCAGAGGCCTCACACAGGCAGGAATCCAAAGAGGTGGGGTAACACCAGAGTACTGATCCCAAAAACATGCAGGATACATGTTGTCTGTGTATTCGTGTGCATGTGTGTCCGTCTGTCTATGTAGGAATGCTTGTGTCCCAGTGTGCTTGTGTGCTCACCAGCCAGTGTTCCTCTCTCTCTCTCTCTCTCTCTCTCTCTCTCTCTCTCTCTCTCTCTCCCTCCTCCTTCCCCCATGTGTGTGCGTTTGCATAGTCCCCAGGGGGAGTGCACGTTGAGAATCACAGTTGGCATTGGAAGGGGATGGCAGGTGGCCCTTGGCTCTTCCTTGATACTGGGACAGGTGGGTGGCCCTGTGACCCCATGGAAGGAACTGAAGATACAGAGCCCAAGAGGATTCTAGCTCCTCAACTGTTACCAGCCCCGAACCCCCAGCGGCCCCCCTGGCACAGCACCAAGACCCATGTTCCAAGTTCTAAGTTCCTAGTTCCCTGGTCTCCAGCGACACAGGAGCATCTTCCAAGGTGGCAAGCTTGCCCTTCTCTCTTCTCTGACATGGGCAATGAGGGAAGGGGCTCGAAGCCCTTCTCTGACCATCACCACAAAAGCCGCTGCAGCCACAGCTGCCGCCAAGCTGCCACAGTCGCTGGGAGTGGGATGTGCTAGGCTGGGCTCCTTGGCAGGCTGGGGAGTGCAGCCGCATTCTCATGGGGCGCCTGGGAGACAGTTGCCCAAGTCTAAGTCCACACCACCCTGAATGCACCCGATCTTGTCTGATCTCGGAAGCTAAGCAGGGTCGGGCCTGATTCGTACTTGGATGGGAGACCACATGGGAATTCCGGGTGCCGTAGCCTTTTTGTTTTGTGTTTCTCTCTCCTTGTGGTGGCTTAGTATTCATTTGTTTTTTATAATCCTCTCATTCTCCAAGAGAACTGGTTAGTTGCTTCCATGATTTTCCTTTTTTGTTTTTTTTTTTTAAGTCCGAATAGAGTAGGGTTAGGCTTTGGGTAGAAAATAGGAGAAAAATAGTGTACGATATCAGCATTGTGTGCTTTAGACATGGTGCTAGTGAGGAGGGAGTTGAGATTCCTATATCTTGATATGTCCTTCAAGGCCTAAGGGCAGAGACCCAGCACAGGCTATGAGACCTCCACCTATCCTCCCTGTGCACCCAGGAAACTGCCACTCCCCCAACACCTCCACAGCCCATCGTGACATCCTTCGATGTTAACCCACTTCTCAGAGGCCTCACACAGGCAGGAATCCAACGAGGAGGGGAAACACCGGAGTACTGATCCCAAAAACATGCAGGATACATGTTGTCTGTGTATTCGTGTGCCTGTGTGTCTGTCTGTCAATATAGGAATACTTGTATACCAGTGTGCTTGTGTGCTCACCAGCCAGTGTTCCTCTCTCTCTCTCTCTCTCTCTCTCTCTCTCTCTCTCTCTCTCTCTCCCTCCCTCCTTCCCCATGTGTGTGTGTTTGCATAGTCCCCAGGGGGAGTGCACGTTGTGAATCACAGTTGGCATTGGAAGGGGAAGGCAGGTGGCCCTTGGCTCTTCCTTGATACTGGGACAGGTGGGTGTCCCTGTGACCCCATGGAAGAACTGAAGATACAGAGCCCAAGAGGATTGTAGCTCCGCAACTGGTACTGCCCCGAACCCCCAGCAGCCCCCATGGCACAGCAACAAGACCCAAGTTCCAAGTTCTAAGTTCCGAGTTCCCTGGTCTCCAGCGACACAGAAGCATCTTCCAAAGTGGCAAGCTTGCCCTTCTCTCTTCTCTTACATGGTCATTGTGGGAAGGGGCTTGAAGCCCTTCTCTAACCACCACCACCAAAGCCACTGCAGCCTTCTCCGCCTCCAAGCTGCCATAGTCGCTGGGAGTGGGCTGTGCTCGGCTTGGCTCCTTGGGAGGCTGGGGAGTGCAGCCGCATTCTCATGCGGCGCCTGGGAGACAGCCGCCCAAGACTAAGGCCACACCACCCTGAATGCCCCCAATCTTGTCTGATCTTGGAAGATAAGCTGGGTTGGGCCTGATTCGTACTTGGATGGGAGACCGCCTGGGAATACTGGGTGACGTAGCCTTTTTGTTTTTGTCTCTCTCTCCTTGTGGTGGCTTAGTATTCTTTTGTTTTTTATAATCCTCTCATTCTCCAAGAGAACTGCTTGGTTTCTTCCTGATTTTCCTTTTTTGTTTTTTTGTTTGTTTTTTTTTTTTAAGTCCAAATAGAGTAGGGTTAGGCTTTGGGTAGAAAATAGGAGAAAAATAGTGTACAATATCAGCGTTGTGCGCTTTAGACATGGTGCTGGAGAGGGAGTTGAGATTCCTATATCTTGATCTGTCCTTCAAGGCCTAAGGGCAGAGACCCAGGGCAGGCTAGGACACCTCCACCTATCCTCCCTGTGCACCCAGGAAACTGCCACTCCCCCAACACCTCCACAGCCCATCGTGACATCCTTCGATGTTAACCCACTTCTCAGAGGCCTCACACAGGCAGGAATCCAACGAGGTGGGGAAACACCGGAGTACTGATCCCAGAAACATGCAGGATACATGTTGTCTGTGTATTCGTGTGCCTGTGTGTCTGTCTGTCAATGTAGGAATGCTTGTGTTACAGTGTGCTTGTGTGCTAACCAGCCAGTGTTCCTCTCTCTCTCTCTCTCTCTCTCTCTCTCTCTCTCTCTCTCTCTCTCCTCCCTCCCTCCTTCCCCATGTGTGTGCGTTTGCATAGTCCCCAGGGGGAGTGCACGTTGAGAATCACAGTTGGCATTGGAAGGGGATGGCAGGTGGCCCTTGGCTCTTCCTTGATACTGGGACAGGTGGGTGGCCCTGTGACCCCATGGAAGGAACTGAAGATACAGAGCCCAAGAGGATTCTAGCTCCACAACTGTTACTAGCCCCCGAACCCCCAGCGGCCCCCCTGGCACAGCACCAAGACCCAAGTTCCAAGTTCTAAGTTCCTAGTTCCCTGGTCTCCAGCGACACAGGAGCATCTTCCAAGGTGCCAAGCTTGCCCTTCTCTCTTCTCTGACATGGGCATTGTGGGAGGGGGCTCGAAGCCCTTCTCTGACCATCACCACCAAAGCCGCTGCAGCCGCCGCTGCCGCCAAGCTGCCATAGTCACTGGGAGTGGGATGTGCTCGGCTGGGCTCCTTGGCAGGCCGGGGAGTGCAGCCGCATTCTCATGGGGCGCCTGGGGAGACAGCCGCCCAAGTCTAAGTCCACACCACCCTGAATGCGCCCGATCTCGTCTGATCTCGGAAGCTAAGCAGGGTCGGGCCTGGTTCGTACTTGGATGGGAGACCGCCTGGGAATACCGGGTGCCGTAGCCTTTTTGTTTTGTGTCTCTCTCTCCTTGTGGTGGCTTAGTATTCTTTTGTTTTTTATAATCCTCTCACTCTCCAAGAGAACTGGTTAGTTTCTTCCATGATTTTCCTTTTTGTTTTTTTGTTTTTTTTTTTTTTTAAGTCCGAATAGAGTAGGGTTAGGCTTTGGGTAGAAAATAGGAGAAAAATAGTGTACAATATCAGCATTGTGTGCTTTAGACATGGTGCTGGAGAGGGAGTTGAGATTCCTATATCTTGATCTGTCCTTCAAGGCATAAGGGCAGAGACCCAGCACAGGCTTGGACACCTCCAACTATCCTCCCTGTGCACCCAGGAAACTGCCACTCCCCCACACACCTCCGCAGCCCATCGTGACATTCTTTGATGTTAACCCACATCTCAGAGGCCTCACACAGGGATGAGTCCAACGAGGAGGGGAAACACCGGAGTAGTGATCCCAAAAACATGCAGGATACATGTTGTCTGTGTATTCGTGTGCCTGTGTGTCTGTCTGTCTATGTAGGAATGCTTGTGTACCAGTGTGATTGTGTGCTCACCAGCCAGTGTTCCTCTCTCTCTCTCTCTCTCTCTCTCTCTCTCTCTCTCTCTCTCTCTCTCTCCCTCCCTCCTTCCCCATGTGTGTGTGTTTGCATAGTCCCCAGGGGGAGTGCACGTTGAGAATCACAGGTTGGCATTGGAAGGGGAAGGCAGGTGGCTCTTGGCTCTTCCTTGATACTGGGACAGGTGGGTGGTACTGTGACCCCATAGAAGGAACTGAAGATACAGAGCCCAAGAGGATTCTAGCTCCAGATTGTTACACGCCCCAAATCCCCAGCAGTCCCCCTGGCACAGCAACAAGACCCAAGTTCAAAGTTCTAAGTTCCGAGTTCCCTGGTCTCCAGCGACCCAGGAGCATCTTCCAAGGTGCCAAGCTTGCCCTTCTCTCTTCTCTGACATGGTCATTGTGGGAAGGGGCTTGAAGCCCTTCTCTGACCATCACCACCAAAGCCGCTGCAGCTGCAGCTGCCGCCAAGCTGCCATAGTCGCTGGGAGTGGGATGTGCTAGGCTGGGCTCCTTGGCAGGCTGGGGAGTGCAGCCGCATTCTCATGGGGCGCCTGGGAGACAGTTGCCCAAGTCTAAGTCCACACCACCCTGAATGCGCCCGACCTTGTCTGATCTCGGAAGCTAAGCAGGGTTGGGCCTGGTTCGTACTTGGATGGGAGACCGCATGGGAATTCCGGGTGCCGTAGCCTTTTTGTTTTGTGTTTCTCTCTCCTTGTGGTGGCTTAGTGTTCTTTTATTTTTTATAACCCTCTCACTCTCCAAGAGAACTGGTTAGTTGCTTCCATGATTTTCCTTTTTGTTTTTTTGTTTTTTTTTTTTTAAGTCCGAATAGAGTAGGGTTAGTCTTTGGGGAGAAAATGGGAGAAAAATAGTGTACAATATCAGCATCGTGTGCTTTAGACATGGTGCTGGAGAGGGAGTTGAGATTCCTATATCTTGATCTGTCCTTCAAGGACTAAGGGCAGAGCACCAGCACAGGCTAGGACACCTCCACCTATCCTCCCTGTGCACCCAGGAACTGCCACTCCCCCAACACACCCGCAACCCACCGTGACACCCTTCGAAGTTAACCCACTGCTCAGAGGCCTCACACAGGCAGGAGTCCAACAGGAGGGGAAACACCGGAGTAGTGATCCCAGAAACATGCAGGATATTGTTGTCTGTGTATTCGTGTGCCTGTGTGCTGTCTGTCAATGTAGGAATGCTTGTGTTACAGCGTGCTTGTGTGCTCACCAGCCAGTGTTCCTCTCTCTCTCTCTGTCTCTCTCTCCCTCCCTCCTTTCCCAAGTGTGTGCCTTTGCATAGTCCCCAGGGGTAGTGCACGATGAGACTAAGAGTTGGCCGTGGAAGGGGAAGGCAGGTGGCCCTTGGCTCTTCCTTGATACTGGGACAGGTGGGTGGCCCTGTGACCCCATGGAAGGAACTGAAGATACAGAGCCCAAGAGGATTCTAGCTCTGCATCTGTTACCGCCCCCAGAGGCCCACAGTTTCCCTCCTGGCAAAGCAACAAGCCCCAAGTTCCAAGTTCTAAGTTCCAAGTTCCCTGGTCTCCAGCGACCCAGGAGCATCTTCCAAGGTGGCAAGCTTGCCCTTCTCTCTTCTCCGACATGGGCATTGTGGGAAGGGGCTCAAAGCCCTTCTCTGACCATCACCACCAAAGCCGCTGCAGCCGACCGCCCGCCGCCAAGCTGCCATAGATGTGGTAATGGGCTGTGCTCAGCTGGGCTCCTTGGCAGGCCGGGGAGTGCAGCCGCATTCTCATGGGGCGCCTGGGAGACAGCCGCCCAAGACTAAGGCCACACCACCCTGAATGCACCCGATCTTGTCTGATCTCGGAAGGTAAGCAGGGTCGGGCCTGGTTCGTACTTGGATGGGAGAGTGCCCGGGAATACCGGGTGCCGTAGCCTTTTTGTTTTGTGTCTCTCTCTCCTCGTGGTGGCTTAGTATTCTTTTGTTTTTTATAATCCTCTCACTCTCCAAGAGAATTGGTTGGTTTCTTCCTGATTTGCCTTTTTGTTTTTTTTTTTTTTTTTTTTTTAAGTCCGAATAGAGTAGGGTTAGTCTTTGGGTAGAAAATAGGAGAAAAATAGTGTACAATATCAGCGTTGTGCGCTTTAGACATGGTGCTGGAGAGGGAGTTGAGATTCATATATCTTGATCTGTCCTTCAAGGCCTAAGGGCAGAGAACCAGTGCAGGCTAGGAGACCTCCACCTATCCTCCCTGTGCACCCAGGAAACTGCCACTCCCCCAACACCTCCACAGCCCATCGTGACATTCTTTGATGTTAACCCACATCTCAGAGGCCTCACACAGGGATGAATCCAACGAGGAGGGGAAACACCGGAGTACTGATCCCAGAAACATGCAGGATACATGTTGTCTGTGTATTCGTGTGCCTGTGTGTCTGTCTGTCAATGTAGGAATGCTTGTGTACCAGTGTGCTTGTGTGCTCACCAGCCAGTGTTCCCTCTCTCTCTCTCTCTCTCTCTCTCTCTCTCTCTCTCTCTCTCTCTCTCTCTCCCTCCCTCCTTCCCCATGTGTGTGTGTTTGCATAGTCCCCAGGGGGAGTGCAAGTTGAGAATCAGAGTTGGCATTGGAAGGGGAAAGCAGGTGGCCCTTGGCTCTTCCTTGATACTGGGACAGGTGGGTGGTGCTGTGACCCCATAGAAGGAACTGAAGATACAGAGCCCAAGAGGATTCTAGCTCCACAATTGTTACCGCCCCGAATCCCCAGCGGCCCCCCTGGCACAGCAACAAGACCCAAGTTCCAAGTTCTATGTTCCGAGTTCCCTGGTCTCCAGCGACCCAGGAGCATCTTCCAAGGTGCCAAGCTTGCCCTTCTCTCTTCTCTGACATGGGAATTGTGGGAAGGGGCTCGAAGCCCTTCTCTGACTATCACCACCAAAGCCGCTGCAGCTGCCACGCTGCCGCCAAGCTGCCATAGTCGCTGGGAGTGGGATGTGGTAGGCTGGGCTCCTTGGCAGGCTGGGGAGTGTAGCCGCAGTCTCATGGGGCGCCTGGGAGACAGTTGCCCAAGTCTAAGGCCACACCACCCTGAATGCGCCCGATCTTGTCTGATCTCGGAAGCTAAGCAGGGTTGGGCCTGGTTCGTACTTGGATGGGAGACCGTATGGGAATTCCGGGTGCCGTAGCCTTTTTGTTTTTTGTCTCTCTCTCCTTGTGGTGGCTTAGTATTCTTTTGTTTTTTATAATCCTCTCACTCTCCAAGAGAACTGGTTGGTTTCTTCCTGATTTTCCTTTTTTGTTTTTTTGTTTGTTTTTTTTTTTAAGTCCAAATAGAGTAGGGTTAGGCTTTGGGTAGAAAATAGGAGAAAAATAGTGTACAATATCAGCATTGTGTGCTTTAGACATGGTGCTGGAGTGGGAGTTGAGATTCCTATATCTTGATCTGTCTTTCGAGGTCTAAGGGCAGAGACCCAGCGCAGGCTAGGACACCTCCACCTATCCTCCCTGAGCACCCAGGAAACTGCCAATCCCCCCACACCCGCAGCCCATAGTGACATCCTTCGAAGTTAACCCACTTCTCAGAGGCCTCACACAGGCAGGAGTCCAACGAGGAGGAGAAACACCAGAGTAGTGATCCCAGAAGTATGCAGGATACATGTTGTCTGTGTATTCGTGTGCCTGTGTGTCTGTCTGTCTATGTAGGAATGCTTGTGTACCAGTGTGCTTGTGTGCTCACCTGCCAGTGTCTCTCTCTCTCTCTCTCTCTCTCTCTCTCTCTCTCTCTCTCTCTCCCTCCCTCCCTCCTTCCCCATGTGTGTGTGTTTGCATAGTCCCCAGGGGGAGTGCACGTTGAGAATCAGAGTTGGCATGGAAGAGGAAGGCAGGTGGCCCTTGGCTCTTCCTTGATACTGGGACAGGTGGGTGGCCCTGTGACCCCATGGAAGGAACTGAAGATACAGAGCCCAAGAGGATTCTAGCTCCTCAACTGTTACCAGCCCCGAACCCCCAGTGTCCCCCCAGGCACAGCAACAAGACCAAAGTTCCATGTTCTAAGTTCCGAGTTCCCTGGTCTCCAGCGACGCAGGAGCATCTTCCAAGGTGCCAAGCTTGCCCTTCTCTCTTCTCCGACATGGGCATTGTGGGAAGGGACTCGAAGCCCTTCTCTGACCATCACCACCAAAGCCGCTGCAGCCGCCACGCTGCCGCCAAGCTGCCATAGTCGCTGGGAGTGGGATGTGCTAGGCTGGGCTCCTTGGCAGGCTGGGGAGTGCAGCCGCAGTCTCATGGGGCGCCTGGGAGACAGCCGCCCAAATCTAAGACCACACCACCCTGAATGCGCCCGATCTAGTCTGATCTTGGAAGCTGAGCAGGGTCGGGCCTGGTTCGTACTTGGATGGGAGATCGCCTGGGAATACCCGGTGCCGTAGCCTTTTTGTTTTGTGTCTCTCTCTCCTTGTTGTGGCTTAGGATTCTTTTGTTTTTTATAATCCTCTCACTCTCCAAGAGAACTGGTTGGTTTCTTCCTGATTTTCCTTTTTTGTTTTTTTTGTTTGTTTTTTTTTTTTAAGTCCAAATAGTGTAGGGTTAGGCTTTGGGTAGAAAATAGGAGAAAAATAGTGTACAATATCAGCATTGTGCGCTTTAGACATGGTGCTGGAGAGGGAGTTGAGATTCCTATATATTGATCTGACCTTCAAGGCCTAAGGACAGAGACCCAGAGCAGGCTAGGACACCTCCACCTATCCTCCCTGTGAACCCAGGAAACTGCCAATCCCCCACACATCTCCACAGCCCATCGTGACATCCTTCGAAGTTAACCCACTTCTCAGAGGCCTCACACAGGCAGGAGTCCAACGAGGAGGGGTAACACCGGAGTAGTGATCCCAGAAACATGCAGGATACATGTTGTCTGTGTATTCGTGTGCCTGTGTGTCCGTCTGTCTATGTAGGAATGCTTGTGTCCCAGTGTGCTTGTGTGCTAACCAGCCAGTGTTCCTCTCTCTCTCTCTCTCTCTCTCTCTCTCTCTCTCTCTCTCTCTCTCTCCTCCCTCCCTCCTTCCCCATGTGTGTGCGTTTGCATAGTCCCCAGGGGGAGTGCACGTTGATAATCAGAGTTGGACATTGGAAGGGGAAGGCAGGTGGCCCTTGGCTCTTCCTTGATACTGGGACAGGTGGGTGGCCCTGTGACCCCATGGAAGGAACTGAAGATACAGAGCCCAAGAGGATTCTAGCTCCTCAACTGTTACCAGCCCCGAACCCCCAGCGGCCCCCTGGCACAGCACCAAGACCCAAGTTCAAAGTTCTAAGTTCCGAGTTCCCTGGTCTCCAGCGACACAGGAGCATCTTCCAAGGTGGCAAGCTTGCCCTTCTCTCTTCTCTGACATGGGCAATGAGGGAAGAGACTCGAAGCCCTTCTCTGACCATCACCACAAAAGCCGCTGCAGCCACCGCAGCTGCCAAGCTGCCATAGTCGCTGGGAGTGGGATGTGCTAGGCTGGGCTCCTTGGCAGGCTGGGCAGTGCAGCCGCATTCTCATGGGGCGCCTGGGAGACAGTCGCCCAAGTCTAAGGCCACACCACCCTGAATGCGCCCGATATCGTCTGATCTGGGAAGCTAAGCAGGGTTGGGCCTGGTTCGTACTTGGATGGGAGATCGCCTGGGAATACCGGGTGCCGTAGCCTTTTTGTTTTGTGTCTCTCTCTCCTTGTGGTGGCTTAGTGTTCTTTTGTTTTTTATAATCCTCTCACTCTCCAAGAGAACTGGTTAGTTTCTTCCATGATTTTCCTTTTTTGTTTTTTTGTTTTTTTTTTTTTTTAAGTCCGAATAGAGTAGGGTTAGTCTTTGGGTAGAAAATAGGAGAAAAATAGTGTACAATATCAGCATTGTGTGCTTTAGACATGGTGCTGGAGAGGGAGTTGAGATTCCTATATCTTGATCTGTCCTTCAAGGCCTAAGGGCAGAGACCCAGCGCAGGCTAGGACACCTCCACCTATCCTCCCTGTGAACCCAGGAAACTGCCAATCCCCCACACATCTCCACAGCCCACCGTGACATCCTTCGAAGTTAACCCACTTCTCAGAGGCCTCACACAGGCAGGAATCCAACGAGGAGGGGAAACACCCGGAGTACTGATCCCAGAAACATGCAGGATACATGTTGTCTGTGTATTCGTGTGCCTGTGTGTCTGTCTGTCAATGTAGGAATGCTTGTGTTACCAGTGTGCTTGTGTGCTAACCAGCCAGTGTTCCCCTCTCTCTCTCTCTCTCTCTCTCTCTCTCTCTCTCTCTCTCTCTCTCTCCCTCCCTCCTTCCCCATGTGTGTGCGTTTGCATAGTCCCCAGGGGGAGTGCACGATGAGAATCACAGTTGGCATTGGAAGGGGAAGGCAGGTGGCCCTTGGCTCTTCCTTGATACTGGGACAGGTGGGTGGCCCTGTGACCCCATGGAAGGAACTGAAGATACAGAGCCCAAGAGGATTCTAGCTCCGCAACTGTTACTAGCCCCGAACCCCCAGCGGCCCCCTTGGCACAGCAACAAGACCCAAGTTCCAAGTTCTAAGTTCCGAGTTCCCTGGTCTCCAGCGACACAGGAGCATCTTCCAAAGTGCCAAGCTTGCCCTTCTCTCTTCTCTGACATGGGCATTGTGGGAAGGAGCTCGAAGCACTTCGCTGACCATCACCACCAAAGCCGCTGCAGCCACCGCCAGCCGCCAAGCTGCCATAGTTGCTGGAAGTGGGCTGTGCTCGGCTGGGCTCCTTGGCAGGCCGGGGAGTGCAGCCGCAGTCTCATGGGGCGCCTGGGAGACAACCGCCCAAGTCTAAGTCCACACCACCCTGAATGCGCCCAATCTTGTCTGATCTCGGAAGCTAAGCAGGGTCGGGTCTGGTTCGTACTTGGATGGGAGACCGCCTGGGAATACCGGGTGCTGTAGCCTTTTTGTTTTGTGTCTCTCTCTCCTTGTGGTGGCTTAGTATTCTTTTGTTTTTTATAATCCTCTCATTCTGCAAGAGAACTGGTTAGTTTCTGCCATGATTTTCCTTTTTTGTTTTTTTGTTTGTTTTTTTTTTTTAAGTCCAAATAGAGTAGGGTTAGGCTTTGGGTAGAAAATAGGAGAAAAATAGTGTACAATATCAGCATTGTGTGCTTTAGACATGGTGCTGGAGAGGGAGTTGAGATTCCTATATCTTGATGTGTCCTTCAAGGCCTAAGGGCAGAGACCCAGCACAGGCTAGGACACCTCCACCTATCCTCCCTGTGAACCCAGGAATCTGCCAATCCCCCAACACCTCCGCAGCCCATCGTGACATCCTTCGATGTTAACCCACTGCTCAGAGGCCTCACACAGGCTGGAGTCCAACGAGGAGGGGAAACACCAGAGTAGTGATCCCAGAAACATGCAGGATACATGTTGTCTGTGTATTCGTGTGCCTGTGTGTCTGTCTGTCAATATAGGAATGCTTGTGTTCCAGTGTGCTTGTGTGCAAACCAGGCAGTGTTCCTCTCTCTCTCTCTCTCTCTCTCTCTCTCTCTCTCTCTCTCTCTCTCTCTCTCCCCTCCCTCCCTCCTTCCCCATGTGTGTGCGTTTGCATAGTCCCCAGGGGGGAGTGCACGATGAGAATCACAGTTGGCCATGGAAGGGGAAGGCAGGTGGCCCTTGGCTCTTCCTTGATACTGGGACAGGTGGGTGGCCCTGTGACCCCATGGAAGGAACTGAAGATACAGAGCCCAAGAGGATTGTAGCTCCAGAACTGGTACAGCCCCCAAACCCCCAGCGTCCCTCCAGGCACAGCAACAAGACCCAAGTTCAAAGTTCTAAGTTCCGAGTTCCCTTGTCTCCAGAGACACAGGAGCATCTTCCAAGGTGCCAAGCTTGCCCTTCTCTCTTCTCCGACATGGCCATTTTGGGAAGGGACTCGAAGCCCTTCTCTGACCACCACCACCAAAGCTGCTGCAGCTGCCACCGCCAGCCGCCAAGCTGCCATAGTCACTGGTAATGGGCTGTGCTCAGCTGGGCTCCTTGGCAGGCCCGGGAGTGCAGCCGCAGTCTCATGGGGCTCCTGGGAGACAGCCGCCCAAGTCTAAGGCCACACCACCCTGAACGCCCCGATCTAGTCTGATCTCGGAAGCTAAGCAGGGTTGGGCCTGGTTCGTACTTGGATGGGAGACCGCCTGGGAATACCGGGTGCCGTAGCCTTTTTGTTTTGTGTCTCTCTCTCCTTGTTGTGGCTTAGGGTTCTTTTGTTTTTTTAAAACCCTCTCACTCTCCAAGATAACTGGTTAGTTTCTTCCATGATTTTCCTTTTTTGTTTTTTTGTAGTTTTTTTTTTTTTTTTTAAGTCCGAATAGAGTAGGGTTAGTCTTTGGGTAGAAAATAGGAGAAAAAATAGTGTACAATATCAGCGTTGTGTGCTTTAGACATGGTGCTGGAGAGGGAGTTGAGATTCCTATATCTTGATCTGTCCTTCAAGGCCTAAGGGCAGAGACCCAGCACAGGCTTGGAAACCCCCACCTATCCTCCCTGTGAACCCAGGAATCTGACAATCCCCCACACACACGCAGCCCACCGTGACATCCTTCGAAGTTAACCCACTGCTCAGAGGCCTCACACAGGCTGGAGTCCAACGAGGAGGGGAAACACCGGAGTAGTGATCCCAGAAAAATGCAGGATACATGTTGTCTGTGTATTCGTGTGCCTGTGTGTCTGTCTGTCAATGTAGGAATGCTTGTGTTACAGCGTGCTTGTGTGCAAACCAGGCAGTGTTCCTCTCTCTCTCTCTCTCTCTCTCTCTCTCTCTCTCTCTCTCTCTCTCTCTCTCTCTCCCTCCCTCCTTCCCCAAGTGTGTGCGTTTTCATAGTCCCCAGGGGGAGTGCACGATGAGACTCAGAGTTGGCCATGGAAGGGGAAGGCAGGTGGCCCTTGGCTCTTCCTTGATACTGGGACAGGTGGGTGGCCCTGTGACCCCATGGAAGGAACTGAAGATACAGAGCCCAAGAGGATTCTAGCTCCAGAACTGTTATTGCCCCCAAACCCCCAGCGTCCCTCCAGGCACAGCAACAATACCCAAGTTCCATGTTCTAAGTTCCGAGTTCCTTGTCTCCAGCGACCCAGGAGCATCTTCCAAGGTGCCAAGCTTGCCCTTATCTCTTCTCCGACATGGCCATTTTGGGAAGGGACTCGAAGCCCTTCTCTGACCATCACCACCAAAGCCGCTGCAGCTGCCACCGCCAGCCGCCAAGCTGCCATTGTCACTGGTAATGGGCTGTGCTCGGCTGGGCTCCTTGGCAGGCCCGGCAGTGTAGCAGCAGGCTCATGGGTCGCCTGGGAGACAGCCGCCCAAGTCTAAGGCCACACAACCCTGAACGCGCCGATCTAGTCTGATCTCGGAAGCTAAGCAGGGTTGGGCCTGGTTCGTACTTGGATGGGGACTGCCTGGGAATACCGGGTGCCGTAGCCTTTTTGTTTTGTGTCTCTCTCTCCTTGTTGTGGCTTAGGATTCTTTTGTTTTTTAAAACCCTCTCACTCTCCAAGAGAACTGGTTAGTTTCTTCCATGAATTTCCTTTTTTGTTTTTTTGTAGGTTTTTTTTTTTTTTTAAGTCCGAATAGAGTAGGGTTAGTCTTTGGGTAGAAAATAGGAGAAAAAATAGTGTACAATATCAGCATTGTGTGCTTTAGACATGGTGCTGGAGAGGGAGTTGAGATTCCTATATCTTGATCTGTCCTTCAAGGCCTAAGGGCAAAGACCCAGCACAGGCTAGGACACCCCCACCTATCCTCCCTGTGCACCCAGGAAACTGCCAATCCCCCACACACACGCAGCCCACAGTGACATCCTTCGAAGTTAACCCACTGCTCAGAGGCCTCACACAGGCTGGAGTCCAACGAGGAGGGGAAACACCGGAGTAGTGATCCCAGAAACATGCAGGATACATGTTGTCTGTGTATTCGTGTGCCTGTGTGTCTGTCCGTCAATGTAGGAATGCTTGTGTTACAGCGTGCTTGTGTGCAAACCAGGCAGTGTTCCTCTCTCTCTCTCTCTCTCTCTCTCTCTCTCTCTCTCTCTCTCTCTCTCTCTCTCTCCCTCGCCCTCCATCATTCCCCATGTGTGTGCTTTTTCATAGTCCCCAGGGGGAGTGCACGATGATACTCAGTGTTGGCCATGGAAGGGGAAGGCAGGTGGCTCTTGGCTCTTCCTTGATACTGGGACAGGTGGGTGGCCCTGTGACCCCATGGAAGGAACTGAAGATACAGAGCCCAAGAGGATTCTAGCTCCAGAACTGTTACAGGCCCCAAATCCCCAGCGTCCCTCCAGGCACAGCAACAATACCCAAGTTCAAAGTTCTAAGTTCCGAGTTCCCTGGTCTCCAGAGACCCAGGAGCATCTTCCAAGGTGCCAAGCTTGCCTTTCTCCCTTCTCCGACATGGGCATTTTGGGAAGGGGCTCGAAGCCCTTCTCTGACCATCACCACCAAAGCTGCTGCAGCTACCACCGCCAGCTGCCAAGCTGCCATTGTCACTGGTAATGGTCTGTGCTCGGCTGGGCTCTTTGGCTGGCCCGGCAGTGCAACCGCAGGCTAATGGGGCGCCTGGGAGACAGCCGCCCAAGTCTAAGGCCACACCACCCTGAACGCGCCTATCTAGTCTGATCTCGGAAGCTAAGCAGGGTTGGGCCTGGTTCGTACTTGGATGGGAGACCGCCTGGGAATACCGGGTGCAGTAGCCTTTTTGTTTTGTGTCTCTCTCTCCTTGTGGTGGCTTAGTGTTCTTTTGTTTTTTATAATCCTCTCACTCTCCAAGAGAACTGGTTAGTTTCTTCCATGAATTTCCTTTTTTGTTTTTTTGTAGGTTTTTTTTTTTTAAGTCCGAATAGAGTAGGGTTAGTCTTTGGGTAGAAAATAGGAGAAAAATAGTGTACAATATCAGCATTGTGTGCTTTAGACATGGTGCTGGAGAGGGAGTTGAGATTCCTATATCTTGATCTGTCCTTCAAGGCCTAAGGGCAAAGGCCCAGCAGAGGCTAGGACACCCCCACCTATCCTCCCTGTGCACCCAGGAAACTGCCAATCCCCCACACACACGCAGCCCACCGTGACATCCTTCGAAGTTAACCCACTGCTCAGAGGCCTCACACAGGCTGGAGTCCAACGAGGAGGGGAAACACCGGAGTAGTGATCCCAGAAACATGCAGGATACATGTTGTCTGTGTATTCATGTGCCTGTGTGTCTGTAAGTCAATGTAGGAATGCTTGTGTTACAGCGTGCTTGTGTGCAAACCAGCCAGTGTTCCTCTCTCTCTCTCTCTCTCTCTCTCTCTCTCTCTCTCTCTCTCTCTCTCTCTCCTCCCTCCCTCCTTCCCCAAGTGTGTGCGTTTTCATAGTCCGCAGGGGGAGTGAATGATGAGACTCAGAGTTGGCCATGGAAGGGGAAGGCAGGTGGCCCTTGGCTCTTCCTTGATACTGGGACAGGTGGGTGGCCCTGTGACCCCATGGAAGGAACTGAAGATACAGAGCCCAAGAGGATTCTAGCTCCAGAACTGTTACCGCCCCCAAACCCCCAGTGTCCCTCCAGGCAAAGCAACAAGACCCAAGTTCCAAGTTCTAAGTTCCGAGTTCCCTGGTCTCCAGCGACCCAGGAGCATCTTCCAAGGTGCCAAGCTTGCCCTTCTATCTTCTCCGACATGGGCATTGTGGGAAGGGGCTGGAAGCCCTTCTCTGACCATCACCACCAAAGCCGCAGCAGCCGCCACCGCCAGCCACCAAGCTGCCATTGTCACTGGTATGGGCTGTGCTCAGCTGGGCTCCTTGGCAGGCCGGGCAGTGCTGCCACAGGCTAATGGGGCGCCTGGAAGACAGCCGCCCAAGTCTAAGGCCACACCACCCTGAACGTGTCCGATCTAGTCTGATCTCGGAAGGTAAGCATGGTTGGGCCTGGTTCGTATTTGGATGGGGTCTGCCTCGGAATACCGGGTGCAGTAGCCTTTTTGTTTTGTGTCTCTCTCTCCTTGTGGTGGCTTAGTATTCTTTTGTTTTTTATACTCCTCTCACTCTCCAAGAGAACTGGTTAGTTTCTCCCATGAATTTCCTTTTTTGTTTTTTTGTAGGTTTTTTTTTTTAAGTCCGAATAGAGTAGGGTTAGTCTTTGGGTAGAAAATAGGAGAAAAATAGTGTACAATATCAGCATTGTGTGCTTTAGACATGGTTCTGGAGAGGGAGTTTAGATTCCTATATCTTGATCTGTCCTTCAAGGCCTAAGGGCAAAGAACCAGCACAGGCTAGGACACCCCCACCTATCCTCCCTGTGCACCCAGGAAACTGCCAATCCCCCCCACACACGCAGCCCACCGTGACATCCTTCGAAGTTAACCCACTACTCAGAGGCCTCACACAGGCTGGAGTCCAACGAGGAGGGAAAACACCGGAGTAGTGATCCCAGAAACATGCAGGATACATGTTGTCTGTGTATTCATGTGCCTGTGTGTTTGTCCGTCAATGTAGGAATGCTTGTGTTACAGC
The DNA here is from genome assembly GCA_030556225.1 of Cricetiscus sungorus. Classification (NCBI taxonomy): domain Eukaryota; kingdom Metazoa; phylum Chordata; class Mammalia; order Rodentia; family Cricetidae; genus Cricetiscus; species Cricetiscus sungorus. Next base: position 141,616 of record JANBXA010000490.1, read on the forward strand.
GTGCTTGTGTGCAAACCAGGCAGTGTTCCTCTCTCTCTCTCTCTCTCTCTCTCTCTCTCTCTCTCTCTCTCTCTCTCTCTCTCTCTCTCTCTTCTCCCTCCCTCCTTCCCCATGTGTGTGCGTTTTCATAGTCCCCAGGGGGAGTGCACCATGAGACTCAGAGTTGGCCATGGAAGGGGAAAGAAGGTGGCTCTTGGCTCTTCCTTGATACTGGGACAGGTGGGTGGCCCTGTGACCCCATGGAAGGAACTGAAGATACAGAGCCCAAGAGGATTCTAGCTCCAGAACTGTTACCGGCCCCAAACCCCCAGCGTCCTTCCAGGCACAGCAACAATACCCAAGTTCCAAGTTCTAAGTTCCGATTTCCCTGGTCTCCAGCGACCCAGGAGCATCTTCCAAGGTGCCAAGCTTGCCCTTTTCTCTTCTCTGACATGGGCATTGTGGGAAGGGGCTCGCAGCCCTTCTCGGACTATCACCACCAAACCCGCTGCAGCCGCCACTGCCAGCCGCCAACCTGCCATTGTCACGGGTAATGGGCTGTGGTCGGCTGGGTTCCTTGGCAGGCCCGGCAGTGTAGCAGCAGGCTCATGGGGCGCCTGGGAGACAGCCGCCCATGTCTAAGGCCACACCACCCTGAAGGCGCCAATCTAGTCTGATCTCGGAAGCTAAGCAGGGTTGGGCCTGGTTCGTACTTGGATGGGAGACTGCCTGGGAATACCGGGTGCAGTAGCCTTTTTGTTTTGTGTCTCTCTCTCCTTGTGGTGGCTTAGTATTCTTTTGTTTTTTATAATGCTCTCACTCTCCAAGAGAACTGGTTAGTTTCTCCCATGAATTTCCTTTTTTGTTTTTTTGTAGGTTTTTTTTTTTAAGTCCGAATAGAGTAGGGTTAGTCTTTGGGTAGAAAATAGGAGAAAAATAGTGTACAATATCAGCATTGTGTGCTTTAGACATGGTGCTGGAGAGGGAGTTGAGATTCCTATATCTTGATCTGCCCTTCAAGGCCTAAGGGCAAAGACCCAGCACAGTCTAGGACACCCCCACCTATCCTCCCTGTGCACCCAGGACACTGCCAATCCCCCCACACACACGCAGCCCACCGTGACATCCTTCGAAGTTAACCCACTGCTCAGAGGCCTCACACAGGCTGGAGTCCAACGAGGAGGGGAAACACCAGAGTAGTGATCCCAGAAACATGCAGGATACATGTTGTCTGTGTATTCGTGTGCCTGTGTGTCTGTCTGTCTATGTAGGAATGCTTGTGTTACAGCGTGCTTGTGTGCAAACCAGCCATTGTTCCTCTCTGTCTCTCTGTCTCTCTCTCTCTCTCTCTCTCTCTCTCTCTCTCTCTCTTCTCTCTCCCTCCCTCCTTCCCCAAGTGTGTGCGTTTTCATAGTCCCCAGGGTGAGTGCATGATGAGACTCAGAGTTGGCCATGGAAGGGGAAGGCAGGTGGCCTTTGGCTCTTCCTTGATACTGGGACAGGTGGGTGGCCCTGTAACCCCATGGAAGGAACTGAAGATACAGAGCCCAAGAGGATTCTAGCTCCAGAACTGTTACCGCCTCCAAACCTCCAGCGTCCCCCCAAGGCACAGCAACAATACCCAAGTTCAAAGTTCTAAGTTCCGAGTTCCCTGGTCACCAGCGACGCAGGAGCATCTTCCAAGGTGCCAAGCTTGCCCTTCTCCCTTCTCCGACATGGGCATTTTGGGAAGGGACTCGAAGCCCTTCTCTGACCATCACCACCAAAGCTGATGCAGCTACCACCGCCAGCTGCCAAGCTGCCATTGTCACTGGTAATGGTCTGTGCTCGGCTGGGCTCCTTGGCAGGCCCGGCAGTGTAGCAGCAGGCTCATGGGTCTCCTGGGAGACAGCATCCCAAGTCTAAGTCCACACAACCCTGATCGCCCCAATCTAGTCTGATCTCGGAAGCTAAGCAGGGTTGGGCCTGGTTCGTACTTGGATGGGATACCGCCTGGGAATACCGGGTGCAGTAGCCTTATTGTTTTGTGTCTCTCTCTCCTTGTTGTGGCTTAGGGATCTTTTGTTTTTTAAAACCCTCTCACTCTCCAAGATAACTGGTTAGTTTCTTCCATGATTTTCCTTTTTTTTTTTTTTGTAGGTTTTTTTTTTTTTTTTAAGTCCGAATAGAGTAGGGTTAGTCTTTGGGTAGAAAATAGGAGAAAAAAATTGTACAATATCAGCATTGTGTGCTTTAGACATGGTTCTGGAGAGGGAGTTGAGATTCCTATATCTTGATCTGCCCTTCAAGGCCTAAGGGCAAAGACCCAGCACAGGCTTGGAAACCCCCACCTATCCTCCCTGTGAACCCAGGAATCTGACAATCCCCCACACACACGCAGCCCACCGTGACATCCTTCGAAGTTAACCCACTGCTCAGAGGCCTCACACAGGCTGGAGTCCAACGAGGAGGGGAAACACCGCAGTAGTGATCCCAGAAACATGCAGGATACATGTTGTCTGTGTATTCGTGTGCCTGTGTGTCTGTCTGTCAATGTAGGAATGCTTGTGTTACAGCGTGCTTGTGTGCAAACAAGGCAGTGTTCCTCTCTCTTTCTCTCTCTCTCTCTCTCTCTCTCTCTCTCTCTCTCTCTCTCTCTCTCCTCTCGCCCTCCCTCATTCCCCATGTGTGTGCGTTTTCATAGTCCCCAGGGGGAGTGCACGATGATACTCAGAGTTGGACATGGAAGGTGAAGGCAGGTGGCTCTTGGCTCTTCCTTGATACTGGGACAGGTGGGTGGCCATGTGACCCCATGGAAGGAACTGAAGATACAGAGCCCAAGAGGATTCTAGCTCCAGAACTGTTACAGGCCCCAAATCCCCAGCGTCCCTCCAGGCACAGCAACAATACCCAAGTTCAAAGTTCTAAGTTCCGCGTTCCCTGGTCGCCAGCGACACAGGAGCATCTTCCAAGAGGCCAAGCTTGCCCTTCTCCCTTCTCCGACATGGGCATTTTGGGAACGGACTCGAAGCCCTTCTCTGACCATCACCACCAAAGCCGCTGCAGCTACCACCGCCAGCTGCCAAGCTGCCATTGTCACTGGTAATGGTCTGTGCTCGGCTGGGCTCCTTGGCTGGCCCGGCAGTGCAGCCGCAGGCTCATGGGGCGCCTGGGAGACAGCCGCCCAAGTCTAAGGCCACACCACCCTGAACGCACCTATCTAGTCTGATCTGGGAAGCTAAGCAGGGTTGGGCCTGGTTCGTACTTGGATGGGAGACCGCCTGGGAATACCGGGTGCAGTAGCCTTTTTGTTTTGTGTCTCTCTCTCCTTGTTGTGGCTTAGGGTTCTTTTGTTTTTTAAAACCCTCTCACTCTCCAAGATAACTGGTTAGTTTCTTCCATGATTTTCCTTTTTTTTTTTTTGTAGGTTTTTTTTTTTTTTAAGTCTGAATAGAGTAGGGTTAGTCTTTGGGTAGAAAATAGGAGAAAAAAATTGTACAATACCAGCATTGTGTGCTTTAGACATGGTGCTGGAGAGGGAGGTGAGAATCCTATATCTTGATCTGTCCTTCAAGGCATAAGGGCAAAGACCCAGCACAGGCTTGGAAACCCCAACATATCCTCCCTGTGAACTCAGGAAACTGACAATCCCCCACACACACGCAGCCCACCGTGTCATCCTTCGAAGTTAACCCACTGCTCAGAGGCCTCACACAGGCTGGAGTCCAACGACGAGGGGAAACACTGGAGTAGTGATCCCAGAAACATGCAGGATACATGTTGTCTGTGTATTCATGTGCCTGTGTGTCTGTACGTCAATGTAGGAATACTTGTGTTACAGCGTGCTTGTGTGCAAACCAGGCAGTGTTCCTCTCTCTCTCTCTCTCTCTCTCTCTCTCTCTCTCTCTCTCTCTCTCTCTCCCTCTCTCCCTCCCTCCTTCCCCATGTGTGTGCGTTTTCATAGTCCCCAGGGGGAGTGCATGATGAGACTCAGAGTTGGCCATGGAAGGGGAAGGCAGGTGGCTCTAGCTCTTCCTTGATACTGCGACAGGTGGGTGGCCCTGTGACCCCATGGAAGGAACTGAATATACAGTGCCCAAGAGGATTCTAGCTCCAGAACTGTTACTGGCCCCAAACCCCCAGGGTCCCTCCAGGCACAGCAACAATACCCAAGTTCCAAGTTCTAAGTTCCGAGTTCCCTGGTCTCGAGCGACCCAGGAGCATCTTCCATGGTGCCAAGCTTGCCGTTCTCCCTTCTCCGACATGGGTATTTTGGGAAGGAGCTCGAAGCCCTTCTCTGACCATCACCACCAAACCCGCTGCAGCCGCCACCGCCAGCCGCCAAGCTGCCATTGTCACTGGTAATGGGCTGTGCTCGGCTGGGCTCCTTGGCAGGCCCGGCAGTGTAGCAGCAGGCTCATGGGTCTCCTGGGAGACAGCATCCCAAGTCTAAGTCCACACAACCCTGATCGCGCCAATCTAGTCTGATCTTGGAAGCTAAGCAGGGTTGGGCCTGGTTCGTACTTGGATGGGAGACCGCCTGGGAATACCGGGTGCAGTAGCCTTATTGTTTTGTGTCTCTCTCTCCTTGTTGTGGCTTAGGGTTCTTTTGTTTTTTAAAACCCTCTCACTCTCCAAGATAACTGGTTAGTTTCTTCCATGATTTTCCTTTTTTGTTTTTTTGTAGGTTTTTTTTTTTTTTAAGTCCGAATAGAGTAGGGTTAGTCTTTGGGTAGAAAATAGGAGAAAAAAATTGTACAATATCAGCATTGTGTGCTTTAGACATGGTGCTGGAGAGGGAGTTGAGATTCCTATATCTTGATCTGTCCTTCAAGGCATAAGGACAAAGACCCAGCACAGGCTAGGAAACCCCCACCTATCCTCCCTGTGAACCCAGGAATCTGACAATCCCCCACACACACGCAGCCCACCGTGACATCCTTCGAAGTTAACCCACTGCTCAGAGGCCTCACACAGGCTGGAGTCCAACGAGGAGGGGAAACACCGGAGTAGTGATCCCAGAAACATGCAGGATACATGTTGTCTGTGTATTCGTGTGCCTGTGGTCTGTCTGTCAATGTAGGAATGCTTGTGTTACAGCGTGCTTGTGTGCAAACCAGGCAGTGTTCCTCTCTCTTTCTCTCTCTCTCTCTCTCTCTCTCTCTCTCTCTCTCTCTCTCTCTCTCTCCCTCTCGCCCTCCCTCATTCCCCATGTGTGTGCGTTTTCATAGTCCCCAGGGGGAGTGCACGATGATACTCAGAGTTGGACATGGAAGGTGAAGGCAGGTGGCTCTTGACTCTTCTTTGATACTGGGACAGGTGGGTGGCCATGTGACCCCATGGAAGGAACTGAAGATACAGAGCCCAAGAGGATTCTAGCTCCAGAACTGTTACAGGCCCCAAATCCCCAGCGTCCCTCCAGGCACAGCAACAATACCCAAGTTCAAAGTTCTAAGTTCCGAGTTCCCTGGTCTCCAGAGACCCAGGAGCATCTTCCAAGGTGCCAAGCTTGCCCTTCTCCCTTCTCCGACATGGGCATTTTGGGAACGGGCTCGAAGCCCTTCTCTGACTATCACCACCAAAGCCGCTGCAGCTGCCACCGCCAGCCGCCAAGCTGCCATTGTCACTGGTAATGGGCTGTGCTCGGCTGGGCTCCTTGGCAGGCCCGGCAGTGTAGCAGCAGGCTCATGGGGCGCCTGGGAGACAGCCGCCCAAGTCTAAGGCCACACCACCCTGAACGCGCCTATCTAGTCTGATCTCGGAAGCTAAGCAGGGTTGGGCCTGGTTCGTACTTGGATGGGAGACCGCCTGGGAATACCGGGTGCAGTAGCCTTTTTGTTTTGTGTCTCTCTCTCCTTGTTGTGGCTTAGGGTTCTTTTGTTTTTTAAAACCCTCTCACTCTCCAAGAGAACTGGTTAGTTTCTTCCATGAATTTCCTTTTTTGTTTTTTTGTAGGTTTTTTTTTTTTTTTTTTTAAGTCCGAATAGAGTAGGGTTAGTCTTTGGGTAGAAAATAGGAGAAAAAAATTGTACAATATCAGCATTGTGTGCTTTAGACATGGTTCTGGAGAGGGAGTTGAGATTCCTATATCTTGATCTGTCCTTCAAGGCATAAGGGCAAAGACCCAGCACAGGCTTGGAAACCCCAACCTATCCTCCCTGTGAACTCAGGAAACTGACAATCCCCCACAAACACGCAGCCCACCGTGATATCCTTGGAAGTTAACCCACTGCACTGAGGCCTCACACAGGCCGGAGTCCAACGAGGAGGGGAAACACCGGAGTAGTGATCCCAGAAACATGCAGGATACATATTGTCTGTGTATTCATGTGCCTGTGTGTCGTCTGTCTATGTACGAATGCTTGTGTTACAGCGTGCTTGTGTGCAAACCAGCCAGTGTTCCTCTCTCTCTCTCTCTCTCTCTCTCTCTCTCTCTCTCTCTCTCTCCCCCTCCTTCCCTCCCTCCTTACCCATGTGTGTGCGTTTTCATAGTCCCCAGGGGGAGTGCACGATGAGACTCAGATTTGGCCATGGAAGGGGAAGGCAATTGGCCCTTGGCTCTTCCTTGATACTGGGACAGGTGGGTGGCCCTGAGACCCCATGGAAGGAATTGAAGATACAGAGCCCAAGAGGATTCTAGCTCCAGAACTGTTACCGCCCCCAAACCCCCAGTGTCCCTCTAGGCATAGCAACAAGACCCAACTTCCAAGTTCTAAGTTCCGAGTTCCCTGGTCTCCAGCTACCCAGGAGCATCTTCCAAGGTGCCAAGCTTGCCCTTCTATCTTCTTTGACATGGGCATTCTGGGAAGGGGCTGGAAGCCCTTCTCTGACCATCACCACCAAAGCCGCAGCAGCTGCCACCGCCAGCTGCCAAGCTGCCATTGTCACTGGTAATGGGCTGTGCTCGGCTGGGCTCCTTGGCAGGCCCGGCAGTGCTGCCGCAGGCTAATGGGGCACCTGGGAGACAGCCGCCCAAGTCTAAGGCCACACAACCCTGAACGTGTCCGATCTAGTCTGATCTCGGAAGCTAAGCAGGGTTGGGCCTGGTTCGTACTTGGATGGGGTCCGCCTGGGAATACCGGGTGCCGTAGCCTTTTTGTTTTGTGTCTCTCTCTCCTTGTGGTGGCTTAGTATTCTTTTTGTTTTTTATAACCCTCTCACTCTCCAAGAGAACTGGTTAGTTTCTCCCATGAATTTCCTTTTTTGTTTTTTTTGTAGGTTTTTTTTTTTTTTAAGTCCGAATAGAGTAGGGTTAGTCTTTGGGTAGAAAATAGGAGAAAAAATATTGTACAATATCAGCATTGTGTGCTTTAGACATGGTGCTGGAGAGGGAGTTGAGATTCCTATATCTTGATCTGTCATTCAAGGCCTAAGGGCAAAGGCCCAGCAGAGGCTAGGAAACCCCCGACCTATCCTCCCTGTGCACCCAGGAAACTGCCAATCCCCCTACACACACGCAGCCCACCGTGACATCCTTCGAAGTTAACCCACTGCTCAGAGGCCTCACACAGGCTGGAGTCCAGCGAGGAGGGGGAAACACTGGAGTACTGATCCCAGAAACATGCAGGATACATGTTGTCTGTGTATTCGTGTGCCTGTGTGTCTGTCCGTCAATGTAGGAATGCTTGTGTTCCAGTGTGCTTGTGTGCAAACCAGGCAGTGTTCCTCTCTCTCTCTCTCTCTCTCTCTCTCTCTCTCTCTCTCTCTCTCTCTCTCTCCCTCTCTCCCTCCCTCCTTCCCCATGTGTGTGCTTTTTCATAGTCCCCAGGGGGAGTGCACGATGAGACTCAGAGTTGGCCATGGAAGGGGAAGGCAGGTGGCTCTTGGCTCTTCCTTGATACTGGGACAGGTGGGTGGCCCTGTGACCCCATGGAAGGAACTGAAGATGCAGAGCACAAGAAGATTCTAGCTCCAGAACTGTTACCGGCCCCAAACCCCCAGCGTCCCTCCAGGCAGAGCAACCAGACCCAAGTTCCAAGTTCTAAGTTCCGATTTCCCTGGTCTCCAGTGACCGAGGAGCATCTTCCAAGGTGGCAAGCTTGCCCTTTTCTCTTCTCCGACATGGGCATTGTGGGAAGGGGCTCGAAGCCCTTCTCGGACTATCACCACCAAACCCGCTGCAGCCGCCACTGCCACCGCCAAGCTGCCATTGTCGCGGGTAATGGGCTGTGCTCGGCTGGGCTCCTTGGCAGGCCCGGGAGTTCAGCCGCAGTCTCATGGGGCGCCTGAGAGAGAGCCGCCCAAGTCTAAGGCCACACCACCCTGAACGCGCCTATCTAGTCTGATCTCGGAAGCTAAGCAGGGTCGGGCCTGGTTCGTACTTGGATGGGAGACCGCCTGGGAATACCGGGTGCAGTAGCCTTTTTGTTTTGTGTCTCTCTCTCCTTGTTGTGGCTTAGGGTTCTTCTGTTTTTTAAAACCCTCTCACTCTCCAAGAGAACTGGTTAGTTTATTCCATGAATTTCATTTTTTGTTTTTTGTATATTTTTTTTTATGTACGAATAGAGTAGGGTTAGGCTTTGGGTAGAAAATAGGAGAAAAATAATGTAAAATAACAGCATTGTGTGCTACAGACATGGTGCTGGAGAGGGAGTTGAGATTCCTATATCTTGATCTGCCCTTCAAGGCCTAAGGGCCGAGACCCAGCACAGGCTAGGACACCCCTCATATCCTACCTGTGCACCCAGGAAACTGCCACTCCCCCACACACCCGCAGCCCACCGTGACATCCTTGGAAGTTAACCCACTGCTCAGAGACCTCACACAGGCTGGAGTCCAACGAGGAGGGGAAACACCGGAGTAGTGATCCCAGAAACATGCAGGATACATGTTGTCTGTGTATTCGTGTGCCTGTGTGTCTGTCCGTCAATGTAGGAATGCTTGTGTTCCAGAGTGCTTGTGTGCAAACCAGCCAGTGTTCCTCTCTCTCTCTCTCTCTCTCTCTCTCTCTCTCTCTCTCTCTCTCTCTCTCTCTCTCTCTTGCCCTCCCTCATTCCCCATGTGTGTGCTTTTTCATAGTCCCCAGGGGGAGTGCACGATGAGAATCAGAGTTGGCCATGGAAGGGGAAGGCAGGTGGCTCTTGGCTCTTCCTTGATACTGGGACAGGTGGGTGGCCCTGTGAACACATGGAAGGAACTGAAGATGCAGAGCACAAGAGGATTCTAGCTCCAGAACTGTTACCGGCCCCAAACCCCCAGCGTCCCCCCAGGCACAGCAACAAGACCCAAGTTCAAAGTTCTAAGTTCCGAGTTCCCTGGTCTCCAGCGACCCAAGAGCATCTTCCAAGGTGCCAAGCTTGCCCTTCTCCCTTCTCCGACATGGGCATTGTGGGAAGGGGCTCGAAGCCCTTCTCTGACCATCATCACCAAAGCCGCTGCAGCGTACCACCGCCAGCTGCCAAGCTGCCATTGTCGCTGGTAATGGGCTGTGCTCGGCTGGGCTCTTTGGCTGGCCGGGCAGTGCAGCCGCAGGCTAATGGGGCGCCTGGGAGACAGCCGCCCATGTCTAAGGCCACACCACCCTGAACGCGCCGATCTAGTCTGATCTCGGAAGCTAAGCAGGGTCGGGCCTGGTTCGTACTTGGATGGGAGACCGCCTGGGAATACCGGGTGCCGTAGCCTTTTTGTTTTGTGTCTCTCTCTCCTTGTTGTGGCTTAGGGTTCTTTGTTTTTTATAATCCTCTCACTCTCCAAGAGAACTGGTTAGTTTCTTCCATGATTTTCCTTTTTTGTTTTTTTGTAGGTTTTTTTTTTTAAGTCCGAATAGAGTAGGGTTAGGCTTTGGGTAGAAAATAGGAGAAAAATAGTGTACAATATCAGCATTGTGTGCTTTAGACATGGTGCTGGAGAGGGAGTTGAGATTCCTATATCTAGATCTGTCCTTCAAGAACTAAGGGCAGAGACCCAGCACAGGCTAGGACACACCCACCTATCTTCCCTGTGCACCCAGGAAACTGCCAATCCCCCCAACACACACGCAGCCCACCGTGACATCCTTCGAATTTAACCCACTGCTCAGAGGCCTCATACAGGCAGGAATCCAACAAGGAGGGGAAACACCGGAATACTGATCCCAGAAACATGCAGGATACATGTTGTCTGTGTATTCGTGTGCCTGTGTGTCTGTAAGTCTATGTAGGAATGCTTGTGTTACAGCGTGCTTGTGTGCAAACCAGCCAGTGTTCCTCTCTCTCTCTCTCTCTCTCTCTCTCTCTCTCTCTCTCTCTTTCTCCCTCCTCCTTCCCCCAAATGTGTGCGTTTTCATAGTCCCCAGGGTGAGTGCATGATGAGAATCACAGTTGGCCATGGAAGGGGAAGGCAGTTGGCCTTTGGCTCTTCCTTGATACTGGGACAGGTGGGTGGCCCTGTGACCCCATGGAAGGAACTGAAGATGCAGAGCACAAGAGGATTCTAGCTCCGGAACTGTTACCGCCTCCAAACCTCCAGCGTCCCTCCAGGCAGAGCAACAAGACCCAAGTTCAAAGTTCTAAGTTCCGAGTTCCCTGGTGTCCAGCGACGCAGGAGCATCTTCCAAGGTGGCAAGCTTGCCCTTCTCCCTTCTCCGACATGGGCATTGTGGGAAGGGACTCGAAGCCCTTCTCTGACCATCATCACCAAAGCCGCTGCAGCCCTACCGCCAGCCGCCAAGCTGCCATAGTCGCTGGTAATGGGCTGTGCTCGGCTGGGCTCCTTGGCAGGCCCGGGAGTGTAGCAGCAGGTCTCATGGGTGCCTGGGAGACAGCAACCCAAGTCTAAGTCCACACAACCCTGATCGCGCCCGATCTAGTCTGATCTCGGAAGCTAAGCAGGGTTGGGCCTGGTTCGTACTTGGATGGGAGACCGCCTGGGAATACCGGGGGCAGTAGCCTTATTGTTTTGTGTCTCTCTCTCCTTGTGGTGGCTTAGGTATCTTTTGTTTTTTATAACCCTCTCACTCTCCAAGAGAACTGGTTAGTTTCTTCCATGATTTTCCTTTTTTGTTTTTTGTAGGTTTGTTTTTTTTTTTAAGTCCGAATAGAGTAGGGTTAGTCTTTGGGTAGAAAATAGGAGAAAAAAATTGTACAATATCAGCATTGTGTGCTTTAGACATGGTTCTGGAGAGGGAGTTGAGATTCCTATATCTTGATCTGTCATTCAAAGCCTAAGGGCAAAGGCCCAGCAGAGGCTAGGAAACCCCCACCTATTCTCCCTGTGCACCCAGGAAACTGCCCCTCCCCTACATACCCAAAGCCCACTGTGACATCCTTCGAAGTTAACCCACTGCTCAGAGGCTTCACACAGGCAGGAATCCAACGAGGAGGGGAAACACTGGAGTACTGATCCCAGAATCATGCAGGATATATGGTGTCTGTGTATTCGTGTGCCTGTGTGTCTGTCTGTCTATGTAGGATTGCTTGTGTACCAGTGTGCTTGTGTGCTCACTAGCCAGAGTTCCTCTCTCTCTGTCTCTCTCTCTCTCTCTTTCTCTCTCTATCTATCTATCTTTATCTCTCTCTCTCTCTCTCCTCTTTCTCCTTCCTTCCGCATGTGTGTGCTTTTTCATAGTCCCCAGGGGGAGTGCAGGATGAGAATCACAGTTGGCATTGGAAGGGTAAGGCAGTTGGCGTTGGCTCTTCCATGATACTGGGACAGGTGGGTGGCCCTGTGACCCCATGGAATGAACTGAAGATGCAGAGCACAAGAAGATTCTAGCTCCACAACTGTTACTGCACCCGAACCCCCAGCGGCCCTACTGGCAGAGCAACCAGACCCAAGTTCCAAGTTCTAAGTTCCGAGTTCCCTGGTCTCCAGCGACCGAGGAGCATCTTCCAAGGTGGCAAGCTTGCCCTTCTCTCTTCTCCGACATGGGCATTGTGGGAAGGGGCTCGAAGCCCTTCTCTGACCATCATCACCAAATCCGCTGCAGCCGTAGCCACCGCCAAGCTGCCATTGTAGCTGGTAGTGGGCTGTGCTAGGCTGGGCTCCTTGGCAGGCTGGGGAGTGCAGCCGCATTCTCATGGGGCGCCTGATAGAGAGCCCCCCAAGTCTAAGGCCACACCACCCTGAACGCGCCCGATCTCGTCTGATCCGGGACTAAGCAGGGTCGGGCCTGGTTCGTACTTGGATGGAAGACCTCATGGGAATACCGGGTGCCGTAGCCTTTTTGTTTTGTGTCTCTCTCTCCTTGTGCTGGCTTAGTATTCTTTTGTGTTTTTATAATCCTCTCATTCTCCAAGAGAACTGGTTAGTTTCTTCCATGATTTTCCTTTTTTGTTTTTTTTTTTTTTAAGTCCGAATAGAGTATGGTTAGGCTTTGGGTAGAAAATTTGAGAAAAATAGTGTACAATATCCGCATTGTGTGCTTTAGACATGCTGCTATAGATAGTGAGTTGAGATTCCTATATCTTGGTCTGTCCTTCAAGGCCTAAGGGCAGAAATCCAGCACCGGCTAGGAGACCTCCACCTATCCTCCCTGTGCACCCTGGAAACTGCCACTCCCCCAACACACCCGCAGCCCACCGTGACATCCTTCGAAGTTAACCCACTGCTCAGAGGCCTCACACAGGCAGGAATCCAACGAGGAGGGGAAACACCGGAATACTGATCCCAGAAACATGCAGGATATATGTTGTCTGTGTATTTGTGTGCCTGTGTGTCTGTCTGTCCATGTAGGAATGCTTGTGTACCAGAGTGCTTGTGTGCTCATCAGCCAGCGTTCCTCTCTCTCTCTCTCTCTCTCTCTCTCTCTCTCTCTCTCTCTCTCTCTCTCTCTCTCTCTCTCTCTCTCTCTCTTCTTCCTTCTGCTTGTGTGTGCTTTTTCATAGTCCCCAGGGGGAGTGCACGATGAGAATCACAGTTGGCATTGGAAGGGTAAGGCAGTTGGCCCTTGGCTCTTCCTTGATACTGGGACAGGTGGGTGGCCCTGTGAACACATGGAATGAACTGAAGATGCAGAGCACAAATGTTTCTAGCTCCGCAACTGTTACCGCCCCTGAACCCGCAGCGGCCCTCCTGGCACAGCAACAAGACCCAAGTTCCAAGTTCTAAGTTCCGAGTTCCCTGGTCATCAGCAACCCAAAAGCATCTTCCAAGGTGGCAAGCTTGCCCTTCTCTCTTCTCCGATATGGGCATTGTGGGAAGGGGCTCGAAGCCCTTCTCTGACCATCATCACCAAAGCCGCTGCAGCCGTAGCCCCCGCCAAGCTGCCATAGTCGCTGGTAGAGGGCTGTGCTAGGCTGGGATCCTTGGCAGGCTGGGGAGTGCAGCTTCACTCTCATGGGGCGCCAGGGAGACAGCCGCCCAAGTCTAAGGCCACACCACCGAAATCGCGCCCGATCTCGTCTAATCTGGGAAGCTAAGCAGGGTCGGGCCTGGTTCGTACTTGGATGGGAGACCGCATGGGAATACCGGGTGCCATAGCCTTTTTGTTTTTTGTCTCTCTCTTTTTGTGGTGGCTTAGTATTCTTTGTTTTTTATAATCCTCTCATTCTCCAAGAGAACTGGTTAGTTTCTTCCATGATTTTCCCTTTTTGTATTTTTGTTTGTTTTTTTTTTAATGTCTCAATAGAGTAGGGTTAGGCTTTGGGTAGAAAATAGGAGAAAAATAGTGTACAACAGCAGCATTTTGTGCTTTAGACATGGTGCTTGAGAGGGAGTTTAGATTCCCATATCTAGATCTGTCCTTCAAGACCTAAGGGCAGAGACCCAGCACAGGCTAGTACACATCCACATATCTTCCCTGTGCACCCAGGAACCTGCCACTCCCCCAACACACCCGCAGCCCACCGTGACATCCTTCGAATTTAACCCATTGCTCAGAGGCCTCATACAGTCAGGAATCGAACAAGGAGGGGATACACCGGAATACTGATGCCAGAAACATGCAGGATATATTTTGTCTGTGTATTTGTGTGCCTGTGTGTCTGTCTCTCTATGTAGGAATGCTTGTGTACCAGTGTGCTTGTGTGCTCACCAGCCAGTGTTCCTCTCTCTCTCTCTCTCTCTCTCTCTCTCTCTCTCTCTCTCTCTCTCTTCCTTCTGCATGTGTGTGCTTTTTCATAGTCCGCAGGGGGAGTGCACGATGAGAATCACAGTTGGCATTGGAAGGGTAAGGCAGTTGGCCCTTGGTTCTTCCTTGATACTGGGACAGGTGGGTGGCCCTGTGACCCCATGGAATGAACTGAAGATGCAGAGCACAAATGATTCTAGCTCTGGAACTGTTACTTCCCCCGAATCCCCAGCGGTCCTCCTGGCAGAGCAACAAGACCCAAGTACCAAGTTCTAAGTTCCGAGTTCCCTGGTCTTCAGCGACCCAGGAGCATCTTCCAAGGTGGCAAGCTTGCCCTTCTCTCTTCTCCGACATGGGCATTGTGGGAAGGTGCTCGAAGCCCTTCTCTGACCATCATCATCAAAGCCGCTGCAGCCATAGCCGCCGCCAAGCTGCCATAGTCGCTGGTAGTGGGCTGTGCTAGGCTGGGCTCCTTGGCAGGCTGGGGAGTGCAGCCGCATTCTCATGGGCGCCTGGGAGACAGCCACCCAAGTCTAAGGCCACACCACCCTGAAGGTGCCCGATCTCTGATCTCGGAAGCTAAGCCGGGTCGTGCCTGGTGCGTACTTGCATGGGAGAACGCATGTGAGAACGCATGGGAATACCGGGGGCCGTAGCCTTTTTGTTTTGTGTTTCTCTCTCCTTGTGGTGGCTTAGTATTCTTTTGTTTTTTATAATCCTCTCATTGTCCAAGAGAACTGGTTAGTTTCTACCATGATTTTCCTTTTTTGTTTATTTATTTGATTTTTTTTTTAAGTCCGAATAGAGTAGGGTTTGGCTTTGTGTAGAAAATAGGAAAAAAATAGTGCACAATATCAGCATTGTGTGCTTTAGACATGGTGCTAGAGAGAGGGAGTTGAGATTCCTATATCTTGATCTGTCCTTCAAGGCCTAAGGGCAGAGACCCAGCACAGGCTAGGAGACCTCCACCTATCCTCCCTGTGCACCCTGGAAACTGCCACTCCCCCAACACACGCGCAGCCCACCGTGACATCCTTCGAAGTTAACCCACTGCTCAGAGGCCTCACACAGGCAGGAATCCAACGAGGAGGGGAAACACCGGAATACTGATCCCAGAAACATGCAGGATATATGTTGTCTGTGTATTTGTGTGCCTGTGTGTATGTCTGTCTATGTAGGAATGCTTGTGTTCCAGTGTGATTGTGTGCTCACCAGCCAGTGTTCCTCTCTCTCTCTCTCTCTCTCTCTCTCTCTTCCTTCCGCATGTGTGTGCTTTTTCATCGTCACCAGGGGGAGTGCACAATGGGAATCACAGTTGGCATTGGAAGTGTAAGGCAGTTGGCCCTTGGCTCTTCCTTGATACTGGGACAGGTGGGTGGCCCTGTGACCCCATGGAATGAACTGAAGATGCAGAGCACAAATGATTCAATCTCTGCAACTGTTAGTGCCCCCGAACCCCTAGCGGCCCTCCTGGCAATGCAACAAGACCCAAGTTCCAAGTTCTAAGTCCGAGTGCCCTGGTCTTCAGCGACCCAGGAGCATCATCCAAGGTGGCAAGCTTGCCCTTCTCTCTTCTCAGACATGGGCATTTGGGAAGGGGCTCGAAGCCCTTCTCTGACCAACATCACCAAAGCCACTGCAGCCGTAGCCGCCGCCAAGCTGCCATAGTCGCTGGTAGTGGGCTGTGCTAGGCTCGGCTCCTTGGTAGGCGGGGTTGTGCAACCGCATTCTCATGGGACGCCAGGGAGACAGCCGCCCAAGTCTAAGGCCACACCACCCTGAACGCGCCCGATCTCGTCTGATCCTGGGGGCTAAGCAGGGTCGGGCCTGGTTCGTACTTGGATGGGAGACCGCATGGGAATACAGGGTGGCGTAGGCTTTTTGTTTTGTGTTTCTCTCTCCTTGTGGTGGCTTAGTATTCTTTTGTTTTTTATAATCCTATCATTGTCCAAGAGAACTGGTTAGTTTCTTCCATGATTTTCCTTTTTCGTTTTTGTTTGTTTTTTTTTAAGTCCGAAGAGAGTAGGGTTAGGCTTTGGGTAGAAAATAGGAGAAAAATAGTGTACAATATCAGCATTGTGTGCTTTAGACATGGTGCTAGAGAGAGGGTAGTTGAGATTCCTATATCTTGATCTGTCCTTCAAGGCCTAAGGGCAGAGACCCAGCACAGGCTAGGAGACCTCCACCTATCCTCCCTGTGCACCCAGGAAACTGCCACTCCCCCCAACACACCCGCAGCCCACCGTGACATCCTTCGAAGTTAACCCACTGCTCAGTGGCCTCACACAGGCAGGAATCCTACGAGAAGTGGAAACACAGGAATACTGATCCCAGAAACATGCAAGATATATGATGTCTGTGTATTTGTGTGCCTGTGTGTCTGTCTGTCTATGTAGGAATGCTTGTGTTCCAGTGTGCTTGTGTGCTCACCAGCCAGTGTTTCTCTCTCTCTCTCTCTCTCTCTCTCTCTCTCTCTCTCTCTCTCTCTCTCTCTCTCTCCCCCTCTCTCCTTCTCCTTCCGCATGGGTGTGCTTTTCATCGTCACCAGGGGAAGTGCACAATGAGAATCACAGTTGGCATTGGAAGGGTAAGGCACTTGGCCCTTGGCTCTTCCTTGATACTGGGACAGGTGGGTGGCCCAGTGACCCCATGGAATGAACTGAAGATGCAGAGCACAAGATGATTCTAGCTCCGCAACTGTTACTGCTCCCGAACCCCCAGCGGCCCTCCTGGCAGAGCAACAATACCCAAGTTCCAAGTTCTAAGTTCCGAGTTCCCTGGTCTCCAGCGACCCAGGTGCATCTTCCAAGATGTCAAGCTTGCCCTTCTCTCTTCTCCAACATGGGCATTGTGGGAAGGGGCTCGAAGCCCTTCTCTGACCATCACCACCAAAGCCGCTGCAGCCGCAGCCGCCGTCAAGCTGCCATAGTCGCTGGTAGTGGGCTGTGCTCTGCTGGGCTCCTTGGCAGGCTGGGGAGTGCAGCCGCATTCTCATGGGGCGCCTGGGAGACAGCCACCCAAGTCTAAGGCCACACCACCCTGAAAGCGCCCGATCTCGTCTAATCCTGGGGGCTAAGCAGGGTCGGGCCTGGTTCATACATGGATCGGAGACCGCATGGGAATACCGGGTGCAGTAGCCTTTTTGTTTTGTGTTCCTCTCTCCTTGTGGTGGCTTAGTATTCTTTTGTTTTTTATAATCCTCTCATTCTCCAAGAGAACTGGTTAGTTTCTTCCATGATTTTCCTTTTTTGTTTTTTTGTTTGTTTTCTTTTTAAGTCTGAATAGAGTAGGGTTAGGTTTGGGTATAAAATAGGAGAAAAATAGTGTACAATATCAGCAATGTGTGCTTTAGACATGGTGCTAGAGAGAGGGAGTTGAGATTCCTATATCTTGATCTGTCCTTCAAGGCCTAAGGGCAGAGACCCAGCACAGGCTAGGAGACCTCCACCTGTCCTCTCTGTGCACCCTGGAAACTGCAACTCCCCCAACACACCCGCAGCCCACCGTTACATCCTTTGAATTTAAACCACTGCTCAGAGGCCTCACACAGGCAGGAATCCAACGAGGAGGGGAAACACAGGAATACTGATCCCAGAAACATGCAGGATATATTTTGTCTGTGTATTTGTGTGCCTGTGTGTCTGTCTCTCTATGTAGGAATGCTTGTGTACCAGTGTGCTTGTGTTCTCAGCAGCCAGTGTTCCTCTCTCTCTCTCTCTCTCTCTCTCTCTCTCTCTCTCTCTCTCTCTCTCTCTCTCCCCTTCCTTCCGCATGTGTGTGCTTTTTCATAGTCCCCAGGGGGAGTGCACGATGAGAATCACAGTTGGCATTGGAAGGGTAAGGCAGTTGGCCATTGGCTCTTCCTTGATACTGGGACAGGAGGGTGGCCCTGTGACCCCATGGAATGAACTGAAGATGCAGAGCACAAATGATTCTAGCTACGCAACTGTTAATGCCCCCGAACCCCCAGCGGCCCTCCTGGCAGAGCAACAAGACCCAAGTTCCAAGTTCTAAGTTCCGAGTTCCCTGGTCTTCAGCGACCCAGGAGCATCTTCCAAGGTGGCAAGCTTGCCCTTCTCTCTTCTCCGACATGGGCATTGTGGGAAGGGGCTCGAAGCCATTCTCTGACCATCATCACCAAAGCCGCTGCAGCCTTAGCCGCCGCCAAGCTGCCATAGTCGCTGGTAGTGGGCTGTGCTAGGCTGGGCTTCTTGGCAGGCTGGGGGAGTGCAGCCGCATTCTCATGGGGCGCCTGGGAGACAGCCACCCAAGTCTAAGGCCACACCACACTGAACATGCCCGATCTCTCTGATCTCGGAAGCTAAGCAGGGTCGTGCCTGGTGCGTACTTGCATGGGAGAACGCATGTGAGAACGCATGGGAATACCGGGTGCCGTAGCCTTTTTGTTTTGTGTTTCTCTCTCCTTGTGGTGGCTTAGTATTCTTTTGTTTTTTATAATCCTGTCATTGTCCAAGGGAACTGGTTAGTTTCTTCCATGATTTTCCTTTTTTTGTTTTTTTGTTTGTTTTTTTTTTTTTTAAGTCCGAATAGAGTAGGGTTAGGCTTTGGGTAGAAAATAGTAGAAAAATAGTGTGCAATATCAGCATTGTGTGCTTTAGACATGGTGCTATAGAGAGGGAGTTGAGATTCCTATATCTTGATCTGTCCTTCAAGGCCTAAGTGCAGAGACCCAGCACAGGCTAGGAGACCTCCACCTATCCTCCCTGTGCACCCTGGAAACTGCCACTCCCCCAACACACCTGAAGCACACCGTGACATCCTTCGAAGTTAACCCACTGCTCAGAGGCCTCACACAGGCAGGAATCCAACGAGGAGGGGAAACACCTGAATACTGATCCCAGAAACATGCAGGATATATGTTGTCTGTGTATTTGTGTGCCTGTGTGTCTGTCTGTCTATGTAGGAATGCTTGTGTTCCAGTGTGATTGTGTGCTCACCAGCCAGTGTTCCTCTCTCTCTCTCTCTCTTTTTTTTCTCTCTCTCTTCTCTCTCTCCTTCCTTCCGCATGGGTGTGCTTTTTCATAGTCACCAGGGGGAGTGCACGATGAGAATCACAGTTGGCATTGGAAGGGTAAGGCAGTTGGCCCTTGGCTCTTCCTTGATACTGGGACAGGTGGGTGCCCCTGTGACCCCATGGAATGAACTGAAGATGCAGAACACAAGATGATTCTATCTCTGCAACTGTTAGTGCCCCCGAACCCCCAGCGGCCCTCCTGGCAGAGCAACAATACCCAAGTCCCAAGTTCTAAGTTCCGAGTTCCCTGGTCTCCAGCGAACCAGGAGCATCTTCCAAGGTGGCAAGCTTGCCATTCTCTCTTCTCCGACATTGGCATTGTGGGAAGGGGCTCGAAGCCCTTCTCTGACCATCACCACCAAAGCCGCTGCAGCCGCAGCCGCCACAAAGATGCCATAGTCGCTGGTAGTGGGCTGTGCTCGGCTGGGCTCCTTGGCAGGCTGGGTAGTGCAGCTGCATTCTCATAGGGCGCCTGGGAGACAGCCGCCCAAGTCTAAGTCCACCATCCTGAACGCGCACGATCTCTTCTGATCCTGGGGGCTAAGTAGGGTCGGGCCTGGTTCGTAAGTGGATGGGAGACTGCATGGGAATACCAGGTGGCGTAGCCTTTTTGTTTTGTGTTTCTCTCTCCTTGTGTTGGCTTAGTATTCTTTTGTTTTTTAAAATCCTCTAATTCTCCAAGAGAACTGGTTAGTTACTTCCATGATTTTCCTTTTTTGGTTTTTTGTTTGTTTTCTTTTTAAGTCTGAATAGAGTAGGGTTAGGTTTGGGTAGAAAATAGGAGAAAAATAGTGTACAATATCAGCATTGTGTTTTAGACATGGTGCTAGAGAGAGGTAGTTGAGATTCCTATATCTTGATCTGTCCTTCAAGGCCTAAGGGCAGAGACCCAGCACAGGCTAGGAGACCTCCACCTATCCTCCCTGTGCACCCAGGAAACTGACACTCCCCCAACACACCCTCAGCCCACCGTGACATCCTTCGAAGTTAACCCACTGCTCAGTGGCCTCACACAGGCAGGAATCCAACGAGAAGTACAAACACCGGAATACTGATCCCAGAAACTTGCAGGATATATGATGTCTGTGTATTTGTGTGCCTGTGTGTCTGTCTGTCTATGTAGGAATGCTTGTGTTCCAGTGTGATTGTGTGCTCACCAGCCAGTGTTTCTCTCTCTCTTTCTCTCTCTCTCTCTCTCTCTCTCTCTCTCTCTCTCTCTCTCTCTCTCTCCCTCCTCTCTCTCCTTCCTTCCCCATGTGTGTGCTTTTGCATCGTCACCAGGGGGAAGTGCACGATGAGAATCACAGTTGGCATTGGAAGGGTAAGGCACTTGGCCCTTGGCTCTTCCTTGATACTGGGACAGGTGGGTGGCCCTGTGACCCCATGGAATGAACTGAAGATGCAGAGCACAAGATGATTCTAGCTCCGCAACTGTTACAGCTCCCGAACCCCCCAGCGGCCCTTTGGCAGAGCAACAAGACCCAAGTTCCAAGTTCTAAGTTCCGACTTCCCTGGTCTCCAGCGACCCAGGTGCATCTTCCAAGGTGGCAAGCTTGCCCTTCTCTTTTCTCCGACATGGGCATTGTGGGAAGGGGCTCGAAGCCATTCTCTGACCATCACCACCAAAGCCACTGCAGCCACAGCTGCGGCCAAGCTAGCCATAGTCGCTGGTATTGGGCTGTGCTAGAATGGGCTCCTTGGCAGGCTGGGGAGTGCTTCCGTATTCTCATGTGGCTCCTGGGAGACAGCCGCCCAAGTCTAAGGCCACACCACCATGAACGCGCCCGATCACATCTGATCTCTGAAGCTAAGCAGGGTCGGGCCTGGTTCGTACTTGGATGGGAGACCGCATGGGAATACCGGGTGCAGTAGCGTTTTTGATTTGTGTCTCTCTCTCCTTGTGGTGGCTTAGTATTCTTTTGTTTTTTATAATCCTCTCATTCTCCAAGAGAACTGGTTAGTTTCTTCCATGATTTTCCTTTTTTGTTTTTTTGTTTGTTTTTTTTTTAAGTACGAATAGAGTAGGGTTAGGTTTGGGGAGAAAATAGGAGAAAAATAGTGTACAATATCAGCATTGTGTGCTTTAGACATGGTGCTAGAGAGAGGGAGGTGAGATTCCTATATCTTGATCTGTCCTTCAAGGCCTAAAGGCAGAGACCCAGCACAGGCTAGGAGACCTCCACCTATCCTCCCAGTGCACCCAGGAATCTGCCACTCCCCCAACACACCTGCAGCCCAGCGTGACATCCTTCGTAGTTAACGAACTGCTCAGAGGCCTGACACAGGCAGGAATCCAACGAGGAGGGGAAACACCGGAATACTGATCCTCTGAAAAATGCAGAATATATGTTGTCTGTGTATTTGTGTGCCTGTGTGTTTGTCTGTCTATGTAGGAATGCTTGTGTACCATTGTGCTTGTGTGCTCATGAGCCAGTGTTCCTCTCTCTCTCTCTCTCTCTCTCTCTCTCTCTCTCTCTCTCTCTCTCTCTCTCTCTCTCTCTCCTTCCTTCCGCATGTGTGTGCTTTTTCATAGTCCCCAGGGGTGAGTGCACGATGAGAATCACAGTTGGCATTGGAAGGGTGAGGCAGGTGACCCTTGGCTCTTCCTTGATACTGGGACAGGTGGGTGGCCCTGTGACACCATGGAATGAACTGAAGATGCAGAGCACAAGATGATTCTAGCTACGCAACTGTTACTGCCCCCGAACCCCCAGCGGCCCTCCTGGCAGAGCAACAAGACCCAAGTTCCAAGTTCTAAGTTCCGAGTTCCCTGGTCTCCAGCGACCCAGGAGCATCTTCCAAGGTGGCAAGCTTGCCCTTCTCTCTTCTCCACATGGGCATTGTGAGAAGGGGCTCGAAGCCATTCTCTGATCATCATCACCAAAGCCGCTGCAGCCGCAGCCGCCGCCAAGCAGCCATAGTCACTGGTAGTGGGCTGTGCTTGATTGGGCTCCTTGGCAGGCTGGGGAGTGCAGCAGCATTTTCATGGGGCGCCTGGGAGACAGCCACCCAAGTGTAAGGCCACACCAGCCTGAAGGCGCCCGATCGTCTGATCTCGGAAGCTAAGCCGGGTCGGGCCTGGTGCGTATTGGATGGGAGACCGCATGGGAATACCGGGTGCCGTAGCCTTTTTGTTTTGTGTCTCTCTCTCCTTGTGGTGGCTTAGTATTCTTTTGTTTTTTATAATCCTCTCATTCTCCAAGGGAACTGGTTAGTTTCTTCCATGATTTTCCTTTTTTTGTTTTTTTTGTTTGTTTTTTTTTTTTTAAGTCCGAATAGAGTAGGGTTAGGCTTTGGGTAGAAAATAGTAGAAAAATAGTGTACAATTTCAGCATTGTGTGCTTTAGACATGGTGCTAGAGAGAGGGAGTTGAGATTCCTATATCTTGATCTGTCCTTCAAGGCCTAAGGGCAGAGACCCAGCACAGGCTAGGAGACCTCCACCTATCCTCCCTGTGTACCCAGGAAACTGCCACTCCCCCAACACACACGAAGCCCACCGTGTCATCCTTCGAAGTTAACCCACTGCTCAGAGGCCTCGCACAGGCAGGAAACCAACGAGGAGGGGAAACACCGGAGTACTGATCCCAGAAACATGCAGGATATATGTTGTCTGTGTATTCGTGTGCCTGTGTGTCTGTCTGTCTATGTAGGAATGCTTGTGTACCAGTGTGCTTGTGTGCTCACCAGCCAGTGTTCCTCTCGCTCTCTCTCTCTCTCTCTCTCTCTCTCTCTCTCTCTCTCTCTCCTCTCCTTCCTTCCGCATGTGTGTGCTTTTGCATAGTCACCAGGGTGAGTGCACAATGAGAATCACAGTTGGCATTGGAAGTGTAAGGCAGTTGGACCTTGGCTCTTCATTGATCCTTGGACAGGTGGGTGGCCCTGTGACCCCATGGAATGAACTGAAGATGCAGAGCACAAGATGATTCTAGCTCCGCAATTGTTACTGCCCCGAACCCCCAGGGGCCCTCCTGGCAGTGCAACAAGACCCAAGTTCCAAGTTCTAAGTTCCGAGTTCCCTGGTCTCCAGCGACCCAGGAGCATCTTCCAAGGTGGCAAGCTCGCCCTTCTCTCTTCTCCGACATGGGCATTGTGAGAAGGGGCTCGAAGCCCTTTCTGACCATCACCACCAAAGCCGCTGCAGCCGCAGCCGCCGCCAAGCTGCCATAGTCGCTGGTAGTGGGCTGTGCTAGGCTGGGCTCCTTGGCAGGTTGGGGAGTGCAGCCGTATTCTCATGGGGCGCCTGGGAGACAGCTGCCCAAGTCTAAGTCACACCACCCTGAATGCGCACGATCTCGTCTGATCTCGGGAGCTAAGCAGGGTCGCGCCTGTTTCGTACTTGGATGGGAGACCGCATTGGAATACCAGTGTGCCGTAGCCTTTTTGTTTTGTGTCTCTCTCTCCTTGTGGTGGCTTAGTATTCTTTTGTTTTTTATAATCCTCTAATTCTCCAAGAGAACTGGTTAGTTTCTTCCATGATTTTCCTTTTTTGTTTTTTTGTTTGTTTTTTTTTTTAAAGTCCGAATAGAGTAGGGTTAGGCATTGGGTAGAAAATAGGAGAAAAATAGTGTACAATATCAGCATTGTGCTGTTAGACATGGTGCTAGAGAGAGGGAGTTGAGATTCCTATATCTTGATCTGTCCTTCAAGGCCTAAGGGCAGAGACCCAGCACAGGCTAGGAGACCTCCACCTATCCTCCCTGTGCACCCAGGAATCTGACACTCCCCCAACATACCCCAAGCCCACCGTGACATCCTTCGAAGTTAACCCACTGCTCAGTGGCCTCACACAGGCAGGAATCCAACGAGAAGGACAAACACCGGAATACTGATCCCAGAAACATGCAAGATATATGTTGTCTGTGTATTTGTGTGCCTGTGTGTCTGTCTGTCTATGTAGGAATGCCTGTGTACCAGTGTGCTTGTGTGCTCAATAGCCAGTGTTTCTCTCTCTCTCTCTCTCTCTCTCTCTCTCTCTCTCTCTCTCTCTCTCTCTCTCTCTCTCCTTCCTTCCGCATGTGTGTGCGTTTGCATAATCCCCAGGGGGGAGTGCACGATCAGAATCACAGTTGGCATTGGAAGGGTAAGACAGGTGACCCTTGGCTCTTCCTTCATACTGGGACAAGTGGGTGGCCTTGTGACTCCATGCAATGAACTGAAGATGCAGAGCACAAGATGATTCTAGCTCCGCAACTGTTACCGCCCCCGAACCCCCAGCGGCCCTCCAGGCACAGCAACAAGACCCAAGTTCCAAGTTCTAAGTTCTGAGTTCCCTGGTCTCCAGCATCCCAGGAGCATCTTCCAAGGTGGCAAGCTTGCCCTTCTCTTTTTTCCGACATGGGCATTGTGGGTAGGGGCTCTGAGCCTTTCTCTGACCATCACCACCAAAGCCACTGCAGCCGCAGCAGCCGCCAAGCTGCCATAGTCGCTGGTAGTGGGCTGTGCTAGGCTGGGCTCCTTGGAAGGCTCGGGAGAGCAACCGCCTTCTCATGGGGCGCCTGGGAGACAGCAGCCCAAGTCTAAGGCCACACCACCCTGAATGCGCCCGATCTCGTCTGATCTCGGAAGCTAAGCAGGGTCGGGCCTTGTTCGTACTTTGATGGGAGACCGCATGGGAATACAGTGTGCCTAAGACTTTTTGTTTTTTGTCTGTCTCTCCTTGTGGTGGCTTAGTATTCTTTTGTTTTTTATGATCCTCTCATTCTCCAAGAGAACTGGTTAGTTTCTTCCATGATTTTCCTTTTTTGTTTTTTTGTTTGTTTTTTTTTTTAAATCCGAATAGAGTAGGGTTAGGTTTGGGTAGAAAATAGTAGAAAAATAGTGTACAATATCAGCATTGTGTGCTTTAGACATGGTGCTAGAGAGAGGGAGTTGAGATTCCTATATCTTGATCTGTCCTTCAAGGCCTAAGGGCAGAGACCCAGCACAGACTAGGAGACCTCCACCCATACTCCCTGTGCACCCAGGAATCTGCCACTCCCCCAACACACAAGCAGCCCACCGTGACATCCTTCGAAGGTAACCCACTGCTCAGAGGCCTCACACAGGCAGGAATCCAACAAGGAGGGGAAACACCGGAGTACTGATCCCAGAAACATGCAGGATATATGTTGTCTGTGTATTCCTGAGCCTGTGTGTCTGTCTGTCTATGTAGGAATGCTTGTGTACCAGTGTGCTTGTGTGCTCACCAGCCAGTGTTCGTCTCTCTCTCTCTCTCTCTCACTCTCTCTCTCTGTCTCTCTGTCTCTCTCTCTCTCTCTCTCTCTCTCTCTCTCTCTCTCTCTCCTCTCTCTCCTTCCTTCTGCATGTGTGTGCTTTTTCATAGTCCCCAGGGGCAGTGCATGATGAGAATCACAGTTGGCATTGGAAGGGTAAGGCAGGTGACCCTTGGCTCTTCATACATACTGGGACAGGTGGGTGGCCCTGTGACCCCATAGAATGAACTGAGGATGCAGAGCACAAGATGATTCTAGGTCCACAACTGTTACTGCCCCCGAACCTCCAGCGGCGCTCCTGGCACAGCAACAAGACCCAAGTTCCAAGTTCTAAGTTCCGAGTTCAATGGTCTCCAGCGACCCAGGATCATCTTCCAAAGTGGCAAGCTTGCCCTTCTCTCTTCTCCGACATGGCCATTGTGGGAAGGGGCTCGAATCCCTTCTCTGACCATCACCACCAAAGCCGATACAACTGCAGTCGCCGCCAAGCTGCCATAGTCGCTGGTAGTGGGCTGTGCTAGGCTGGGCTCCTTGGCAGGCTGGGGAGTGCAGCCGTATTCTCATGAGGCGCCTGGGAGACAGCTGCCCAAGTCTAAGGCCACACCACCCTGAATGCGCCCAATCTCGTCTGATCTCGGAAGCTATGCAGGGTCGGGCCTGTTTCGTACTTGGATGGGAGACCGCATTGAAATACAGTGTGCCGTAGACTTTTTGTTTTTTGTCTCTCTCTCCTTGTGGTGGCTTAGTATTCTTTTGTTTTTTATAATCCTCTAATTCTCCAAGAGAACTGGTTAGTTTCTTCCATGATTTTCCTTTTTTGTTTTTTTGTTTGTTTTTTTTTTTTAAAGTCCGAAAAGAGTAGGGTTAGGCATTGGGTAGAAAATAGTAGAAAAATAGTGTACAATATCAGCATTGTGCTGATAGACATGGTGCTAGAGAGAGGGAGTTGAGATTCCTATATCTTGATCTGTCCTTCAAGGCCTAAGGGCAGCGACCCAGCACAGGCTAGGAGATCTCCACCTATCCTCCCTGTGCACGCAGGAATTTGCCACTCGCCCAACATACCCCCAGCCCACCGTGACATCCTTCGAAGTTAACCCACTGCTCAGTGGCCTCACACAGGCAGGAATCCAACGAGGAGGGCAAACACCGGAATACTGATCCCAGAAACATGCAGGATATATGTTTCTGTGTATTCGTGTGCCTGTGTGTCTGTCTATCTATGTAGGAATGCCTGTGTACCAGTGTGATTGTGTGCTCAATAGCCAGTGTTCCTCTCTCTGTCTCTCTCTCTGTCTCTCTCTCTCTCTCTCTCTCTCTCTCTCTATCTCTCTCTCTCTATCTCTCTCTCTCTCTCTCTCTCTCTCTCTCTCTCTCTCTCTCTCTCTCCTTCCTTTCCCATGTGTGTGCGTTTGCATAATCCCCAGGGGGAGTGCAGGATGAGAATCACATTGGCATTGGAAGGGTGAGGCAGGTGACCCTTGGCTCTTCCTTCATACTGGGACAAGTGGGTGTCCCTGTGACTCCATGCAATGAACTGAAGATGCAGAGCACAAGATGATTCTAGCTCCGCAACTGTTACCGCCCCCGAACCCCCAGCGGCCCTCCAGGCACAGCAACAAGACCCAAGTTCCAAGTTCTAAGTTCTGAGTTCCCTGGTCTCCAGCATCCCAGGAGCATCTTCCAAGGTGGCAAGCTTGCCCTTCTCTTTTCTCCGACATGGGCATTGTGGGTAGGGGCTCGGAGCCCTTCTCTGACCATCACCACCAAAGCCACTGCAGCCGCAGCAGCCGCCAAGCTGCCATAGTCGCTGGTAGTGGGCTGTGCTAGGCTGGGCTCCTTGGAAGGCTCGGGAGAGCAGCCGCATTCTCATGGGGCGCCTGGGAGACAGCAGCCCAAGTCTGAGGCCACACCACCCTGAATGCGCCCGATCTCGTCCGATCTCGGAAGCTAAGCAGGGTCGGGCCTGGTTCGTACTTGGATGGGAGACCGCATGGGAATACAGTGTGCCTAAGACTTTTTGTTTTTTGTCTCTCTCTCCTTGTGGTGGCTTAGTATTCTTTTGTTTTTTATAATCCTCTCATTCTCCAAGAGGACTGGTTAGTTTCTTCCATGATTTTCCTTTTTTGTTTTTTTGTTGTTTTTTTTTAAAATCCGAATAGAGTAGGGTTAGGCTTTGGGTAGAAAATAGTAGAAAAATAGTGTACAATATCAGCATTGTGTGCTTTAGACATGGTGCTAGAGAGAGGGAGTTGAGATTCCTATATCTTGATCTGTCCTTCAAGGCCTAAGGGCAGAGACCCAGCACTGGCTAGGAGACCTCCACCCATACTCCCTGTGCACCCAGGAATCTGCCACTCCCCCAACACACAAGCAGCCCACCGTGACATCCTTCGAAGTTAACCCACTGCTCAGAGGCCTCACACAGGCAGGAATCCAACGAGGAGGGGAAACACCGGAGTACTGATCCCAGAAACATGCAGGATATATGTTGTCTGTGTATTCCTGAGCCTGTGTGTCTGTCTGTCTATGTAGGAATGCTTGTGTACCAGTGTGCTTGTGTGCTCACCAGCCAGTGTTCCTCTCTCTCTCTCTCTCTCTCTCTCTCTCTGTCTCTCTCTCTCTCTCTCTCTCTCTCTCTCTCTCTCTCTCTCTCTCTCTCTCTCTCTCTCTCTGTATCTCTCTCTCTCTCTCTCTCCTCTCTCTCCTTCCTTCTGCATGTGTGTGCTTTTTCATAGTCCCCAGGGGCAGTGCACGATGAGAATCACAGTTGGCATTGGAAGGGTAAGGCAGGTGACCCTTGGCTCTTCATTCATACTGGGACAGTATGGCCCTCTGACCCCATAGAATGAACTGAGGATGCAGAGCACAAGATGATTCTAGGTCCACGACTGTTACTGCCCCCGAACCTCCAGCGGCGCTCCTGGCACAGCAACAAGACCCAAGTTCCAAGTTCTAAGTTCCGAGTTCAATGGTCTCCAGCGACCCAGGATCATCTTCCAAGGTGGCAAGCTTGCCCTTCTCTCTTCTCCGACATGGCCATTGTGGGAAGGGGCTCGAAGCCCTTCTCTGACCATCACCACCAAAGCCGATGCAACTGCAGTCGCCGCCAAGCTGCCATAGTCGCTGGTAGTGGGCTGTGCTAGGCTGGGCTCCTTGGCAGGCTGGAGAGTGCAGCCGCATTCTCATGGGTGGCCTGGGAGACAGCCGCCCAAGTCTAAGGCCACACGACCCTGAACGCACCCGATCTCGTCTGATCTCGGAAGCTAAGCAGGGTTGGGCCTGGTTCGTTCTTAGATGGGAGACCGCATGGGAATACCGGGTGCCGTACCCGTTTTGTTTTGTGTTTCTCTCTCCTTGTGGTGGCTTAGTATTCTTTTGTTTTTTAAAATCCTCTCATTCTCCAAGAGAACTGGTTAGTTTCTTCCATGATTTTCCTTTTTTGTTTTTTTGTTTGTTTTTTTTTTAAATCCGAATAGAGTAGGGTTAGGCTTTGGGTAAAAAATAGTAGAAAAATAGTGTACAATATCAGCATTGTGTGCTTTAGACATGGTGTTAGAGAGAGGGATTTGAGATTCCTATATCTTGTTCTGTCCTTCAAGGCCTAAGGGCAGAGACCCAGCACAGGCTAGGAGACCTCCAACTATCCTCCCTGTGCACCCAGGAATCTGCCACTCCCCCAACACACCCGCAGCCCACCGGGACATCCTTCGAAGCTAACCCACTGCTCAGAGGCCTCACACAGGCAGGAATCCAACGAGGAGGGGAAACACCGGAGTACTGATCCCAGAAACATGCAGGATATGTGTTGTCTGTGTATTTGTGTGCCTGTGTGTCTGTCTGTCTATGTAGGAATGCTTGTGTTACAGCCTTCTTGTGTGTTCACCAGACAGTGTTCCTCTCTCTTTATCTCTCTCTCGATCTCTCTCACTCACTCACTCTCTCTCCCTCTGTCCCTCCCTCCTTCCCAATGTGTATGTGTGTTTCATAGTTCGAAGGGGGAGTGTGTGATCTGACCCAGAGCAGTCCGTGGAAGGGAAAGGCAGGTGGCCCTTGGCACGTCCTTGATACAGGGACAGGTGGGTGGCACTGTGACCCCGTGGAAGGAACTGAATATACATAGCCCAAGAGGATTCTAGCTCCAGAACTGTCACTGCCCACAAACCCCAAGCATCCATCACAGCACAGCAACAAGACCCAAGTTCCAAGTTCTAAGTTCCAAATTCCCTGATCTCCAGCGATCCAGGAGCATTTTCCAAGGTGGCAAGCTTGCCCTTCTCCCTTCTGCAACATGGGTGTTGTGGGAAGGGGTCGACCCCTATTTTGACCATCAGCACCAAAGTCGCTGCTGCCTCTGCCGCAGCCTCCAATGCTGCCACCTCTGCTGGTATAGGGCTGTGCTCGGCAGGGCTCCATGGCAGGCCTGGGAGTGCAGCCGCAGCCTCATTGGGAACCTGGGAGACAGCCGCCCAAGGCTAAGACCATACCACCCTGAACGTTCCTGATCTCGGAAGCTAAGAAGGGTTGGACCTGGTTTATACTTGGATGGGAGACCGCCTGGGGATACCGGGTGCCATAGCCTTTTTTTTTTGTGTCTCTCTCTCCTTGTGGTGGCTTAGCATTCTTTGGTTTTTGATAATCCTCTCACTCTCCAAGAGAACTGGTTAGTTTCTTCCATGATTTTTCTTTTTTATTTTTTTTTAAGTCCTAATAGAGTAGGTTAGGCTTTGGGTAGAAAATAGGAGGAAAATAGTGTACATTATCAGCATTGTGTGCTTTAGACATGGTGGTGGAGAGGGAGTTGAGATTCCTATATATTGATCTGTCTTTCAAGGCTGAAGGGGCAGGACCCAGCACAGGCTAAAACACCCCCACCTATCCTCCTGCTGGACCCAGGAAACTGCCACTCCCCAACCCACCCGCAGCCTACCATAACATCCTTCGAAGGTAACCCGGTGCTCAGAGGCCTCATGCAAGTAGGAAACCAACGAGGAGGGGAAACCCCCAAGTAGTGATCCCAGAAACATGCATGATACTTGTTGTCTATGTATTCCTGTGCCTGTGTGTCTGTCTCTCTGTGTAGGAATGCTTGTGCTACAGCATGCTTGTGTGCTCACCAGCAGTTTTCCACTCTCTCTCTCTCTCTCACTGTCTCTCTCTCTCTCTCTCTCTCTCTCTCTCTCTCTCTCTCTCTCTCACTCACTTTCCCTCCGTCCTTCTCTATGTGTGTTTGTTTGCATAGTACCCAGGGTGAGTGTGCTATCAGACCCAGAAGTGGCCATGGAAGGGAAATGCAGGTGGCCCTTGGCTGTTCCTTGACACAGGGACAGGTGGGTTTCCCTGTGACCCTGTGGAAAGAACTGAAGGGACATATCCCAAGAGGATTCTAGCTCAGGAACTGTGACCGCCCTCAAACACCCAGCATCCATCCTGGCACAACAACCAGACCCAAATTCCAAGTTCTAAATTCCAAGCTCCATGGACTCCAGAGATGCAGGAGCATCTTCCAAGGTGGCGAGCTTGCCCTTCTCTCTTCTCCAACATGGGCTTTGTGGGAAGGGGCTCGAACACCTTCTTTGACCATCACCACAAAAGCCTCGGCCGCCGCCTCCGCCGCCCCTGCTGCCAAAGCTGCCACCGCTGCTGGTAGTGGAATGTGCTTGGCAGGAATCCTTGGCAGGCTGTGGAGTGCAGCCCCAGTCTCATAGGTCGCCTGGGAGACAGCCACCCAAGGCTAAGGCCATACCTTCCTGAACGCGCCCGATTTCATCTGATCTCGGAAGCTAAGCAGGGTCGGGCCTGGTTCGTACTTGGATGGGAGACCGCCTGGGGATACCGGTTGCCTTAGCCTTTTTGTTTTGTGTCTCTCTCTCCTTGTGGTGGCTTACCATTCTTTTTTTTTTTTTTGATAATCCTCTCACTCTCCAAGAGAACTGATTATTTTCTTCCATGATTTTCTTTTTTATTTTTTTTTAAGTCCAAATAGAGTAGGGTTAGGCTTTGGGTAGAAAATAGGAGGAAAATAGTGTACATTATCAGCATTGTGTGCTTTAGACATGGTGGTGGAGATGGAATTGAGATTCCTTTATCTTGATCTGTCCTTCAAGGCTGAAGGGCCGGGACCAAGCACAGGCTAAAACACCGCCACCTATGCTCCTTCTGGACACAGGAAACTGCCACTCCCCAACACACTCTCAGCCTACCATAACATCCTTCGAAGGTAACCCAGTGCTCAGAGGCCTCATGCAGGCAGGAAACCAATGAAAGGAGAAACACCCAATAGTGATCCCAGAAACATGCAGGATACATGTTTTCTATGTATTCCTGTGCTTGTGTGTCTGTCTCTCTATGTAGGAATGCTTGTGTTACAGCATACTTTTGTGTTCACCAGCAGTTTTCCACTCTCTCTCACTCTCTCTCTCTCTCTCTCTCTCTCTCTCTCTCTCTCTCTCTCTCTCTCCCTCTGTCCTTCTCTATGTGTGTTTGTTTGCATAGTACCCAGGGTGAGTGTGCTATCAGACCCAGAGGTGGCCATGGAAGGGAAATGCAGGTGGCCCTAGGCTCTTCCTTGATACAGAGACAGATGGGTTACCCTGTGACCCCGAGGAAGGAACTGAAGATACATAGCCCAAGAGGATTCTAGCTCCGGAACTGTGACCGCCCCCAAACCCCTAGCATCTGTCCAGGCACAGCAACAAGAGCCAAGTACCAAGTTCTAAATTCAAAGTTCCCTGGTCTCCAGAGATCCAGATGCATCTTCCAAGGTAGCGAGCTTACCCTTCACTCTTCTCCGACATAGGCATTGTGGGAAGGGGCTCGAAGCCCTTCTTTGACCATCACCACAAAAGCCACGGCTGCCACCTCCGCTGCTGCCGCCCCTGCTGCCAAAGCTGCCACCGCTGCTGGTAGTGGTATGTGCTTGGCAGGGCTCCTTGGCAGTATGGGGAGTGCAGACTCATGCACATGGGTCCCTGGGAGACAGCCGCCCAAGACTAAGGCCATACCACCCTGAACGCGCCCGATCTCGTCTGATATCGGAAGCTAAGCAGGGTCGGGCCTAAATTGTACTTGGATGGGAGACCGCCTGGGGATACCAGGTGCCATAGCCTTTTTGTTTTGTGTCTCCCTCTCCTTGTGGTGGCTTTGCATTCTTTGGTTTTTGATAATTTTCTCACTCTCCAAGAGAACTGGTTAGTTACTTCCATGATTTTTATTTTTTATTTTTTTTTTTTTAAGTCTGAATAGAGTAGGGTTAGGCTTTGGGTAGAAAATAGGAGGAAAATAGTGTACATTATCAGCATTGTGTGCTTTAGACATGGTGGTGGAGAGGGAGTTGAGATTCCTATATCTTGATCTGTCCTTCAAGGCAGAAGGGCCGAGGCCCAGCACAGGCTAGGACACCCTAGCCTATCCTCCCGCTGCACATAAGAAACTGCCACTCCCCAACACACCTGCAGCCCACCATGACAGCCTTCGAAATTGACCCACTGCTCTGAGGCCTCACACAGGCAGGAAACCAGCGAGGAGGGACAACACCCAAATAGTGATCCCAGAAACATGCAAGATACATGTTTTCTGTGTATTCGTGTGCCTGTTTGTCTGTCTGTCTATGTAGGAATGCTTGTGTTACAGCTTGCTTGTGTGCTCAACAGCCAAAGTTTCACTCTCTCCCTATCTCTCTCTCTCTCTCTCTCTCTCTCTCTCTCTCTCTCTCTCTCTCTCTCTCTACCTCCCTCCTACACCATGTGTGTGTTTTTGTATAGTTCCCAGGGGGAGTGTTCGATCAGAACCAGAGGTGGCAATGGAAGGAAAAGGCAGGTGGCCCTTGGCTCTTCCTTGATACAGGGACAGGTGGGTGGCCCTGTGACCCCGTGGAAGGAACTGAAGATACATATCCCAAGAGGATTCTAGCTCCGGAATTTTCACCGCCCCCAAAACCCAGCGCCCCTCTCGGCACAGCAACAAGACCCAAGTTCCAAGTTCTAAGTTCCAATTTCGCCTGGTCTGCAGCGATGCAGGAGCATCTTCCATGGTGGCGAGCTTGCCCTTCTCTATTCTCCGACATGGGCGTTGTGGGAAGGGGCTCGAACCCCTTATCCGACCATCACCACCAAAGTCGCTGCCCCCGCCGCCGCTGCCGCCAATGCCTTCACCGCTGCTGCTAGTGGGCTGTGCTGGGCAGAGCTCCTTGGAAGGCCGGGGAGTGCAGCCCCAGGCTCAGGGGTCGCCTGGGAGACAGCCTCCCAAGTCCTAGAACATACCACCCTGAAATTGCCAGATCTTGTCTGATCTTGGAGGCTAAGCAGGGTCGGGCCTGGTTAGAACATGGATGGGAGAACGCCTGGGAATATTGGGTGCCATAGCCTTTTTGTTTTGTGTCTCTCTATCCTTGTGGTGGCTTAATATTCTTTTGATTTTTATAATCCTCTCACTCTCTAAGAGAAATGTTTAGTTTCTTCCATGATTTTCCTTTTTCTTTTTTTTTTTTTTAATGGGATTAGAGTATGGTTAGGCTTTGGGTAGAAAATAGGAGAAAAATAGTGTACATTATCAGCATTATGTGCTTCATACATGGTGCTGTAGAGGGAGTTGAGATTTCTATATCTTGATGTGTCCTTCAAGGCAGAAGGGCCTAGGCCCAGCATAGGCTAGGACATCCCCACCTATCCTCACTCTGCATCAGGAAACGGCCACTCCCCATCACACCTGCAGCCCACCGTGACATCCGTCGAAATTAACCCATTGCTCAGAGGCCTCACACAGGCAGGAAACCAGCAGGGAGGGGAAACACCCGAATAGTGGTCCCAGAAACATGCAGGATACATGTTGTCTGTGTATTCGTGTGACTGTGTTTTTGTTTGTTTATGTAGGAATGCTTGTGTTACAGCGTGCTTGTGTGATCAACAGCCAATATTCCAGTCTCTACCTCTCTCTCTCTCTCTCTCTCTCTCTCTCTCTCTCTCTCTCTCTCTCTTTCTCCCTCCCTCCTTCTCCATTTGTGTGTGTTTGCAAGTTCCCAGGGGGAGTGGGATATCATACACAGAGGTGGCAATGGAAGGGAAAGTCAGGTGGCCCTTCGCTCTTCCTTGACACAGGGACAGGTGGGTGACTGTGTGACGCCATGGAATTAACTGAAGATACATAGCCCAAGAGGATTCTAGCTCCGGAACTGTCACCGCCCCCAAACCACCAGCTCCCCTCCAGGCACAGCAACAAGACCCAAGTTCCAAGATCTAAGTTCCAAGTTCCCTGGTCTCCGGGTATCCAGGAGCATCTTCCAAGGTGGCAAGTATGCCCTTCTCTCTTCTCCATCATGGGCGTTGTGGGAATGGGCTCGAACCCCTTCTCGGACCATCACCACCAAGGCTGTTGCCTCCGCTGCCGCCAATGCTGCCACTGCTGCTGGTAGTGGGCTGTGCTGGGCGGGGCTCCTTGGCAGGCTGGGGAGTGCAGCCACAGGCTCATGGGGCCCCTGGGAGACAGCCGACCAAGTCTAAGGGCATACCTCCCTGAACGCGCCCAATCCCTTCTGATCTCCTAAACTAAGCAGGGTCGGTCCTGGTTAGAACCTGGATGGGAGACCGCCTGGGAAAACCGGGTGCTGTAGCCTTTTTAATTTGTGTCTCTCTCTTTTTGTGGTGGCTTAGTATTCTTTTGATTTTCATGATCCTCTCACTCTCTAAGAGATCTGGTTAGTTTATTCCATGATTTTCCTTTTTTTTATGTCTGAATAGAGTAGGGTTAGGCTTTGGGTAGAAAATAGGAGAAAAATAGTGTACATTATCAGCATTGTGTGCCATAGACATGGTGCTGTAGAGGGAGTTGAGATTCCCTTATCTTGATGTGTCCTTCAAGGCAGATGGTCCGAGGCCCAGCACAGGCTAGGACAACCCCACTTATCAGCCCTGTGCACCCAGGAAACAGCCACTCCCCCAAAACACCCGCAGCCCACCGTGACATCCTTCGAAGTTAAACCACTGCTCAGAGGCCTCACATAGGCAGGAAACCAGGGAGGAGGGGAAACACCCGAATAGTGATCCCAGAAACATGCAGGATACATGTTGTCTGTTTATTCATGTGCCTCTGTGTCTGTCTGTCTATGTAGGAATGCTTGTGTACCAGTGTGTTTTTGTGCTCACCAGCCAGTGTTCCTCTCTCTCTCTCTCTCTCTCTCTCTCTCTCTCTCTCTCTCTCTCTCTCTCTCTCTCTCTCTCTCTCTCTCTCTACCTCCCTCTTCCACCATGTGTGTGTGTTTGCATATTTCCCAAGGTGAGTGCGCGAACAGACCCAGATGTGGCCATGGAAGGGAAAGGCAGTTGGCCTTTGGCTCTTCCTTGATACAGGAAAAGGTGGGTGACCGTGTGATCCCATGGAAGGAACTGTAGATATATAGCCCAACAGGATTCTAGCTCTGGAACTGTCACTACCCCCAAACCTCCAGCGCCCCTCCCGGCACAGCCAGAAGACCCATGTTCCAAGTTCAAAGTTCCAAGTTCCCTGGTCTCCAGCGATCCAGGAGCATCTTCCAAGTGGCAAGCTTGCCCTCCTCTATTCTCCGACATGGGCGTTGTGGGAAGGGGCTCGAACCCTTCTCCTACCATCACCACTAAAGCCACTGCCCCAGATGCCACGGCCGCCAACACTGCCACTGCTGCTGGTAGTGGGCTGTGCTCAGCTGGGCTCTGTGGCAGGCTGGGGAGTGCAGCCGCAGGCTCTTGGGGCACCTGGCAGACAGCCACTCAAGTCTAAAGATATACCACCCTGAACGTGCCCGATCTCATCTGATCTAGGATGCTAAGCAGGCTCGGGCCTGGGTAGTACTTGGATGGGAGACCGCCTGGGAATACCGGGTTCCGTAGCCTTTTTGTTTTGTGTCTCTCTCTTTTTGTGCTAGCTTAGTATTCTTTTGTTTTAATAATCCTCTCACTCTCTAAGAGAACTGGTTAGTTTCTTCCATGATTTTCCTCTTTTTTTTTTATTTTAAGACTGAATAGAGTAGGGTTAGGCTTGGATAGAAAAGAGGAGAAAAATAGTGTACATTATCAACATTGTGTGCTTTAGACATGGTGCTGGAGAGGGAGTTGAGATTCCTATATCTTGATCTGTCCTTCAAGGCCGAAGGGCCAAGACCTAGAACAGGCTAGGACACCCCCACCTCTCCTCCCTATGCACGCAGGAAACTGCATTTCCCAACACACTCCCTGCCCACCGTGACATCCTTCAACGTAATCCCACTGCTCAGAGGCCTCACGCAGGCAGGAAACCAACGATGAGGGGAAACTTCCGAATAGTGATCCCAGAAAAATGCAGGATTCATGTTGTCTGTGTATTCGTGTGTTGTGTGTCTGTCTGTCTATGTAGGAAAGCTTGTGGTATAGCTTGCTGTGTGCTCAAGAGCCAGTGTTCCTCTCTCTCTCTCTCTCTCTCTCTCTCTCTCTCTCTCTCTCTCTCTCTCTCTCTCTCTCGTCCGTCCCTCCCACCCTCCCTTCCTTCCCTATGTGTGTATGTTTGCATTGTTCCCAGAGGGAGTGTGCGATCAGACCCAGAGTTGGCCATGGAAGGAAAAGGCAGGTGGCCCTTGGCTCTTCCTTGGTACAGGGACAATTTGGTGGCCCTGTGACCCCGTGGAAGGAACTGAAGATACAGAGCCAAAGAGGATTCTAGCTCCGGAACTGTCACAGCCCCCAAACCCGCAGCGTCCCTCCCGGCACAGCAACAATACCCAAGTTCCAAGTTCTAAGTTCCATATTCCATGGTCTCCAGCGATCAAGGGGCATCTTACAGCTGGCGAGCGTCCCCTTCTATCTTCTCCAACATGTGCGTTTTGGGAAGGGCCTCGAACCCCTTCTTGGACCATCAACACCAAAACCACTGGCACCGCCTCCACCGCCGCCAATCCTGCAACTGCCGCTGGTAGTGGGCTGTGCTAGGGTGGGCTGCTTGGCAGGCTGGGGAGTGCAGCCGCATTCTCATGGGGCGCCTGGGAGACAGCCGCCCAAGTCTAAGGCCACACCACTCTGAATGCGCCCGATCTCGTCTGATCTCAGAAGCCTAAGAAGCTAAGCAGGGTCGGGCCTGGTTGGTACTTGGATGGGAGACCGCCTGGGAATACCGGGTTCCATAGCCTTTTTGGTTTGTGTCTCTCTGTCCTTGTGATGGCTTAGTATTCTTTTGTTTTTTGTAATATTCTCACTCTTCAAGAGAACGGCTTAGTTTCTTCCATGATTTTCCTTTTTTGTTTTTGTTTTTTTTTTTTTATGTCCGAATAGAGTATGGTTAGGATTTGGGTAGAAAATAGAAGAAAAATAGTGTACTTTATCAGCATTGTTTGCTTAAAACATGGTGCTGGAGAGGGAGTTGAGCTTCCTATATCTTGATCTGTCCTTCAAGGTCGAAGGGCTGAGACCCAGCACAGGCTAGGACACCCCCAAGTATCCTCCCTCTGCACCCAGGAAACTGTCACTCCCCAACACACGCTCAGCCCACCGTGTCATCCTTTGAAGTTAACCCACTGCTCAGAGTCCTCATGCAGGCAGGAAACCAACGAGGAGGGGAAACACCCCAGTAGTGATCCCAGAAACATGCAGGATACATGTTGTGCGTGTATTCGTGTGCTTGTGTGTCTGTCTGTCTATATAGTAATGCTTGTGTCACAGTGTGCTTGTGTGCTCACCAGCAAGTGTTCTACTCTCTCTCTCTCTCTCTCTCTTTCTCTCTGTCTCTCTCTTTTTTTCTCTCTCTCCCTCCCTCCTTCCCCATGTTTGTGTGATTGTATAGTTCCCAGGGAGAGTGCGGGATCTGTCCCAGAGGAGACCAGGGAAGGGAAAGGCAGGCGGCCCTTGGAACTTCCTTGATACAGGGACAGGTGGGTGGCACTGTGACCCAGTGGAAAGAACTGAAGACACATAACCCATGAGGACTCTAGTTCCGTAACTGTCACAGCCCCCAAACCCCCAGCATCCATCCTGGCACAGCAACCAGACCCAAATTCCAAGTTCTAAATTCCAAATTCCCTGGTCTCCAGAGATCCAGGAGCATCTTCCAAGGTGGAGAGCTTACCCTTCACTCTTCTCCGACATGGGCGTTGTGGGAAGGTGCTCGAACCCCTTCTCCGACCATCACTACCAAAGCCGTTGCCGCTGACACTGCCACAGCCGTCAAAGCTGCCACTGCTGCTGGTAGTGGGCTGTGATCTGCTGGGTTCCGTGGCAGTATGGGGAGTGCAGCCGCAGGCTCATGGGGTGCCTTGGATACAGCTGCCCAAGTCTAAGGCCATACCACCCTGAACTATCCCGATCTCGACTGATCTCAGAAGCTAAGCATGGTCGGGCCTGGACAGTACTTGGATGGGAGACCGACTGGGAATTCGGGTACCGTAGCCTTTTGTTTTGTGCCTCTCTGTCCTTGTGGTGGCTTAGTATTCTTTTGTTTTTGTTTTTTTATACTCTCACTCTC
Source organism: Cricetiscus sungorus (assembly GCA_030556225.1). NCBI lineage: Eukaryota > Metazoa > Chordata > Mammalia > Rodentia > Cricetidae > Cricetiscus > Cricetiscus sungorus. The sequence continues at coordinate 180,265 of JANBXA010000490.1, forward strand.
TAAGAGAACTGCTTAGTTTATTCCATGACTTTTCTTTCTGTTTTTTTTTTTTTTTTTTTTAAGTCCGAATAGAGTAGGGTTAGGCTTTGGGTAGAAAATAGGAGAAAAATATTGTACATTATCAGCATTGTGTGCTACAAACATGGTGCTGGAGAGGGACTTGAGATTCCTATATCTTGATCTGTCCTTTAAGGTCGATGGGCTGAGACCCAGCACAGGTTAGGACACCCCCACCTATCCTCCCTCTGCACCCAGGTAACTGCCACTCCCCAACATATCTGCAGCCCACCATGACATCCTTTGTAGTTAACCCACTGTTCAGAGGCCTCACGCAGGCAGGAAACCATCGAAGAGGAGAAACACCCGAGTAGTGATCCAAGAAACATGCAGGATATATTTTGTCTGTGTATTCATGTGCCTGTGTGTCTGTCTGTCAATGTAGGAATGCTTGTGTTACAACGTGGTTGTGTGCTCACCAGCCAGTGTTCCACTCTCATTCTCTCTCTCTCTGTCTCTGTCTCTGTCTCTATCTCTCTCCCTCCCTCCTTCCCCATGTGTGTGTGTTTGCATAGTTACCAGGGGGAGTGTGCGATCTGATGCAGAGGTGGCCATGGAAGGGGAAGGCAGTCGACCCTTGGATGATCCTTGATACAGGGACAGGTTGGTGGCACTGTGACCCTATGGAAGAAACTGAAGACACATAGCCCAAGAGGATTCTAGCTCCAGAACTGTCACAGCCCCCAAACTCCCAGCGTCCCTCCCAGTACAGCAACAAGACCCAAGTTCCAAGTTCTAATTTCCAAGTTCCCTGGTCTCCAGCTATCCAGGAGCATCTTCCAAGGTGGCAAGTTTGCCCTTCTCTCTTCTCCGACATGGACGTTGTGGAAAGGGGCACGAACCCTTTCTTTGACCATCACCACCAAAGCCTCTGCTGCCACCAACGCTGCCACCACTGTTGGTAGTAGGCTGTGCTTGGCTGCCCTCCGTCGCAGGCCGGGGAGTGCACTTGCAGGCTCATGGGGCGCCTGAGAGACAGCCGCTCAAGTCTAAGGCCATTCCCGCCTGGGAATACAGGGTGCTGTAGGCTTTTTGTTTTGTGTCTCTCTCTCCTCGTGGTGGCTTAGTATTCTTTGGTTTATTATAATCCTCATTCTTTCCAAGAGAACTGGTTAGTCTCTTCCATGATTTTCCTTTCTTTCTTTTTTTATTTAATAATCCTGATTAGGGTAAGGTTCGGGGTTTGTGTAGAAAGTAGGGGGAAAACGGTGTACATTATCAGCCTTTTGTGTGCTGGTAGACATGGTGCTGGAGAGGGAGTTAGATTCCTATGTCTCGAAATACACGAGTAGGGATCCGAGAAACATGCAGGCTAAGAACTGCAGGCTACATGTTGTCTGTGTATTCGCATGCCTGTGTGTCTGTCCATTCATGTAGGCATGCTTGTGTTGCAGTGTGCTTGTGTGCTTACCAGCCTGTGTGCATTTCTCTCTCTCTCTGTCTTCTCTCTCTCTCTCTCTCTCTCTCTCTCTCTCTCTCTCTCTCTCTCTCTGACTATTCCCCAAATGGGAGGTCAAGTCGAGACATTAACAGAGTCTCACCTAGAGGAAGCATCACACTATGAACAAGACAAGTGTGGAGTGTAGCATTTTGCTGCCACCCATTCACATTATGGCCTTCACTGCCCTCTACTATGAGAAGGCCAAGCAGCAGCACCAGAGGCATAGGCAGTATCATAGTGGTTGCCAAGGCAGCATTGCTGGGAATGACATCACAGAGAGTGAGGTGCTGCTCTCACTTGGCTCTGCAGGTGAAGGCACCTCCATCACTGCTGCCTCAGTCCCTCCTGCTGGGGAACAAGCTATCACAGCAACTTCATCATGACTTCAGGGTCTTGGTGGAGTGTCGTGACATGTGTGTGCATGACAGTATACATTAGACAAGATCTTCTGATCATCTGATTTTTAAATTGTTCAATTTTTATAGTCAGTGATTGCTGTGTCCTTCATGTCTTGGTTCTGGTGCATCCTCTTGGGAATTGATAATGCAAAATCATCCAGTTTTTTAAATTATTTAATCATTTCATCATTAAAATCTATTATTATGTAATCAGTAATCACTGGATCTCACAGTTTCCCAATTTTGAGGGTAAATCAGTATGAATTCAGATGATGTGATGGTCTGGCACATTTGACTCCCAAACAGAGGCTCAAACTCCACTGATCACTGAATAAATAATGACAGATTTTAATACATAAATAATTAAAAATTTAATTATTTGATGGTATTTTATACTTGACTTCTCCAAGACTTAGCAAAACTCAAGAGATGATTATTGAATCACGGATTTGAACAACAACAACAACAAAAAGAATGAGTGATGAGATAATATCTCATGATTCATCCATGGGGAGGGAAGAATATGATACCATCATTGATTTAAATAATGAAATAATGAAATTACTTGCCAGATTATCTCCAAAAAAGTGTAAAAATCCAGTTATCATCTATGATCAAATGTCCTATTTTAATAAATAAATAATTACATAATTACAGGATAATATACTCTGTCATACTGAACAGCCACAAGTTGTCCCTTCCTCGACTCCCATAAACTTGGGCCAAACACCATGTTCTATGTTCCAAGTTCCGTGGGGTCCAGCGATCCAGGAGCATCTTCCAAGCTGGCGAGCATGCCCTTCTCTCTTCTCCCAAATGGGCGGTGCAAGGCTTCACAAGGAGGAATGGATGGCAGCATGGACGATGAGGATGGATGTCAGGGTGTGGTGTGGCGTGGTGTGGTGTGGTGTGGTGTGGTGGGGGGTGGGGTGGGTGGGGTGTGGGCAGAACCGAGCGCCTAGGAGCCAGCATTCCAAGTTCCAAAGAGTAAACCGAGAATCATCCTACTCCCCCCAAAACACACACACATACTCTCTCTCTCTCTCTCTCTCTCTCTCTCTCTCTCTCTCTCTCTCTCTCTCTCTCTCTCCCTGTTACCTGCTCCAAGACATCCTGTCCTTCCTGGATTCTCTGGGAGGAGGGGCTGGACTAGGAGGAGGTTGTATGTGAGGAAGAAGAAGAGGAGAAGAGAAAGGACCAGCAGGTGGTGGGGTGGCAGAGGGCGGAGAAGGAAGAGGAGGAGGAGGAAGAGGAAGAGGAAGAGGAAGAGGAGTAGCATGAACAGAGGGAGGACGATTTGCAGAAGCAGGAGTCAAGAGTTTCCCCGCAAGCTTGGCCCGAGGGGGAGAGGATGACCTCCCCGCCGGGCGAGCACCGGATCCAATCCGACCTGGAACCCTGGAACCGCTGGAGGGCACCTGTAGGAGAGTGTCTCCCCTGTCTGGGAGGATGACACAAGCCATCTGGACGCCATGCATGCGACTTCCTGGGCTCTGGCCCTGCAAGTCAGTGGTAGACAAGCCCGGAAGAGAAAGCTGCAAAGCGCAGCCCTCAGCCTGGGGAGGGGCTCGAAGCCCTGCCTGACATGCCACCGACGCCGCCGCCGCCGAAGCCGCTGTGCTCTGCTAGGCAATGCAGGAGCATCTTCCAATCTGTTGATCGTGCCCTTCTCTATTCTCTGACATGGGCGGTACCAGGCTTCACAAGGAGGAGTTGATGGCAGCATGGACGATGAGGATGGACGTCAATGTGTGTTGTGGAGTGGTGTGGTGTGGTGTGGTGGGGTGGTGGTGGGGTGGGATGGGGTGGGGTGTGGTGTGGGCAGAACTGAGAGCCAAGGAGCCAGCATTCCAAGTTTCAAAGAGTGAACCAATAATCATCCTACCCCCCCAAACACACACACACACACACACCACACACACAAACACACACTCACACACACACACACACACAAACACATTCACACTCCCTGTAACCTGCTCACAGATATCCAGTCAGTCTTCCTGGATTCTCAGGGAGGAGGGGCAGGACTAGGAGGAGGATGTGGGTGAGGACAAGGAAGAGGGGCAGAGAAAGGACCAGCAGGTGGTGGGGTGGCAGAGCAAGGAGGTGGAAGAGGAGGAGGAGGAAGAGGAAGAGGAGAAGCATGAAGAGAGGGAGAAGGATTTGCAGGAGCAGGAGTCAACAGTTTCCCGGCAGGCCTGGCCTAAGGGGGAGAGGTTGACTGCCCCACCAAGCGAGCACCAGATCAGATCTGTCCTGGCACCTCGGGAGCGCACCTGCAGGAGAGTGCAAAGTGCAGCCCACAGACCACAGACAGGGAAGGGGCTCGAATGCCTCCTCAGACCGCCACCGCCACTGGCACAGGCACCGAGCGAGCACCAGATCTGATCCCTGATCCGTCCTGGCACCACGGGAATGAACCTGCAGGAGAGTGTCTACCCTGCACTGCCAGGATGACACAAGCCATCTGGACGCCTTGTGAGCGCCTTCCTGGGAACCGGCCCGGGAAGTCAATGGTAGATGAGCCCAGAAGAGAAAGCTGCAAAGCGCAGACCGCAAAAGGAGAAGGGGCTCGAATGCCGCCTCAGCCCGCCACCGCCATGGCCGCAGCCACTGGCACTGGCACCGGCACCCGCACCGGTAGTGGGCTGTGCTCGGCTGGGCTCCCTGGCAGGCTGGCGAGAGCAAGCAATGCAGGCTGATGGGGCCCCGGAGACAGCCGCCCTCGTCTATGGCCATACCACCCTGAACGCGCCCGATCTCGTCTGATCTAGGAAGCTAAGCAGGGTCGGGCCTGGTCAGTACTTGGATGGGAGACCGCCTGGGAATACCGGGTGCTGTAGGCTTTTGCTTTGGTTTTGTGTGTCTCTCTCCTTGTGGAGTCTTAGTATTCCTTTGTTTATTATAATCCTCTCACTTGCCAAGAGAACCGGTTAAAGAACATGATTTTTCTCTCTTTCCTTTTTTTTTTTTTTTAAATCCTGATTGGATTAGTGTTAGGGGTTTGGGTAGAAAACAGGGGAAAAGTAGTGTACGATATCATCATGGTGTGTGCTGGTAGACATGGTGCCTAAGAGGGAGTTGAGATTCCTATATGTTGATCTGTCCTACAAGGCCGACCAGCAGAGACCCAGCACAGGCTAGGACACCCCCACCCATCATCCATCTGCACCCAGGACACTGCCAGTCCCCAACACACGCACAGCCCACTGAGGCAGTCTTCGATGTTCACTCACTGCTCAGAAACCTCGGGCAGCCAGGAAACCTACCAGGAGGGGAAACACCCGAGTAGGGATCCCAGAAACATGCAGGCTAAGAAGTGCATGCTACATGTTGTCTCTGTATACGCGTGCCTGTGGTGTCTGTCTTTCTATGTAGGCATGCTTGTGTTGCAGCATGCTTGTGTGCTTACCAGACTGTGTGCCTTTCTCTCTCTCTCTCTCTCTCTCTCTCTCTCTCTCTCTCTCTCTCTCTCTCTCTGTTTCTCTCTGGCATTTTCCCCAAATGGGAGGTCAAGTTGAGAAATTGCCAGAGTCTCACCTAGAGGAAGCATCACAATATGAACAAGACAAGTGTGGAGTGTAGCATTTTGCAGCAAACCATGCACATTACGGCCTTCACTGCCCTCTACTATGAGAAGGACAAGCAGCAGCACCAGAGGCACAGGCCGCATCATAGTGGTTGCCAAGGCAGCATTGCTGGGAATGACATCGCAGAGAGTGAGATGCTGCTCTCTCTTGGCTCTGCAGGTGAAGGCACCTCCATCACTGCTGCCTCTGGCCCTGCTGCTGGGGATCTGGCTACCACAGCAACCTCATCATGACTGCAGTGTCTTGGTGGAGTGTCGTGACATGTGAGTGACAGTATTCATTAGACAAGATCTTCTGATGATCTGATTTTTAAATTGTTCAATGTTTATAGTCAGTGATTGCTGTGTCCTTAATGTCTTGGTTCTGGTGCATCCTCTTGGGAATTGATAATGTGAAATCTTCCAGTTTTTTTAAAATTATGTAGTCATTTAATCATTAACATCTATTATTATGTAATCAGTAATCACTGGATCTCACAGTGTCCCAATTTTGAGGGAGGGAAAATCAGTATGAATTGAGATGATGTGATTGTCTGGCACATTTGACATCCAGAAAGAGGCTCAAACTCCAGTGATCACTGAATAAATAATGCAGATTTTAATAAATATAATAATAAATAAATAAATAAATATTGAATTATTTGACGGTATGTTCTACTTAATTACCACAAGTCTTAGCAAAATTAGAGATGATTGTTTAATCACAGATTTGAACAAAAAAATGAATGAGTGATGAGATAATATCTCATGATGTTTCCATGGGTAGAGAAGAAAATAATACCATCATTGATTTAAATAATGAAATAATGAAATTACTTGCCACGGTTACCGCCAAAAAAGTGTAAAAATCCACTTATCATCTATTATCAAATGTCCTGTTTTAATAATTAAATAATTACATAAATAGAGGATAATATAGTCTGTCATACTGAACAACCACAAGTTGAATCTTACTTGACTCCCATAAACTTGGGCCAAACACCATGTTCTAAGTTCCAAGTTCCCTGGGCTCCAGCGATCCAGGAGCATCTTCCATGCTGGCGATCATGCCCTTCTCTGTTCTCTGACATGGGCGGTGCCAGGCTTCACAAGGAGGAATGGATGGCAGCATGAACGATGAGGACGGACTTCAATGTGTGTTGTGGAGTGGTGTGGTGTGGTGTGGTGTGGTGTGGTGTGGTGGGGTGGGGTGGGGTGGGGTGTGGGCAGAACTGAGAGCCTAGGAACCAGCATTCCAAGTTTCAAAGAGTGAACCAATAATCATCCTACCCTCCCAAACACACACACACACACACACACACTCACACACACACAAACACATTCACACTCCCTGTAACCTGCTCCCAGATATCCAGTCAGTCTTCCTGGATTCTCAGGGAGGAGGGGCAGGACTAGGAGGAGGATGTGGGTGAGGACAAGGAAGAGGGGCAGAGAAAGGACCAGCAGGTGGTGGGGTGGCAGAGCAAGGAGGTGGAAGAGGAGGAGGAGGAAGAGGAAGAGGAGAAGCATGAAGAGAGGGAGAAGGATTTGCAGGAGCAGGAGTCAACAGTTTCCCAGCAAGCCTGGCCTGAGGGGGAGAGGTTGACTGCCCCACCAAGCGAGCACCAGATCAGATCTGTCCTGGCACCTCGGGAGCGCACCTGCAGGAGAGTGCAAAGCGCAGCCCGCAGACGGGGAAGGGGCTCGAACACCTCCTCAGACAGCCACAGCCTTGGCCACTGCCACTGGCACCCGCGGCACCGAGCTAGCACCCGATCTGATCCGTCCTGGCACCGCGGGAGCGCACCTGCAGGAGAGTGCAAAGTGCAGCCCACAGACCACAGACAGGGAAGGGGCTCGAATGCCTCCTCAGACCGCCGCTGCAGGCCACCGCCACTGGCACAGGCACCGAGCGAGCACCAGATCTGATCCCTGATCCGTCCTGGCACCACGGGAATGAACCTGCAGGAGAGTGTCTACCCTGCTCTGCCAGGATGACACAAGCCATCTGGACGCCTTGTGAGCGCCTTCCTGGGAACCGGCCCGGGAAGTCAATGGTAGATGAGCCCAGAAGAGAAAGCTGCAAAGTGCAGCCTGCACACGGGGAAGGGGCTGGAATGCCTCCTCAGCCCGCCACCGCCATGGACGCAGCACCACTGGCAAGCACCCGCACCGGTAGTGGGCTGTGCTCGGCTGGGCTCCCTGGCAGGCTGGCGAGAGCAAGCAATGCAGGCTGATGGGGCCCCGGAGACAGCCGCCCTCGTTATGGCCATACCACCCTGAACGCGCCCGATCTCGTCTGATCTAGGAAGCTAAGCAGGTTCGGGCCTGGTCAGTACTTGGATGGGAGACCGCCTGGGAATACCGGGTGCTGTAGGCTTTTGCTTTTGCTTGGTTTTGTGTGTCTCTCTCCTTGTGGAGTCTTAGTATTCCTTTGTTTATTATAATCCTCTCACTTGCCAAGAGAACCGGTTAAAGAACATGATTTTTCTCTCTTTCCTTTTTTTTTTTTTTTTTAAATCCTGATTAGATTAGTGTTAGGGGTTTGGGTAGAAAATAGGAGAAAAGTAGTGTACGATATCATCATGGTGTGTGCTGGTAGACATGGTGCCTAAGAGGGAGTTGAGATTCCTATATGTTGATCTGTCCTACAAGGCCGACCAGCAGAGACCCAGCACAGGCTAGGAAACCCCCACCCATCATCCATCTGCACCCAGGACACTGCCAGTCCCCAACACACGCACAGCCCACTGAGGCAGTCTTCGATGTTCACTCACTGCTCAGAAACCTCGGGCAGCCAGGAAACCTACCAGGAGGGGAAACACCCGAGTAGGGATCCCAGAAACATGCAGGCTAAGAAGTGCAGGCTACATGTTGTCTCTGTATACGCGTGCCTGTGTGTGTGTCTGTCTTTCTATGTAGGCATGCTTGTGTTGCAGCGTGCTTGTGTGCTTACCAGACTGGGTGCCTTTGTCTCTCTCTCTCTCTCTCTCTCTCTCTCTCTCTCTCTCTCTCTCTCTCTCTGTATCTCTGTTTCTCTCTGGCATTTTCCCCAAATGGGAGGTCAAGTCGAGAAATTGCCAGAGTCTCACCTAGAGGAAGCATCACAATATGAACAAGACAAGTGTGGAGTGTAGCATTTTGCAGCAAACCATGCACATTACGGCCTTCACTGCCCTCTACTATGAGAAGGACAAGCAGCAGCACCAGAGGCACAGGCCGCATCATAGTGGTTGCCAAGGCAGCATTGCTGGGAATGACATCACAGAGAGTGAGATGCTGCTCTCTCTTGGCTCTGCAGGTAAAGGCACCTCCATCACTGCTGCCTCTGGCCCTGCTGCTGGGGATCTGGCTACCACAGCAACCTCATCATGACTGCAGTGTCTTGGTGGAGTGTCGTGACATGTGAGTGACAGTATTCATTAGACAAGATCTTCTGATGATCTGATTTTTAAATTGTTCAATGTTTATAGTCAGTGATTGCTGTGTCCTTAATGTCTTGGTTCTGGTGCATCCTCTTGGGAATTGATAATGTGAAATCTTCCAGTTTTTTTAAAATTATGTAGTCATTTAATCATTAACATCTATTATTATGTAATCAGTAATCACTGGATCTCACAGTGTCCCAATTTTGAGGGAGGGAAAATCAGTATGAATTCAGATGATGTGATTGTCTGGCACATTTGACATCCAGAAAGAGGCTCAAACTCCAGTGATCACTGAATAAATAATGCAGATTTTAATAAATCAATCAATCAATCAATCAATAAATATTGAATTATTTGACGGTATGTTCTACTTAACTTCCACAAGTCTTAGCAAAATTAGAGATGATTATTTAATCACAGATTTGAACAAAAAAAATGAATGAGTGATGAGATAATATCTCATGATTATTCCATGGGTAGAGAAGAAAATAATACCATCATTGATTTAAATAATGAAATAATGAAATGACTTGCCACGGTTACCGCCAAAAAAGTGTAAAAATCCACTTATCATCTATTATCAAATGTCCTGTTTTAATAATTAAATAATTACATAAATAGAGGATAATATAGTCTGTCATACTGAACAACCACAAGTTGACTCTTACTTGACTCCCATAAACTTGGGCCAAACACCATGTTCTAAGTTCCAAGTTCCCTGGGCTCCAGCGATCCAGGAGCATCTTCCATGCTGGCGATCGTGCCCTTCTCTGTTCTCTGACATGGGCGGTGCCAGGCTTCACAAGGAGGAATGGAAGGCAGCATGGACGATGAGGATGGACGTCAATGTGTGTTGTGGAGTGGTGTGGTGTGGTGTGGTGTGGTGTGGTGTGGTGTGGTGGGGTGGGGTGGGGTGTGGTGTGGGCAGAACTGAGAGCCTAGGAGCCAGCATTCCAAGTTTCAAAGAGTGAACCAATAATCATCCTACCCTCCCAAACACACACACACACACACACACACTCACACACACACAAACACATTCACACTCCCTGTAACCTGCTCCCAGATATCCAGTCAGTCTTCCTGGATTCTCAGGGAGGAGGGGCAGGACTAGGAGGAGGATGTGGGTGAGGACAAGGAAGAGGGGCAGAGAAAGGACCAGCAGGTGGTGGGGTGGCAGAGCAAGGAGGTGGAAGAGGAGGAGGAGGAAGAGGAAGAGGAGAAGCATGAAGAGAGGGAGAATGATTTGCATTAGCAGGAGTCAACAGTTTCCCAGCAAGCCTGGCCTGAGGGGGAGAGGTTGACTGCCCCACCAAGCGAGCACCAGATCAGATCTGTCCTGGCAACTCGGGAGCGCACCTGCAGGAGAGTGCAAAGCACAGCCCGCAGACGGGGAAGGGGCTCGAACACCTCCTCAGACAGCCACAGCCTTGGCCACTGCCACTGGCACCCGCACAGGCACCGAGCTAGCACCCGATCTGATCCGTCCTGGCACCGCGGGAGCGCACCTGCAGGAGAGTGCAAAGTGCAGCCCACAGACCACAGACAGGGAAGGGGCTCGAATGCCTCCTCAGACCGCCACTGCCAAGGTCACCGCCACTGGCACAGGCACCGAGCGAGCACCAGATCTGATCCCTGATCCGTCCTGGCACCGCGGGAGCGAACCTGCAGGAGAGTGTCTACCCTGTCTGCCAGGATGACACAAGCCATCTGGACGCCTTGCCCGCGCCTTCCTGGGAACCGGCCCGGGAAGTCAATGGTAGATGAGCCCAGAAGAGAAAGCTGCAAAGCGCAGCCCGCACACGGGGAAGGGGCTGGAATGCCTCCTCAGCCCGCCACCGCCATGGCCGCAGCCACTGGCACCAGGCACCCGCACCGGTAGTGGGCTGTGCTCGGCTGGGCTCCCTGGCAGGCTGGCGAGAGAAATGCAGGCTGATGGGGCCCCGGAGACAGCCGCCCTCGTCTATGGCCATACCACCCTGAACGCGCCCGATCTCGTCTGATCTGGGAAGCTAAGCAGGGTCGGGCCTGGTCAGTACTTGGATGGGAGACCGCCTGGGAATACCGGGTGCCCTAGGCTTTTGCTTTTGCTTGTTTTGTGTGTCTCTCTCCTTGTGGAGTCTTAGTATTCCTTTGTTTATTATAATCCTCTCACTTGCCAAGAGAACCGGTTAAAGAACATGATTTTTCTCTCTTTCCTTTTTTTTTTTTTTTTTTTTTTAAATCCTGATTGGATTAGTGTTAGGGGTTTGGGTAGAAAACAGGGGAAAAGTAGTGTACGATATCATCATGGTGTGTGCTGGTAGACATGGTGCCTAAGAGGGAGTTGAGATTCCTATATGTTGATCTGTCCTACAAGGCCGACCAGCAGAGACCCAGCACAGGCTAGGACACCCCCACCCATCATCCATCTGCACCCAGGACACTGCCAGTCCCCAACACACGCACAGCCCACTGAGGCAGTCTTCGATGTTCACTCACTGCTCAGAAACCTCGGGCAGCCAGGAAACCTACCAGGAGGGGAAACACCCGAGTAGGGATCCCAGAAACATGCAGGCTAAGAACTGCATGCTACATGTTGTCTCTGTATACGCGTGCCTGTGTGTGTGTCTGTCTTTCTATGTAGGCATGCTTGTGTTGCAGCGTGCTTGTGTGCTTACCAGACTGGGTGCCTTTCTCTCTCTCTCTCTCTCTCTCTCTCTCTCTCTCTCTCTCTCTCTCTCTCTCTCTCGTGTCTGTTTCTCTCTGGCATTTTCCCCAAATGGGAGGTCAAGTCGAGAAATTGCCAGAGTCTCACCTAGAGGAAGCATCACAATATGAACAAGACAAGTGTGGAGTGTAGCATTTTGCAGCAAACCATGCACATTACGGCCTTCACTGCCCTCTACTATGAGAAGGACAAGCAGCAGCACCAGAGGCACAGGCCGCATCATAGTGGTTGCCAAGGCAGCATTGCTGGGAATGACATCACAGAGAGTGAGATGCTGCTCTCTCTTGGCTCTGCAGGTGAAGGCACCTCCATCACTGCTGCCTCTGGCCCTGCTGCTGGGGATCTGGCTACCACAGCAACCTCATCATGACTGCAGTGTCTTGGTGGAGTGTCGTGACATGTGAGTGACAGTATTCATTAGACAAGATCTTCTGATGATCTGATTTTTAAATTGTTCAATGTTTATAGTCAGTGATTGCTGTGTCCTTAATGTCTTGGTTCTGGTGCATCCTCTTGGGAATTGATAATGTGAAATCTTCCAGTTTTTTTTAAAATTATTTAATCATTTAATCATTAACATCTATTATTATGTAATCAGTAATCACTGGATCTCACAGTGTCCCAATTTTGAGGGAGGGAAAATCAGTATGAATTGAGATGATGTGATTGTCTGGCACATTTGACATCCAGAAAGAGGCTCAAACTCCAGTGATCACTGAATAAATAATGCAGATTTTAATAAATAAATAAATAAATAAATAAATAAATAATAAATATTGAATTATTTGACGGTATGTTCTACTTAACTTCTACAAGTCTTAGCAAAATTAGAGATGATTATTTAATCACAGATTTGAACAAAAAAAATGAATGAGTGATGAGATAATATCTCATGATTATTCCATGGGTAGAGAAGAAAATAATACCATCATTGATTTAAATAATGAAATAATGAAATGACTTGCCACGATTATCGCCAAAAAAGTGTAAAAATCCACTTATCATCTATTATCAAATGTCCTATTTTAATAATTAAATAATTACATAAATAGAGGATAATATAGTCTGTCATACTGAACAACCACAAGTTGACTCTTACTTGACTCCCATAAACTTGGGCCAAACACCATGTTCTAAGTTCCAAGTTCCCTGGGCTCCAGCGATCCAGGAGCATCTTCCATGCTGGCGATCGTGCCCTTCTCTGTTCTCTGACATGGGCGGTGCCAGGCTTCACAAGGAGGAATGGAAGGCAGCATGAACGATGAGGATGGACGTCAATGTGTGTTGTGGAGTGGTGTGGTGTGGTGTGGTGTGGTGTGGTGTGGTGTGGTGGGGTGGGGTGGGGTGTGGTGTGGGCAGAACTGAGAGCCTAGGAGCCAGCATTCCAAGTTTCAAAGAGTGAACCAATAATCATCCTACCCTCCCAAACACACACACAAACACACACACACACACACACACACACAAACACATTCACACTCCCTGTAACCTGCTCCCAGATATCCAGTCAGTCTTCCTGGATTCTCAGGGAGGAGGGGCAGGACTAGGAGGAGGATGTGGTTGAGGACAAGGAAGAGGGGCAGAGAAAGGACCAGCAGGTGGTGGGGTGGCAGAGCAAGGAGGTGGAAGAGGAGGAGGAGGAAGAGGAAGAGGAGAAGCATGAAGAGAGGGAGAAGGATTTGCAGGAGCAGGAGTCAACAGTTTCCCAGCAAGCCTGGCCTGAGGGGGAGAGGTTGACTGCCCCACCAAGCGAGCACCAGATCAGATCTGTCCTGGCACCTCGGGAGCGCACCTGCAGGAGAGTGCAAAGCGCAGCCCGCAGACGGGGAAGGGGCTCCAACACCTCCTCAGACAGCCACAACCTTGGCCACTGACACTGGCCCACCTGCACAGGCACCGAGTTAGCACCGGATCTGATCCGTCCTGGCACCGCGGGAGCGCACCTGCAGGAGAGTGCAAAGTGCAGCCCACAGACCACAGACAGGGAAGGGGCTCGAATGCCTCCTCAGACCGCCACTGCCAAGGCCACCGCCACTGGCACAGGCACCGAGCGAGCACCAGATCTGATCCCTGATCCGTCCTGGCACCGCGGGAGCGAACCTGCAGGAGAGTGTCTACCCTGTCTGCCAGGATGACACAAGCCATCTGGACGCCTTGCCCGCACCTTCCTGGGAACCGGCCCGGGAAGTCAATGGTAGATGAGCCCAGAAGAGAAAGCTGCAAAGCGCAGCCCGCACACAGGGAAGGGGCTGGAATGCCGCCTCAGCCCGCCACCGCCATGGCCGCAGCCACTGGCACAGGCACCCGCACCGGTAGTGGGCTGTACTCGGCTGGGCTCCCTGGCAGGCTGGCGAGAGAAATGCAGGCTGATGGGGCCCCGGAGACAGCCGCCCTCGTCTATGGCCATACCACCCTGAACGCGCCCGATCTCGTCTGATCTGGGAAGCTAAGCAGGGTCGGGCCTGGTCAGTACTTGGATGGGAGACCGCCTGGGAATACCGGGTGCCCTAGGCTTTTGCTTTTGCTTTTGTCTTGTGTGTCTCTCTCCTTGTGGAGTCTTAGTATTCCTTTGTTTATTATAATCCTCTCACTTGCCAAGAGAACCGGTTAAAGAACATGATTTTTCTCTCTTTCCTTTTTTTTTTTTTTTTTTTTTTTAAATCCTGATTAGATTAGTGTTAGGGGTTTGGGTAGAAAACAGGGGAAAAGTAGTGTACGATATCATCATGGTGTGTGCTGGTAGACATGGTGCCTAAGAGGGAGTTGAGATTCCTATATGTTGATCTGTCCTACAAGGCCGACCAGCAGAGACCCAGCACAGGCTAGGACACCCCCACCCATCATCCATCTGCACCCAGGACACTGCCAGTCCCCAACACACGCACAGCCCACTGAGGCAGTCTTCGATGTTCACTCACTGCTCAGAAACCTCGGGCAGCCAGGAAACCTACCAGGAGGGGAAACACCCGAGTAGGGATCCCAGAAACATGCAGGCTAAGAAGTGCATGCTACATGTTGTCTCTGTATACGCGTGCCTGTGGTGTCTGTCTTTCTATGTAGGCATGCTTGTGTTGCAGCATGCTTGTGTGCTTACCAGACTGTGTGCCTTTCTCTCTCTCTCTCTCTCTCTCTCTCTCTCTCTCTCTCTCTCTCTCTCTCTCTCTCTGTTTCTCTCTGGCATTTTCCCCAAATGGGAGGTCAAGTCGAGAAATTGCCAGAGTCTCACCTAGAGGAAGCATCACAATATGAACAAGACAAGTGTGGAGTGTAGCATTTTGCAGCAAACCATGCACATTACGGCCTTCACTGCCCTCTACTATGAGAAGGACAAGCAGCAGCACCAGAGGCACAGGCCGCATCATAGTGGTTGCCAAGGCAGCATTGCTGGGAATGACATCGCAGAGAGTGAGATGCTGCTCTCTCTTGGCTCTGCAGGTGAAGGCACCTCCATCACTGCTGCCTCTGGCCCTGTTGCTGGGGATCTGGTACCACAGCAACCTCATCATGACTGCAGTGTCTTGGTGGAGTGTCGTGACATGTGAGTGACAGTATTCATTAGACAAGATCTTCTGATGATCTGATTTTTAAATTGTTCAATGTTTATAGTCAGTGATTGCTGTGTCCTTAATGTCTTGGTTCTGGTGCATCCTCTTGGGAATTGATAATGTGAAATCTTCCAGTTTTTTTAAAATTATGTAGTCATTTAATCATTAACATCTATTATTATGTAATCAGTAATCACTGGATCTCACAGTGTCCCAATTTTGAGGGAGGGAAAATCAGTATGAATTGAGATGATGTGATTGTCTGGCACATTTGACATCCAGAAAGAGGCTCAAACTCCAGTGATCACTGAATAAATAATGCAGATTTTAATAAATGAATAAATAAATAAATAAATAAATAAGTAAATATTGAATTATGTGACGGTATGTTCTACTTAACTTCCACAAGTCTTAGCAAAATTAGAGATGATTATTTAATCACAGATTTGAACAAAAAAAATGAATGAGTGATGAGATAATATCTCATGATTATTCCATGGGTAGAGAAGAAAATAATACCATCATTGATTTAAATAATGAAATAATGAAATGACTTGGCACGATTACCGCCAAAAAAATCCACTTATCATCTATTATCAAATGTCCTATTTTAATAATTAAATAATTACATAAATAGAGGATAATATAGTCTGTCATACTGAACAACCACAAGTTGACTCTTACTTGACTCCCATAAACTTGGGCCAAACACCATGTTCTAAGTTCCAAGTTCCCTGGGCTCCAGCGATCCAGGAGCATCTTCCATGCTGGCGATCGTGCCCTTCTCTGTTCTCTGACATGGGCGGTGCCAGGCTTCACAAGGAGGAATGGATGGCAGCATGAACGATGAGGACGGACTTCAATGTGTGTTGTGGAGTGGTGTGGTGTGGTGTGGTGTGGTGTGGTGTGGTGTGGTGGGGGTGGGGTGGGGTGGGGTGTGGGCAGAACTGAGAGCCTAGGAGCCAGCATTCCAAGTTTCAAAGAGTGAACCAATAATCATCCTACCCTCCCAAACACACACACACACACACACACACACACACACACACAAACACATTCACACTCCCTGTAACCTGCTCCCAGATATCCAGTCAGTCTTCCTGGATTCTCAGGGAGGAGGGGCAGGACTAGGAGGAGGATGTGGGTGAGGACAAGGAAGAGGGGCAGAGAAAGGACCAGCAGGTGGTGGGGTGGCAGAGCAAGGAGGTGGAAGAGGAGGAGGAGGAAGAGGAAGAGGAGAAGCATGAAGAGAGGGAGAAGGATTTGCAGGAGCAGGAGTCAACAGTTTCCCAGCAAGCCTGGCCTGAGGGGGAGAGGTTGACTGCCCCACCAAGCGAGCACCAGATCAGATCTGTCCTGGCACCTCGGGAGCGCACCTGCAGGAGAGTGCAAAGCACAGCCCGCAGACTGGGAAGGGGCTCCAACACCTCCTCAGACAGCCACAACCTTGGCCACTGACACTGGCCCACCTGCACAGGCACCGAGTTAGCACCGGATCTGATCCGTCCTGGCACCGCGGGAGCGCACCTGCAGGAGAGTGCAAAGTGCAGCCCACAGACCACAGACAGGGAAGGGGCTCGAATGCCTCCTCTGACCGCCACTGCCAAGGTCACCGCCACTGGCACAGGCACCGAGCGAGCACCAGATCTGATCCCTGATCCGTCCTGGCACCGCAGGAGCGAACCTGCAGGAGAGTGTCTACCCTGTCTGCCAGGATGACACAAGCCATCTGGACGCCTTGCCCGCACCTTCCTGGGAACCGGCCCGGGAAGTCAATGGTAGATGAGCCCAGAAGAGAAAGCTGCAAAGCGCAGCCCGCACACAGGGAAGGGGCTGGAATGCCGCCTCAGCCCGCCACCGCCATGGCCGCAGCCACTGGCACCGGCACCCGCACCGGTAGTGGGCTGTGCTCGGCTGGGCTCCCTGGCAGGCTGGCGAGAGAAATGCAGGCTGATGGGGCCCCGGAGACAGCAGTCCTCGTCTATGGCCATACCACCCTGAACGCGCCTCGATCTCGTCTGATCTGGGAAGCTAAGCAGGGTCGGGCCTGGTCAGTACTTGGATGGGAGACCGCCTGGGAATACCG